>JARCFY010000012.1:7460000-7485000 GCA_029233225.1 Lepidodactylus listeri
GCGCACAACTTTGATGCCGGGAGCTCACAAAGCAGAGTTTTTGCTCACAAGACTCCATGGCTTAGAGGGAGCATTGGCCGTCATCCAGCTCACACGGCTGCGTTGTGTTCCTTCCCACTTAACTGCTTCATCCTTCTCTTTCCCTCATAGAAATGAACTCTATTAAAAACACCTTTGAAATGTTCGACCTCTTAGGGGAAGTGGGGAGCGCCCAGAAGGCAGATGAACGCAAAAGCGAGGATGTGAGATGTGTGATCAGCATTAATGCCCATGGAGGCGTGTCGAGGCTTCTTTTGCTGAGAAACAGTTCTACCTGCGTCGTTAGCGATGAAGAACACGGTTTCATCTGTAATTGTCATTGAGAGAAACGGCAGGAACAGCTTGCCACCGCCATCAAAGCCGAAATAATAACTGTCAGGCGGGGCCCATTTAACATTAGTGGCGTTATCACCCTGTAGCAATTTTGGGGACGCACTATAAGACTGCGTCAGCTGATGGCAGCCTGCATACCAGTTTGTCATTAAACGAAAAACCGTCCGTTTCGGAATGATCTTCAGCTCCTCGGCACGCGGAATCATTGCGTTCGGATCCTGCACTGACAAAAGTTAAATTCTGCAACTGGTTAAAAATATGCAAATATGATTGCAAAGGTTGTTTAGCTCAGTGGCAACTCGCTCAACCAAAAGAGCTTCATCGACTTCCATCCCTGGAAATGGGGCTATTCAAATCAAGAAGAGGAGATTGGATTTATACCCCAACTTTCACTACCCGAAGGAGTCCAGAGTGGCTTACGATCTCCTTTCCCTTCCCCTCCCCACAACAGACACCCTGTGAGGTAGGTGGGGCTGAGAGAACTCTCTTGAGAACTGATCTTGAGAGAGCAGCTCTGAGAGAACTTGTGACTGACCCAAGGTCACACCAGCAGCTGCAAGTGGAGGAGTGGGGAATCCAGCCTGGTTCTCCCAGCTTAGAGTCTGCACTCCTAACCACACACCAAACTGGCTCAAAGCAGACTGCTCTTCCACTTTCCCAGGGAAAATGGAGTCCTCTCTTGTGCTGCCAGTCAGTTCTCTTGAGGTCAGGGTTGAGGTCAGGGTCATCCTTACGGGATGCTTGTCAAGATTCACTTCCCAATTCCTGGAGTCAGCTGGCCCTGATCTATGCCCTCACAGCCTTCTTTCCTGTCTATGCAAGGGCCAGTATCCTCCGAGGCTTGGGGATAAGATGACCTCCCAAACCTCCATTCAGACCTGGCTCAAAAGCCAGCACACAGAAGACGCTGTGTAGGGCTGCCCAAATGAGACAAGGAGGAGGAGATTGGATTTATACCCTACCTTTCACTCGGAGTCTCAGAGCAGCTTACCATCTCCTTTCCCTTTCCCTCCCCACAACAGACACTCTGGGAGGTAGGTGGGGCTGAGAGAGCTCTTTCGAGGACTGCCCTTGAGAGAACAGCTCTGAGAGAACATGTGACTGACCAAAGGTCACCCAGCTGGCTGCATGTGAAGGAGTCGGGAATCAAACCCAGTTCTCCCAGATTAGAGTCTGCATTCCTAACCACTACACCAAACTGGCTCTCTTTTGGTTTCCGTCATGAGTCCTGATGAGGATGCAGCCCTGGCTCCAGCTGAGCCGCGCTCCCGGCTTCAGCAGAGCCCACACCTGACCCTGATGAAACCTCGGAGCTCGCCAGCGTAACCCTACCACCTGTCCCAGCAACAGCTGCCTGAAAAGATTAAACCCTCAATGGTGAAATGGATGCAAGATTTTGGATATACAATTGAGACGGAAAAATGGTCTAATATATGGAAATCTGTAAAATTCTTGGGAGCAATTAATTATAAGGAAAACATATATAAACTCTTTCATCATTGGCATTGGTCACCTGATAGGCTGCAAAAATGCTATAATAACTTATCTAATAAATGTTGGGTCTGTGGCGCATGCGTTGGCACATATTATCACATGTGGTGGGCTTGCAAAGAGATTAAAAAATTTTGGTTAATGGTGAAAGAGTTGATTATGGAGATTATGGACTTGGATATTTTGTTAGCACCGGAGATCTTTTTGTTAAATATTTTTCCGGATGGTTTACCTGGTTATGATCAGAAGCTGCTGGCCTATATTTTGACAGCAGCACGGATAGCCCGAGCAACGTGCTGGAAGTCATCTTTAATGCCGGGGAAAGAGAATATAGTTGTTAAATTACTGGAATGGGCTGAGATGAGTAAATTGAATTTTCTGTTGAATGCCGAGGCAAAAAGGGAGAAGAGTATTGTATGGTCCAAATTTTATGTATGGTTAAGCAATTATGGCTTCTAAAAGCATGAATTATTGTACTTATATTCTGTAAAGTTTATTGTTAAAAACTGACTAAAAATAAATTAAAAAAAAACAAAAAACAGCTGCCTGAGAGGCAGCCCCCCAGATTCGCCTCCTCTGATGGTGCGTTTGCGGAACCAGCTCAGGCAAAGTTTAGCGTCCCAGTGGAGGGAGGCGCGTCTGCACAGCAGGCAGTCCCTTAGCACTGAGTTCTAACAGAAGCCGGGACGCACACGCTGAGCACTAATGAACCCCGGCACCTGAGGGGTAATTAGCTTCCCCTCCTGACGCTGGTTCCTTGTGCCAGCAACTCGTCATCTTGACGATGCTCTGCCCCTCCCTCGCCCGTGCTCCTGATTCCTGATTCGTGCTTTGAACTCTTGGCTCCTTGACTCCGGCTTCCAAGGACCACGCTCTCGGTTTGTACTCCAGACTCTGTTCTTCTGGCTCCTGCTTGCCACCCCTTGATTCTGACCTCGGACTGAACTTGGACTTTCGCTTTCTCTCGCCCTGCCTGCGCCCAGACTGTGACAGTTTCTGTAGACAGGTCCCCATTTCCCATAACTGAGCAGCTGCCCTGTGTAAAGTGGTGACGAGGAGATGGGAACAGGGAAGCAGTGTGCATGAAATACGTCAAAACCTTGCCAGCTGTATGTCAAAACACTCGGCCACCCTTTCTGGTAAATGAGGGCAAGCAGGAAGCTGTCTTTCTGGGGAAACAACACACTCTGCCGTCTCAGACGTCTGCTCCACTGCAACCTTAGAAGCTGGGAGACTTAAAAACTCGATCTTAAAAACACTTTCCTGGGAGCAGGGGTCCGCCAGCTCAGGAGTGGCCACTAGGGCAGCCATGGGCCAAATCAGATTCTCTGATCTGATTCAGCCTGCTGCCGAATTGCTGCTGAAATTCAGTGGTAACTTTAAAAGTGACTGGAGGGGAGGGGGTTTGAGGGAGAGGCTCCAAACTTGCAGGGTAGCTGCTGGGACCTCTCCCCCAAATTTCCACCAAGTTTCAAGAAGATTGGACTAGGGGGTCCAATTCTACGGGCCCCCAAACAGGTTGCCCCCATTCTCTCCATTGTTCTCTATGGTAGAAAAAAGGTAACATTTTTTCCCACCATAGAGAACAATGGAGGGGATGGGACAACGTGTTTGGGGGCCCATAGAATTGGACCCTGTGGTCCAATCTTCTTGAAACTTGGTGGGTATTTCGAGGAGAGGCCCCAGCAGCTACCCTGCAAGTTTGGAGCCTCTCCCTCAAACCCCCTTTCCTCCAGCCCCTCATATACCCTATGAGTTTTTGCCATTGATTTCAATGGCCCATAGGGTATAATGGGGCTGAAACTAACATTCCCTTTCTGACAAATTTAAGGGACGTGGCATATGCTAATGAGTTATGCTAATGAGTTATGCTAATGAGCTCCTGCAGCTCTTTTTCTACGAAAGGACCCCTGCCTGGGAGTAAGCCCGATTAAACAGATTAAACAGGATTCTGCTAAATAACATAAGAACATAAGAGAAGCCAATGTTGGATCAGGCCAGTAGCTCATCTAGTCCAACACTCTGTGTCACACAGTGGCCAGAAATAACAGGTGCCATCAGGAGGTCCACCAGCAGGGCCAGAACTCCAGAAGCCCTCCCCCTATTGCCCCCCAAGCTCCAAGAATACAGAGCATCACTGCCCCAGACAGAGTGTTCCCTCTATACCTTGTGGCTAAGAGCCACTGATGGACCTCTGCTCTTATGAACAAAAGAGGAGCCATGTTGGATCAGGCCAGTGGCCCATCCACTCCAACAACTCCGTGTCACACAGTGGCCAAAACCCAGGTGCCATCAGGAGGTTGACCAGCGGGGCTGGGACACGAGAAGCCCTCCCACTGTTGCCCCCCCCCAAGCACCAAGAAGACAGAGCATCACTTGCCCCAGACTGAGAGTTCCCTCTACACCTTGTGGCGAAAAGAACATAAGAGAAGCCAGTGTTGGATCAGGCCAGTGGCCCATCCAGTCCAACGCTCCAGTCCAATACAGTGGCCAAAAATAGCAGGTGCCCTCAGGAGGTCCAGTAGTGGGTCCTGGACACTAGAAGCCCTCCCACTGTTGCCCCCCTCCCCAAGCACCAAGCTTAGGAAGGACTGTCCTCAAAAGATAGCAGATCTGACCGAACTTGCTTCGCAGCCACGATCTGATGAAGACTGGATTAGTCTGGGCCATTCAGGGCAAGACCTTGGTGGTGGAGGAAAGTGCCATCAGGTCACACAGCTGACTTATGATGATGGTGACCCCACGGGGTTTTCAAGGAAAGAGATGAACAAAGGCAGTTTACCACTGCTTGCCTCTGCATCGCAACACTGGACTTGCTTGCTGGCCTCCCATCCAAATACTGACTAGGGCTGACAGAAGAAGAGAAGCCAATGTTGGATCAGGCCAATGGCCCATCCAGTCCAACGCTCTGTGTCACACAGTGGCCAAAAATACCAGGTGCCCTCAGGAGGTCCACCAGTGGGGCCAGAACTCCAGAAACCCTCCCACTCTTGTCCCCAAGTCCCAAGAATACAGAGAACAGAAGACCAGAAGAGAAGTCATGTTGGATCAGGCCAATGGCCCCTCTGGTCCAACACTCTATCATACAGTGGTCAAACCCCAGGTGTCGTCAGGAGTTTCACCAGCGGGGCCAGAGCTCCAGAATCTCTCCCGCAGTTGCCCCCCCCCCCCAAGAACCAAGAAGACAGAGCATCACTGCCCCAGACAGAGTGTTCAATCTATGCCTTGTGACTAATAGCCACTGATGGACCTCTGCTCCAGATGTTTATCCAATCCCCTGTTGAAGCTCTCCATGCTTGTGGCCGCCACCACTTCCTGCAGCAGTGAATGTCATTTGTTAAGGACTCTTTGGGTGAAGAAATACTTCCTTTGATCTGTTCTAAGCCCACTGCTCATTCATTTAATTGACTGCCTACAAGTTCTTGTATTGTGAGAAAAGGAGAAAAGGACTTCTTTCTCTACCTGCTCTATCCCGGGCACACTTTTGGCACCCCTCCAATCATCACTACTCCAAACTCAAAAGCCCCAACTTTCTTAACCTTTCTTCATAGTGAAGGTATTCTAGCCCCTTAATCGTTTTACTTGCCCTTTTCCGCACTTTCTCCAATGCTGTATCTTTTTTTGATTAACAATTTTTTAACATTTCAACATCCAACATCCAACAAGAACCGTACAGTGTGACAAGTGTATCAAAAAATGTTAAGTACAAAAGAACAGTTAAAAATATATCATCTCATTGTACAGAGGGTTTTGTGGAAGGACCTTCTTCTCTGTTAGATAATTAACAAGAGAAAACGAAATAGCTACTATCTTATTTTGATATTGCATTTCAGAGTCACTAAACATTTTAAAAGACATTTTGCTCGGAATACAATAGTCCCGTATCTTTTGCTGCCGTTGTTGAACTGAGGGAGCCCGTTTTTCAATCCATTTTGCTGCTATCATATTTTTAGCTACCGTTAGCAAAATTGAAATGATTTCTTTTCTGACACAAAGCCTGTTCGGTGTAGTGGTTCAGTGTGCGGACTCTAATCTGGGAGAACCGGGTTTGATTCCCCACTCCTCCACTTGCACCTGCTGGATGACCTTGGGTAAGCCATAACTCTGTACCAGCTGTTCTCTCGAGGACAGTTGTCTCAGAGCTCTCTCAGCCCCACCTACCTCACAGGGTGTCTATTGTGGGGAGGGGAAGGGGAAGGAGTTTGTAAGCCGCTCTGAGACTCCAAGTGAGTGAAGGGCGGGATACAAATCCAATCTCCTCTTCTTCTCTTCTTCTTGCTGACTTTTTTGTATTTTAAATAGTGACCAGTTGTCAAGTAATATTACCTCTGGTTTCAAAGGGATTTGCTCTAAGGTTATTTCGTGCATTTCAAGAATTATTTTCTTCCAAAATCCCTGTGTTAATGGGCAATGCCACCAACAATGCATAAAATTTGCCATCTGGGTACATTGTTTCATACACTTTGGTGAATAGTTCTTATCTAATCTATGCAATAAGGATGGGGAAATGTGCCATCTAGCCATTATTTTAAAACCTTGTGCTTTAATAACGAATATTGTTGATGTTCGACTTGGACTATTCCAAATTGAGCTCCAGTCTTCTGCTGTTAGTTGTACATCTACATTCCAATGCTGTATCCTTTCTGAGGTGCAGTGACCAGAACTGTATACAATATTCCACATGAGGTCACACACAGGGGCACTATGATACTGGCTGATTTGTCTTCAATCAATCAATGACACGGAGCTTTATTAGATGATGCACTGGGGGGAGAAAGTGGATAAACTCCCCATACCCCCCCGCCCATAACAGTGGAATCCCCGGCCACCTGATGAAGTTGAAGGCCAGCAGACTAAGGACAGACAATGGGAAATACCTCTTTACTCAATGAGTAACTGAACTGTAGAATTTGCTGCCTTCGTAGATCGCCCCCACCCCCCCACCCCATGTAGCAGCCAGCAGGCTGTGTGAATTTGCCCTGCAGGAATTTTCAGGGTGGCAGTGGCTGGCACCTGGACCAAAGCTTCCTCTCTTGCCACCTCCTGATGGCCCCTAGGCTTTGGCCACCGTGTGAGACAGAATGTTGGACTGGATGAGACACTGGCCTGATCCAACATGGTTTCTCTCATGTTCTTCTGTCCTCTTAGGTAGAGATGGAACACTCTGTCTGGGGCAGTGATGCTCTGTATTCTTGGTCCTTGGGGGGGCAATAGTGGGAGGGCTTCTGGAGTTCTGGCCCCACTGGTGGACCTCCTGATGGCACCTGGGTTTTGGCCACTGTGTGACACAGAGTGTTGGACTGGGCCATTGGCCTGATCCAACATGGCTTCTCTTATGTTCTCTTAGCTACAAGGTATAGACAAAACACTTTGTCTCGGTCAGTGATGCTCTGTCTTCTTGGTACTTGGGGGGCCACAGTGGGAGGGCTTCCGGAGTTCTGGCCCCACTGGTGGACCTCCTGATGGCACCTGGAACTTTTGGCCATTGTGTGACACAGAATGTCAGACTGGATGGGCCATTGGCCTTATCCAACATGGCTTCTCTTATGTTCTTATGTCTGGGGCAGTGATGCTCTGTCTTCTTGGTACTTGGGGGGCACCAGTGGAAGGGCATCAGGAATTTTGGCCCCACTGGTAGACCTCCTGATGGCACCTGGGTTTTGGCAACTGTATGACATAAAGTGTTGGACTAGATGGGCCACTGGCTTGATCCAACATGGTTTCTCTTACATTCTTACGTCTGGGGCAGTGGTGCTGTCTATTTGTGGTGTTTAGGGAGCCACAGTGGGAGAGGGCTTCTGGAGTTCTAGCTCTGCTGGGAGGAACTCCTGATGGCCCCTGGGTTTTGGCCACTGTGTGACACACAGTATTGGACTAGATAGGGCACTGGCTTGATCCAGCATGGCTTCTCTTACGTCAGGGGCAGTGATACTCTGTCTTGGTACTTGGGGGGGGCAATAGTGGAAGGGCTTCTGGAGTTGTCGCTCTACTGGTGGACTTCCATATGGCACCTGGGTTTTGGCCACAGTGTGACACAGAGTACTGGACTGGAGGGGCCACTGGGCTGATCCAACATGGCTTCTTTGATGTTCTTGTGTTTTCCCTATGTCCTGTGAGGCTTCTGCTCAAAGTAGTCAAGGATCAGATCTTTGTTGATGAAACACAGTTCTTTATTTCCAATTTCTATATTGGTACAGGTCCTCGGATTATTGTCAGAGATAACGCATACAATAGAAGCAGGTCTAATATACCCTCCAGCACAATTTGAATTGCCCATAGGTAACCAATCAACAAGGGGGAAAAACCGCGGGCAAAAGGTTCTCTGGCTGTTTGCTTCCCACAGGAAAGAAAGTGAGGTGTGAAGCAGTAAATTTCCCTTCCCAAACCAGACCCCTCAGATGTAACCATCTTCACATAACAAATGCTTTCCCCAAGGCTTTCGCACGTTGATAAGAAATGGTCCCTGTCCTCCCCTGTCTTCCCAGCCTGGAGGAATGGAATGCGGAGGCAGGAGTGTGAGAGGCCCATTGTTCTCATGCTTTGAAGTTGTCATTCTCCCGGGCAACCAGATACATAGACCAGGCCTGGTCAGAGCCATAATCCTGGGGTCACAGAATATAGTCAAGCTAATAGCAATAGGCATGATTACATAGTTGGTACAGGAACAGGTTTGCACAGCATAGCAAAGTCAGGTTACAGTATATAGCATGAGATCCCAGAAATCCTTGTTAGAATCTGCAGATTCTGACACACTGCCACCCGAAAAATCAATCTACCCCGGCTTATCTGGAAATTTATTATGGAAAGCTTTAACTAACTTAGGAGCATGAACATTTTCAGAACGAACCCACTCATTCAGTTCCGGGCCAAAATCTACCCACTTGACTAGATATAGCAAGCGGCCCCTACGCATTTTTGAATCAAGGATTTCAGAAATTTCAAAATGGGATGCCCCCCCTTTCATCAGTGGAGGAGGAGTCGGAGGAACTGGATGCCATGCATTCGGCCCAGGATTCTTCTTCAGCAAGCTGAAATGAAAAACAGGATGCACAGAACTCAGTGACTTAGGCAATTCCAGTTCAAAAGACACATCAGAAATCTTGCGCAACACTTTGTAGGGGCCGACATATTTCCACCCCAGTTTCCTGCTGGGTTGCAATCCATGTATATTTTTGGTGGACAAGTAGACTAAATCCCCTGGCTGTAAGTCCCAGCCCTCTGCTCTGCTACGGTCTGCATACTTCTTGTAATCCTCTTTAGCTTTGTCCAGTGTCTTAGCAATCAGTGGCCATGAGTCTTGTAAAGTTGCCCACCAACGTTTAAAGTCCGTGGGGGGGTGTTTGGCGTTTCCTCTATGGTGGGTAGTGGTTTCCCTTCGAAGCCTCCCACCGCCATGAACGGGGATACACCCGTAGATGAATGAATAGCATTGTTATAACTATACTCCGCAAACGGCAGTAGTTCCACCCAATTGTCCTGATGGTAGTTAGTGTAACATCTCAGGAATTGTTCCAGGATTTGATTAGTTCGTTCGGATTGGCCGTCGGTCTCTGGGTGGTAACCCGAGCTTAGGGCTGGTTTAATGTCCATCAGACTCAAGAGCTCCCGCCAGAAGTTGGCAACGAACTGACTGCCCCGATCGGATACCACACGTCTGGGAAAAGCATGTAACTTTATCACGTGGTTGAAAAAAGCTTTAGCCATCCCTTAGCGGTGGGTAGCTGTTTAAACGGGGTAAAATGGGCTTGTTTCGAGAACATGTCTACCACCACCCAAATAACGTTTTTTCCTTTTGAGGGTGGCAGGTTGGTGATGAAGTCCATAGCTATCGCTTCCCATGGGCGAGAGGGGGTGGGCAACGGATGCAACAGTCCTGGGACTTTCCCTCCCCTCCTTTTGCACATCAAACAGGTTTGGCAGGCAGTAACAAAGTCCGAGATATCCTTGCGCATGCGCGGCCACCAGAATTGCCGTTGAACTAAATTAAGCGTCTTTAAGAACCCAAAGTGCCCTGCCAGTTTTGATGAATGACAAGTTAGCAGTATGTCTTTTCGTCTGGCTCGAGGTACCACGAGTTTGTCCCCATGATACCAGCACTTGTTTTCCCGGAGGGAACAGTCCTCTATGTTTCCCAATTCTTCGGCCTCTTCCGGGGAGTAGTTCCCCCCCCATTTATCCCCCCACGACTCTACTGCTGCCTGCTTGCTCTGGCTTCGGGTAGTGACAGCTCCTCCCAACTGTTGGGGGGAGAACACGGAGTCGAACACTTCTTCCTTTTGACTCTCGTGCTGGGGTAATCTGGATAGCGCGTCTGCTAACGAATTGGCTCTCCCAGGAAAGTGCTTAAGCACGAAATTAAATTTTGAGAAAAAATCGGCCCATCGGAGCTGTTTCGCATTCAGGGACCTCTGGGTGCGCAAGGCTTCCAGATTTTTGTGATCAGTCCAAATTTCAAAAGGGGTCTGCGCTCCTTCTAGCCAATGCCGCCAGGTGGTGAGGGCCAGTCGTATGGCTGCTGCCTCCTTGTCCCACACTGACCAATTCCTCTCTGTCTCATTAAACTTTTTTGATATATAAGCCAGAGGGTGCAGCTTAACATCCTGTCCCTTCTGTAGGATGGCTCCCCCCATGGCCACATCAGAAGCATCTACATGCACCACAAATTCCTTGGTTTCATCGGGGTGTGCCAGGATGGGTTCCGAGGTAAATAGGGTCTTGAGGGTTTCAAACGCCTTTTGGCAATCCTCAGACCAGGCTATTCTCTCCCCGGGCTTCCCTGCTTCCGGGCCCCTCCCCTTGGTTTTAAGGAGTTCAGTTAGCGGGAGAGTGACCGTGGCGAAGTCTTTTAGGAAGGTGCGGTAGAAATTACAAAATCCTAATAGACTCTGAAGCTGTTTTCTTGTTCGGGGGGCTTCCCATTGCACTATGGCCTCTACCTTGGTAGGATCCATTTCTAGCCCTTTCTGGGAAATGCGATACCCCAGAAAATCCACTGAATCCCTATGGAATTCACATTTCGACAGCTTAGCATACAACTGGTTCTTTAACAGAGTTGACAGCACTTCTCGGACCAATTTTACATGCTCTTTCTTATCAGCAGAGTAAATCAAGATATCATCTAAGTAACATAACACCCCCTTGAATAAATGCTTGTGTAGCACTTCATTTATTAAGCTCATAAAGACCCCTGGCGCGCCACTTAATCCGAACGGCATCACCAGGTATTCGAATTGCCCCAATGGCGTGTTAAAAGCAGTCTTAAATTCGTCCCCCTCCCTGATGCGCACCCAGAAGTATGGATCTCGAAGATCCAACTTAGTGAACACCTTCCCTTTGGCTGCTTCTGTTAACAGGTCCTTAATAAGGGGAAGGGGGTAGGCATTGGAGGCTGACACTGCATTTAATCCCCTGTAGTCCGTGCACAACCGTAGCCCCCCGTCCTTCTTTTTCCTGAACAGAACAGGGGCAGTGAATGGGGACTTAGCGGGGCAGATGAAACCTCGCTCCAAGTTCTTGTCTAGGAATTTCCTTAGCTCCTCCCGCTCCGAAGGGCTCATGGAATAGAGTTTTCCCTTTGGTAACTTTTCTCCCGGGATCAGCTCTATAGCACAGTCCGACAGTCTGTGGGGGGGTAGTTCATCTGCCTCAGTTTCACTGAACACCCCCACTAAGTCTCGATATTCCCTGGGAACGGCGGAAGGTACCAGAGTGAGCGCCGCCGCTTGGAGAGGTGCGGGGGGCCCCGATCCCCATCCCGAGTCCCACTTATGGTTTCGGCACTTCTCGTCCACCCAGGAGATTTTCCCTTCGCTCCATTTGATGTAGGGGTCGTGGGAGCTTAACCAGGGACTCCCCAACACCATGGGGAACTGGGTGCTGGGGGTGATGACGAAAGCTCTCCTCTCCCAGTGTTCCCCTGTCCCCACTATCAGTCTCTCAGTCTCTGCCACACATGCCTCTTTCATTTCCGATCCATCCATTTGGGTAAACGTAAGTGGCTCCCCCAATGGGGTGACTTTGGGCCCTAACCCGTCCACTACTAAAGGGCTAATCAAGTCCCGGGCACACCCTGAGTCAATTAGGGCCCGGACCCAGACGTGGGTCCCTGTCCCGGGTGCTATCACAGTCACTACCATATACAGTAAGGGGCCAGGGATGCTCACCGGGGATGGCGTGTCGCGGATGGGGACCTGCAGTTCTGCGCCGCTCACTGCAGGCCGTTGGAGTTTCCCGACATCTGTGCTTCCGTCAGCTCCAGCTCTCCTTGCTCGCTCGTGGCCCCTTCCAGCTGTAGTGCCCGGGGCTTGAACGAGGTCTTCCCTTTACTGGGGGTGCTCCCGGCTACCGGGGTGGAGGTCTTGGGGACGTTTCCCCCACCGTGGGGGCACGCCAAGGCGAAGTGACCGCTCTCCCCGCACCTCATGCAGAGCCCCTGCTTGAACCAGGCGTCCCGGATCTCTTGGGTGTTCAGTTTGGGCTTCACCTTCTGGGCAGCTTTTGCTTGGGCAGTCGCTGAAGTTCCCATCTTGATGAGGGTGAAGCGTTCTTCCACGTCCGCGGCCACTCTCATCCAGGTGGCTAGCGAGCCTGGTCTTCCCCCGCGCAGCACCGTCTCGTACACCTCGGGGTTAAGACCTTCCCTGTACTTTTCGATGAAGAGATCTTGGGTCCAGCCGCGAATCTTGGCCGCTATGCGCCAGAACTTGTCGGTGTACTCCCTCACTGAGGACCGCCCCTGGGTCAGCTTCCGTAACTGGTTCCGAGCCTTCTCTTCTCCCAAGGGGTCCTCATAGTGTTGCCTGAGGGCCCACATGAAGTTGTGCATGGAGCGTAACTCAGGCCCGGGGGCATTGTGCAGGCTCACATACCAGTCGCTGGCGGTGTCCCTCAGCTTGGACCCGATGTAGCCAATCCGGTCCCTCTCGGTGGGGTAGAGATGTCCCCAGGTGTCTAGAAACCGCTCGATCTCTATGAGGAAGAACCGCAGCTTCTCGGGGTCCCCATTGAAAGTAGCCGTCAACAGATCGGCAGGGGCCTGGCGGACCATCGGCCCTGCCTGCACTTGGGCCGGCGCCGGTACGGGTGCGGGAACCGGGCGGGGAACGGGCTGCGGGACCTGCTGCGGCACTTGCGGCGGGACAACTCCCGCGGGATCTCCTCCGGGGGGAACCGGCGGCTGCGGGACTCCCCGTCCTGGGGGTCCGGCCCCCCCCCGGGGCTGGGCGAGCTGCTTGCATAGCCGTCAGGGCGTCTCGGAACTGGTACTGCAGATCGAGGGCTATCTCGCGCAATTCTGCGGTGAGTTGCAGCCGCAAATCTCCCATCATACGATCCAGGGCTTGGGTCTGGTCTTCCCCGTAGAGATCGGGCCCGTAAGGTGCGCCTCTCTCCTCTTCCAAAGGCGGGGGACACCAGTCTCCTCCGTAGATCGTCTCTCGCTTGTCTCCCAGAAAGCTCGGCTTCCCGTGCTCGGTGCGGTCTCCCTGGATCGACACCCGTGCCCCCTTCCGACCGTGCACCCACGAGTCGACGGTCCCACGACCGAAATTGCTCCATGAGTACCTCGGGGTCACGCTCTGATGAGGAGGTGGTCGTGGGATGTAGTAAGCCCCCTGAGCCGTAGTCACTGGCACTTCGGGCTCCCCGCCGCCGCCTCCACCACCGGCACCCTGGTCCGCCGGGGTCACCGGTTGATCTTCGGTTGTAGGGATGGGAAGAGTGCCGTCATCCAACATGGTCAGGAACGGCCAAGTCCCAGTCATGCATCTCTGACAATCTGTGAGGCTTCTGCTCAAAGTAGTCAAGGATCAGACCTTTGTTGATGAAACACAGTTCTTTATTTCCAATTTCTACATTGGTACAGGTCCTCGGATTATTGTCAGAGATAACGCATACAATAGAAGCAGGTCTAATATACCCTCCAGCACAATTTGAATTGCCCATAGGTAACCAATCAACAAGGGGGGAAAACCGCAGGCAAAAGGTTCTCTGGCCGTTTGCTTCCCACAGGAAAGAAAGTGAGGTGTGAAGCAGTAAATTTCCCTTCCCAAACCAGACCCCTCAGATGTAACCATCTTCACATAACAAATGCTTTCCCCAAGGCTTTCGCACGTTGATAAGAAATGGTCCCTGTCCTCCCCTGTCTTCCCAGCCTGGAGGAATGGAATGCAGAGGCAGGAGTGTGAGAGGCCCATTGTTCTCATGCTTTGAAGTTGTCATTCTCCTGGGCAACCAGATACATAGACCAGGCCTGGTCAGAGCCATAATCCTGGGGTCACAGAATATAGTCAAGCTAATAGCAATAGGCATGATTACATAGTTGGTACAGGAACAGGTTTGCACAGCATAGCAAAGTCAGGTTACAATATATAGCATGAGATCCCAGAAATCCTTGTTAGAATCTGCAGATTCTGACATGTCCCACCTCTCCCCTGGAGGCGTGAAAATGCTTGGCTGCAAAGACTCTTCCCCCCCCCCTTGAAAACACTCAAGATTGGAGCCGAGACCCCCCCCCCCCATCCCTCCCACCAGGCGCAAGAGGCAGAAAGACGAGAGGAGATCTGAGTACGAAAAAGGGCAGTTTATTGGGCAGATGCAGCAAGGACTGGGGAGGGCAGGCGGCGTCTGGGCTGCTCTCACTTGATGCGTTTGAAGACATTCTTGCCAACCCTGTGGAGAAACACAGACCAGTCAGGGGCAGAGTGGGGGCTCTTCTGGCCCAACATGAAGCTCTTTCCCCGGCATTCTTCCATCTCCAGGGATGGCGGGAAACGGATGCCCTTCCCTGGCAAGGAAGCCCCACCAGGGAGGCTGTGAGCCCTCCGGAGCCGTGGGAGCCGAGAGTGCAGGCCGGTTGTGCCAGCGAGTCCTGCTCCACGGCTCCAGCTCGAAAGACCCCCCTCCCCCTCCCCATCCAAGAGGTCAGATCCTTACCGGGTGCCCAACCAGTCATCGCCTTGTGTCTTCACCTCTCCGCGCAGCAGCCAGAGGGTCTCCAGCGTCTCGACTCCCTTCTCGTCCACGAAGCACTGGCCCACAAAGGCGGTGGTGGAGGCTGTGGGGGCAAGCAGAGGTTGGGCTGGTGGGGAATCCGAACCCTCAGTTGGAGGGGCAGAGGGGAAGGGGGCGACTCTGCAGGGGTAGCCAGCTTGAGAAGAACCCCCCACACACACCAGGAGGATCTGGGCCTTTCCTTGCCCCAGGGGTTCGAGCACCTCTGTCAGAAGTCTGTTTCCCCTCTTTGGAGGCCAGAGAACATTCCCCACCAGGAAACAGCGAGGCTGCTGGGAGTGACAGAGGGGCCCATGTCCCCGAGCACCATGTCCCCGAGCACCTAGAAAAGAGCCCATGTCCCCGAGCCCCTTCAAATAAAAGTTCCTCCACTGCCCCCAAACTTAAATAAGAGTCCAGAAGCACCTTAAGGACATAATTGGTCTCTTGAAGCATTTGAAGGGCTGTCACTTAGAGGAGGGCAGGGAGCTGTTCCTATCCAGTGGGGGGGGGGAGAGAAGTTTTGTGTCGGGGAGTACCGTAGAGTTTTAAGTCGAACGCTAGAGCATCCCTGATGATGTACATGTTGGCCCGATTCCAGCACCTTGGGGGTGGAGTTCCCCCCAGCAGCCGGATCCAGGCTGGAGAGTTGGGCGACCCTAGAGTGGGCAAACCCCTGCCCACCCGGGGGACCTGGTAGCCCTAGTGGTTTTCTGTGCCCCCCTGTCTCCTAGATTTAAGTCCTGTTTTGAGGGGTCCTAGAAATATCCCCCCACACACACACACACATGGGGGGGGCACCTGCCCTCTCTTGGGCTTTCCTGGCAGACTCAAGCACCTGCTGCCATGGAAAGCTTTCCCGGCTCACATCTGGAGCTTGGCAAGGAGGGTGGAAGAGTTCATTTCAACCAACGCTCCTTCTAAGCTGTGGGGTCTTGTGAGCAAAAATCCTACTTTGTGAGCTACTGGCATCAAAGCTGTGAGCGGGCGATGTGGCTGCTGCCTAGATTAGTGTGCTCTGGAGCCCTCCTCCCTGAGCCGAGACAAAAACGTGTGAGCCGGAGACTAAAAAACTGTGACCCGGCTCACACTCATGCAGCTTAGAGGGAACGCTGCTCTCCGCCCAGGCTGGCCCCGGGCATCACCCCACCCCTGGAGATTTGGGGGGGAGGACCCGGAGGAAGTCAGGGTTTGGGGGTGGGGAGAGACTTCAGTGGGCGTACAATGCCCCCAAGCTCACCCTCCAAAGCAGCCATTTCCTCCAGGGGAACTGATTTCCGTCGCCTGGAGAACAGGAGTCATCCCAGGAGAACTCCAGCCACCACCTGGATGCTGGCAACCCTACCGGGACCCCCCCTCCCGCCCGGGATACCTGTGAAGCTCCACTGGACGATGAAGCCGAAGGTGGGCTGCGCCTTCTGGCCTGGAGGGTGCTAAGCGCCGTGCAGGGGCGATCTCTTGATGGGCTGGTCGGAGCTGGTGACGCTGGTCAAGTAGGAGCCGGAGAAGGCGCCGGCTTCGTCGACGGCCGAGATGTTCATCTTGGAGCCCAGGTCGTTGGTCCACAGCCCGGCAAGGGAGCCCTGGAGACAGGGGTGGCGGGGAGAAGGGGGGGTCAGCTGGGAAACGAGCTCCCCAGTCTCCCCCCCCGAGGGAGCGGGTGCCGAGTTCCAGAGAGCCCAGGCGGGGCCCGACGACCCAGCAGCAGCGCCAAGGGTCCTGCCCCCCCTCCCGCCCCGCTCTCCCGGGAGACCCGGCTCCTTCTGCGCCCGGGAGCGGTGGCGGCGACGCACTGCATTGCCCGAAACTCTGCTGGACACTCGACGGCCCGAGGGAAAACCCCACCACCCCCACCACACCACCCCCACCACCCCCGTTTTTGGCTGGCACTGTCACAACGGCGCTGCCAGGTGGGCCTCTCCCGTGGCCGAGAGGGGGACTTGGCCCGGGGCAGCAGACTGTGAGACTTCTGCTCAAAGTAGTCAAGGATCAGATCTTTGTTGATGAAACACAGTTCTTTATTTCCAATCTCTACATTGGTACAGGTTCTCGGATTATTGTCAGAGATCATGCATATGATAGAAGCAGGTCTATTATACCTTTCAGTAGAATTTGAATTGCCCATAGGTAACCAATCAGCAAAGGGGAAAAACGGCGGGCAAAAAGGGGTCTGTGGCCGTTTGCTTCCCACAGGAAAGAAAGCTAGGTGTTAAGCAGTAAATCTCCCTTCCCAAACCAGACCCCTTAGATGTAACCATATTCACATAACAAATGCTTCTCCTCAAGGCCTTCGCACGTTGATAAGAATTGGTCTCTGTCCTCCCCTTGTCTTCCCAGCAGGGACGAATGGAATGCGGAGGCAGGAGTGTGAGAGGCCCATTGTTCCCATGCTTTGAAGTTGTCATTCTCCCGGGCAAACAGTTACACAGACCAGGCCTGGTCAGAGCCATAAACCTGGGGTCACATAGCATACAGTCCTCCTGGGAAGGGATATGGTAACATGGTGGGCATAGGGGCAACTAAAAGCAATAAGCATGGATACATAATAGGTGCAAGCACAGGGTACACATAGCACAAAGCAAGAGGAAGCATAGCAAACATTCATGTCTGAATCAGCAGATTCTGACACACTGCCACCCCAAAAATAAATCTACCCGGGTTTGTCTGGGAACCTTTTATGAAATGCTTTCACTAACTTAGGAGCATGCACATTTTCAGAACGAACCCACTCATTTTGTTCCGGGCCAAAGTCTACCCATCTAACTAAGTATAATAAGTGGCCCCTACGCATTTTAGAATCAAGGATTTCAGAAATTTCAAAATGGGGTGCCTCCCCCTTCATCAGTGGAGGAGGAGTCGGAGGAACTGGATGCCAAGCATTCGGCCCAGGGTTCTTCTTCAGCAAGTTGAAATGAAAAACAGGGTGCACAGAACTCAGTGATTTGGGCAACTCCAATTCAAAAGACACATCAGAGATTTTACGCAACACTTTGTAAGGGCCCACATATTTCCACCCCAATTTCCTACTGGGTTGTAAGCCATGTATATTTTTAGTGGATAAGTAGACTGAGTCTCCTGGCTGGAGATCCCAGCCCTCTGCTCTGCCACGGTCCGCATATTTCTTGTAGTCCTCTTTTGCCTTATCCAATGTTTTAGCTATCAGTGGCCATGAGTCTTGCAACGCTGCCCACCATCGCTTAAAGTCCGTGGGGGGAGTGTTTGGTGCGTTTTCTACGGTAGGCAGCGGTTTCCCCTCAAAGCCGCCTACCGCCATGAATGGGGAGACGCCCGTAGATGAATGCACAGCATTGTTATAACTGTACTCTGCGAACGGTAGTAAGTCCACCCAGTTATCCTGGTGGTAGTTAGTGTAACACCTTAGGAACTGTTCCAGGATTTGATTAGTTCGTTCGGACTGTCCATTGGTCTCTGGATGGTACCCTGAGCTTAGGGCTGGCTCAATGTCCATTAGCGTCAAAAGCTCCCGCCAGAAGTTGGCAACGAACTGACTGCCCCTATCGGATACCACACGTTTGGGGAAAGCATGCAGCTTTATCACGTGGTTGAAGAAAGCCTTGGCCATTCCCTTTGCCGTAGGTAGCTGCTTGAAGGGGATAAAGTGGGCTTGCTTCGAAAACATGTCTACCACCACCCAAATTACTGTTTTTCCCTTTGAGGGTGGCAGGTTGGTGATGAAGTCCATGGCTATCGCTTTCCATGGGCGAGAGGGGGTAGGCAGTGCGTGCAATAGTCCCGGAACTTCCCCCCCCTTCTTTTGCACATCAAACAGGTCTGGCAGGCAGTTACAAAGTCCGAAACATCCTTGCGCATGCGCGGCCACCAGAACTGTCTCTGAATTAAATTAAGCGTCTTTAAAAACCCAAAATGCCCCGCCAGTTTTGAGGAATGACAAGTCAGCAATATGTCTTTTCTCCTGTTTCGGGGTACCACTAGTTTGTCCCCATGGTACCAGCACTTGTTTTCCCGGAGGGAGCAGTCTCCTAAGGTTTTTAGCTCTTCGACTTCTTCCGGGGAGTAATCCCCCCCCAGTCGCTTCCCCACGGCTCTACCGCAGCCTGCTTACTCTGACTCCTGGTGGTCACCGCTCCTCCCAGCTGCTGGGGGGAGAACATGGAGTCGAACACCTCCTCCTTTAAACTCTCGTGCTGGGGCAATCGGGATAGTGCGTCGGCTAACGAGTTGGCCTTCCCAGGGAAGTGTTTGAGCACAAAGTTGAATTTTGAGAAAAAATCGGCCCATCGGAGCTGCTTTGCATTCAGGGATCTCTGGGTGCGCAACGCTTCCAGATTTTTGTGATCCGTCCAAATTTCAAAAGGGGTCTGTGCTCCCTCCAGCCAATGCCGCCAAGTGGTGAGGGCCAGTCAGATGGCTGCTGCCTCTTTGTCCCATACTGACCAATTCCTCTCTGTCTCGTTAAATTTTTTCGAGATGTAGGCAAGAGGGTGCAGCTTCCCATCTGGCCCTTTCTGTAGGATGGCCCCCCTATGGCCACATCCGACGCGTCTACATGAACTACAAATTCCTTGGTCTCATCAGGGTGAGCCAGTATGGGCTCCGAGGTGAAAAGAGTCTTAAGAGTCTCGAACGCCTTTTGGCATTCTCCAGTCCAGGCTATTCTCTCCCCGGGCTTCCCCGCTTCCAGGCCCCTCCCCTTGGTTTTTAGGAGTTCAGTCAGCGGGAGGGTGACTGTAGCAAAGTCTTTTATGAAGGTGCGGTAGAAGTTACAAAATCCCAAAAGACTCTGAAGTTGTTTTCTCGTTCGGGGGGCTTCCCACTGAACTACGGCCTCTACCTTGGCAGGGTCCATCTCCAGTCCCTTCTGAGAAATGCGGTACCCCAGGAAATCCACTGAATCCCGATGGAATTCACATTTAGACAACTTTGCATACAACTGATTTTTCAACAGGGTTGAAAGCACTTCCCGGACCAACTGCACATGTTCTTTCTTATCAGCAGAGTAGATCAAGATATCATCTAAGTAACATAACACCCCCTTGAATAAATGCTTGTGCAACACTTCATTTATTAAGCTCATAAAGACCCCTGGCGTGCCACTTAAGCCGAACGGCATCACCAGGTATTCGAACTGTCCCAACGGTGTGTTAAATGCAGTCTTGAACTCATCCCCCTCCCTGATGCGCACCCGGAAATATGCGTCTCGGAGGTCCAACTTAGTGAACACTTTCCCCTTGGCCGCCTCCGTTAATAAGTCTTTAATAAGGGGGAGGGGGTAGGCATTCGAAGCAGACACTGCATTTAATCCTCTGTAGTCCGTGCACAATCGTAGCCCCCCGTCTTTCTTTTTCTGGAACAGAACAGGGGCCGCGAAGGGGGACTTAGCGGGGCGGATGAAGCCGCGCTCCAAATTTTTGTCTAGGAATTTCCTTAGCTCCTCCCGCTCCGGAGGACTCATGGAGTAAAGTTTCCCCTTCGGTAGTTTTTCTCCCGGGATCAACTCTATGGCACAATCCGATAGTCTGTGGGGGGGTAGTTCATCTGCTTCGGTCTCACTGAACACTCCCATTAAGTCTCGATATTCCCGGGGGACTGCCGCGGGCACCAGAGTGAGCGCCGCCGCTCGGAGAGGTGCCGGAGGTCCTGGCCCCCACCCCATGTCCCATTTGTGGTCTTGGCACTTTTCATCCACCCAGGAGATCTTCCCTTCACTCCATTTGATATAGGGGTCATGGGAGCTTAGCCAGGGGCTCCCCAACACCATGGGGAATTGGGTTTTAGGGGTGATGACAAAAGCTCTCTTCTCCCAATGCTCCCCCGTCCCCACAATCAGTCTCTCGGTCTCTGCCACACACGCCTCTTTCATTTCTGAACCATCCATTTGCGTGAACGTGAGTGGCTCCCCCAACGGGGCGACCTTAGGTCCTAGTCCCTCCACTACCAGAGGGCTAATCAAGTCCCGGGTACACCCTGAGTCAATTAGCGCTCGGACACGGACATGGGTCCCGGTCCCGGGGGCTATTACAGTCACTACCATATACAGTAAGGGGCCAGGGATGCTCACCGGAGATGGCGCGTCATGGATGGGGACCTGCAGTTCTGCACCGCTCACTGCAGGCCATTGGAGTTTCCCGACATCTGCGCTTCCGTCAGCTCCAGCTCTCCCTGCTCGCTCGCGGCCCCTTCCAGCTGTAGTGCCCGGGGTTTGAACGAGTTCTTCCCTTTGCTAGGGGTGCTCCCGGCTACCGGGGTGGAGGTTTTTGGGACTTCCCCCCCCCGGGGGCACGCCGAGGCGAAGTGGCCACTCTCCCTGCATCTCATGCAGAGCCCCTGCTTGAAGCGGGCATCCCGGATCTCTTGCAGATTCGGCTTCGGTTTCGCCTTCTGAGCTGCTTTGGTTTGGGCCACCGCTGAAGTTCCCATCTTGATGAGGGTGAAGCGTTCTTCTACGTCTGCGGCCACTCTCATCCAGGCGGCCAGCGATCCCAGTCTTCCCCCTCGCAGCACCGTCTCGTACACCTCGTGGCTCAGGCCCTCCCGGTACTTCTCAATGAACAGGTCTTGGGTCCAGCCGCGAATCTTGGCCGCGATGCGCCGGAACTTGTCGGTGTAGTCCCTCACCGAGGACCGCCCTTGGGTCAGCCTCCGCAGTTGGTTCCGGGCTTTTTCTTCTCCCAAGGGGTCCTCGTAGTGGTGTCGGAGGGCCCACATGAAGTTGTTCACTGAGCGCAACTCAGGCCCAGGGGCGTTGTGCAGGCTCACGTACCAGTCGCTGGCGGTGTCCCTCAGCTTGGACCCGATGTAGCCAATCCGGTCCCTCTCAGTGGGGTAGAGGTGCCCCCATGTGTCTAGGAACCGTTCGATCTCTAGGAGGAAGAACCGCAACTTCTCGGGGTCCCCATCGAAAGTAGCCGTCAACAGATCGGCGGGGGCCGGGCAAAACATCGGCCCTGCCGGCGCGGGGGCCGGCGCAGGTATGGGTGCGGGCACCTGACGGGGAATGGGCTGAGGGACCTGCGGCGGCACTTGCGCCGGGACTCCTCCAGGAGGAACCACCGGTTGCTGGACTCCCCCTGCGGGGGGTCCTACCCCGGCCGGGGCTGGGCGAGCTGCTTGCATAGCCATGAGGGCGTCTCGGAACTGATACTGCAGGTCGAGGGCTAGCTCGCGCAATTCTGTGGTGAGTTGGAACCGTAAATCTCCCATCATACGGTCCAGGGCTTGAGTTTGGTCTTCCCCGTAGGGATCGGGCCCGTACGGTCCGACTCTCTCCTCTTCCAGGGGCGGGGGACGCCACTCTCCTCCATAGGTCGTCTCGCGCTCGTCTCCCAGGAAACTCAGCTTCCCGCGGTCGATGTGATCTGCCTGGATCGACACCCATGCCCCCTTCCGATCGTGCACCCAGGAGTCCATGGTCCCACAACCGAAATTGCTCCATGAGTACCTCGGGATCACGCTCTGATGAGGAGGTGGGCGCGGGACGTAGTGAGCCCCTTGAATCGTAGTCACTGGCACTTCGGGCTCCCCGCCGCCTCCTCCACCACCGGCACCCTGGTCCCCCGGGGTTACCGGCTGGTCTTTGGTAGTAGGGATGGGAAGAGTACCGTCGTCTGACATGGTCAGGAACGGCCAAGTCCCAGTCACAGATCTCTGATAATCTGTGAGACTTCTGCTCAAAGTAGTCAAGGATCAGATCTTTGTTGATGAAACACAGTTCTTTATTTCCAATCTCTACATTGGTACAGGTTCTCGGATTATTGTCAGAGATAATGCATATGATAGAAGCAGGTCTATTATACCTTTCAGTAGAATTTGAATTGCCCATAGGTAACCAATCAGCAAAGGGGAAAAACGGTGGGCAAAAAGGGGTCTGTGGCCGTTTGCTTCACACAGGAAAGAAAGCTAGGTGTTAAGCAGTAAATCTCCCTTCCCAAACCAGACCCCTTAGATGTAACCATATTCACATAACAAATGCTTCTCCTCAAGGCCTTCGCACGTTGATAAGAATTGGTCTCTGTCCTCCCCTTGTCTTCCCAGCAGGGATGAATGGAATGCGGAGGCAGGAGTGTGAGAGGCCCATTGTTCCCATGCTTTGAAGTTGTCATTCTCCCGGGCAAACAGTTACACAGACCAGGCCTGGTCAGAGCCATAAACCTGGGGTAACATAGCATACAGTCCTCCTGGGAAGGGATATGGTAACATGGTGGGCATAGGGGCAACTAAAAGCAATAAGCATGGATACATAATAGGTGCAAGCACAGGGTACACATAGCACAAAGCAAGAGGAAGCATAGCAAACATTCATGTCTGAATCAGCAGATTCTGACACAGACTCCCCCCAGCCCTACCTCTTCGCCTTGGGTCGACGGGGCGTCCGCCGCCGCCGAGGCGAGCAGGAGCGCGGCCAGCATGGCCCAGGTGAGCTTGCGCGAGTGCCTCTCCATCCTCGCTCTGCGGGCTGACCCGAGCTCCTGCCCGTCTTATAGGCAGCCCCGCGGGTAAACAATTCCAGGTTCTGTTCTTTGCTGTCACACTATGATGTAGTGCAGGGCAGGGGCGTAGAGTTTAAAAACTCCTGGGGGGGGGCTCTTCCATGTGCGCACGCTTTGTGTGTGCGCCCGCCAGGACCATGGCGCCGCCGCCTCCCCCCCCACCTGACCGCTCCTGCTTCCATCCCTCCCTCCGTCCGTCCAGGGGCCAGCTGGGCATTTGCTTAGCTGGCCCCTAGATGGACAGAGGGAGGGTCAGAGTGGCCAGGCTGGGGGCAGGGGGGGGAGAGAGACGGCGGCGGCAGCCCTAGGAAGGGCAGAGGGAGGCATGGCGGAGGGTGCACCGTTTCCCTGGGGGGGGGGGCTCAGTCCCCCCCCGGGAAATTTCGGGGGTGGCTCGAACCCTCGAGCCCCCCCCCTCCGTAGTTGATGCCTATGGTGCAGGGAAAGCAGCTGAACACCTCTTACGTGGGATTTGTAAGCAGGGGTCCTTTTGAGCAGGAGCTCGGGGGAGCGTAGCTCCCGGAGTTGGTGCCAATGCCCCCCCCCCCCCGGCGGGGGAATGCCTGCTTGTGTCATGGCTGCAGCAAAATGACCCCGTCCCCTGGAAAGGTCCTTGTTTCTCCAACCAGCCTTCTGAAGGCTTCAGCCACCACTGAAGCTATCCTCCCAGAATAGGGGTATTTCTGAGGCTTGGATTAGTAGCTGTCCCCTCTCTGCCAGCTCTTTCTTTCTTTCTTTCTTTCTTTCTTTCTTTCTTTCTTTCTTTCTTTCTTTCTTTCTTTCTTTCTTTCTTCCTTCCTTCCTTCCTTCCTTCCTTCCTTCCTTCCTTCCTTCCTTCCTTCCTTCCTTCCTTCCTTCTCTCTCACTCTCTTTCTCTCTCTCTCTCTGTCTCTCTCTGTCTCCCCCTCTCCCCCTCTCCCCTTTCTTTCTTGCCTTCTGACATACTTCCAGTGATGTCAGGGGTGTGTGGCATATGCAAATAAGCTATGCTAATGGATTATGCTAATGAGCTCCTGCGCCTCTTTTTCTACGAAATGACCCCTGCTCGTAAGTCTAACTAGACCGGCACTGGGAGGCTGTTCTCCCACCTTGCAAGGAACCAGCCAGCGTCTAGTGTGACATCACTTCCTGTAAAGTGTGAAAGAGCTCCTACTGGAGCGGCGTGGTCAGATCAGAACGTGCCATGTCAGTTTTGATTCACACCCTTTGGGAACACATCGCCACCTTCTCCCCAGCACCTACATGGGTTTTTCCTCTCCCCCAGAAGTGTGTCCTTGGTTTTCAACCTTCTTATCGGCTGAAGTTCACAGTCGCACACATGCACAGTTCTTGAAAAGAGGGGAACATTAAGGCAGGACACGTTCAGGATGGAGAAATGGAAATACTACTTGACACAGAGAGCGATTAAAATGTGGAATTCGCTGCCAGCGGATGTCATGATGGCCACAGAAATAAACAGCTTTAAAAGGGAATTAGATAGATGCATGGAGTATGTCTATCAATGGCTACCAGCCGTGGCAGCTGAGGGGAACCTCCACATTCAGAGGCAGTGATCCTCTGAACCCCAGAGCCAGGAGGCAACATTAAGGGAAGGCCTCAGCCTCTATGCCTTGTTGTTGGTCCTCTAAAGGACCCAGCTGGCCACTGTATGAGACAGGATGCTGGACTGGATGGACCAT
>JARCFY010000012.1:7490000-7507500 GCA_029233225.1 Lepidodactylus listeri
TGCTGAGAAACAGAGATCAGGATTCAGTTCTACCTGCGTCGTTAGCGATGAAGAACATGGCTTCATCTGTAATTGTCACTGAGAGAAACGGCAGGAACAGCTTGCCACCGCCATCAAAGCCGAAATAATAACTGTCAGGCGGGGCCCATTTAACATTAGTGTATCACCCTGTAGCAATTTTGGGGACGCACTATAAGACTGCGTCAGCTGACGGCAGCCTGCATACCAGTTTGTCATTAAACGAAAAACCGTCAGTTTCGGAATGATCTTCAGCTCCTCGGCACACGGAATCATTGAGTTCGGATCCTGTACTGACAAAAGTTAAATTTTGCAACCGGTTAAAAATATGCAAATATGATTGCAAAGGTTGTTTAGCTCAGTGGCAACTCGCTCAACCAAAAGAGCTTCATCGACTTCCATCCCTGGAAATGGGGCTATTCAAATCAAGAAGAAAAGATTGGATTTATATCCCAACTTTCACTACCTAAAGGAGTCTCAGAGCGGCTTACGATCTCCTTCCCCTTCCCCTCCCCGCAACAGACACCCTGTGAGGTAGGTGGGGCTGAGAGAACTCTCTTGAGAACTGCTCTTGAGAGAACAGCTCTGAGAGAACTTGTGACTGACCCAAGGTCACACCAGCAGCTGCAAGTGGAGGAGTGGGGAATCAAACCTGGTTCTCCCAGCTTAGAGTCTGCACTCCTAACCACGATACCAAACTGGCTCAAAGCAGACTGCTCTTCCACTTTCCCAGGGAAAATGGAGTCCTCTCTTGTGCTGCCAGTCAGTTCTCTTGAGGTCAGGGTTGAGGTCAGGGTCATCCTTACGGGATGCTTGTCAAGATTCACTTCCCAGTTCCTGGAGTCAGCTGGCCCTGATCTATGCCCTCACAGCCTCCTTTCCTGCCTATGCAAGGAGCAGTATCCTCCGAGGCTTGGGGGTAAGATGACCTCCCAAACCTCCATTCAGACCTGGCTCAAAAGCCAGCACACAGAAGACGCTGTGTAGGGCTGCCCAAATGAGACAAGGAGGAGGAGGAGGAGATTGGATTTATACCCCACCCTCCACTCACTTGGAGTCTCAGAGCAGCTTACCATCTCCTTTCCCTTTCCCTCCCTGCAACAGACACCCTGGGAGGTAGGTGGGGCTGAGAGAGCTCTTTCGAGGACTGCCCTTGAGAGAACAGCTCTGAGAGAACTGGTGACTGACCGAAGGTCACCCAGCTGGCTGCATGTGAAGGAGTCGGGAATCAAACCCAGTTCTCCCAGATTAGAGTCCACGCTCTTAACCACTACACCAAACTGGCTCTCTTTTGGTTTCTGTCATGAGTCCTGCTGAGGATGCGGCCCTGGCTCCAACTGAGCCGTGCTCCTGGCTTCAGCAGAGCCCACACCTGACCCTGATGAAACCTCGGAGCTCGCCAGCATAACCCTACCACCTGTCCCAGCAACAGCTGCCTGAGAGGCAGCCCCCCAGACTCGCCTCCTCTGACGGTGCGTTTGCAGAACCAGCTCAGGCAAGGCTTAGCGTCCCAGTGGAGGGAGGCGCGTCTGCACAGCAGGCAGTCCCTTAGCACTGAGTTCTAACAGAAGCTGGGATGCACATGCTGAGTACTAATTAACCCCGGCACCTGAGGGGTATATAGCTTCCCCTCCTGACGCTGGTTCCACGTGCCAGCGACTCGTCAGTTTGACGATGCTCTGCCCATCCCTCGCCCATGCTCCTGATTTCTGATTCGTGCTTTGAACTCTCGGCTCCTTGACTCCAAGGACCACACTCTCGGTTTGTACTTCAGACTCCGTTCTTTTGGCTCCCGCTTGCCACCCCTTGATTCTGATCTCGGACGGAACTTGGACTTTCGCTTTCTCTCTCCCTGCCTGCGCCCAGACTCTGACAGTTTCTATAGACAGGTCACCATTTCCAATAACTGAGCCGTTGATAAGGAGATGGGAACAGGGAAGTAGAGTGTGCATGAAATACGTCAAAACCTTGCCACCTGTATGCCAAAACACTCGGCCACCCTTTCTGGTAAACGAGGACAAGCAGGAAGCTGTCTTTCTGGGGAAACCACACACTCTGCCATCTCAGATGTCTGCTCCACTGCAACCTTAGAAGCTGGGAGACTTAAAAACTCGATCTTAAAAGCACTTTCCTGGGAGCAGGGATCCGTTGGGGCCAGCTCAGGAGTGGCCACTAGGGCAGCCATGGGCCGAATCAGATTCTCTGATCTGATTCAACCTGCTGCCGAATTGCTGCTGAAATTCAGTGGCAACTTTACAAGTGACTGGAGGGGAGGGGGTTTGAGGGAGAGGCTCCAAACTTGCAGGGTAGCTGCTGGGACCCCTCCCACAAATACCCACCAAGTTTCAAGAAGATTGGACCAGGGGGCCTCCAAACAGGTTGCCCCCATTCTCTCAATTGTTCTCTATGGTAGCAAAAAAGGTAACATTTTTCCCCACCATAGATAACAATGGAGGGGATGGGACAACCTGTTCGGGGGCCCATAGAATTGGACCCCGTGGTCCAATCTTCTTGAAACTTGGTGGGTATTTCAAGGAGAGGGTATTTCAAGGAGCTACCCTGCAAGTTTGGAGCCTTTCCCTCAAATCTCAAATCCCCTTTCCTCCAGCCCCTCATATATCCTATGAGTTTTTGCCATTGATTTCAATGGCCCATAGAGTATAATGGGGCTGAAAGTGACATTCCCTGGACACTAGAAGCCCTCCCACTGTTGCCCCCCTCCCAAGCACCAGGCTTAGGAAGGACTGTTCTCAAAAGATAGTAGATCTGACCGAATTTGCTTCGCAGCCACGATCTAATGAAAACTGGATTAGTCTGGGCCATCCAGGGCAAGACCCTCTGTCCTTGGTGGTGGAGGAAAGTGCCATCAGGTCACACAGCTGACTTATGATGATGATGACCCCACGGGGTTTTCAAGGAAAGAGGAGAACAAAGGCAGTTTGCCATTGCTTGCCTCTGCGTCGCAACATTGGACTTGCTTGCTGGCCTCCCATCCAAATACTGACCAGGGCTGACAGAAGAAGAGAAGCCAATGTTGGATCAGGCCAATGGCCCATCCAGTCCAATGCTCTGTGTCACACAGTGGCCAAAAATACCAGGTCACACTGCGATACACATGACATTTGATAAAATTTATATTACTTATCCAAAATAGCAATTTGTTCAACCTGCTTAACTTGACAATGTTACAAAATTACAATATTACAATGAGCACCCGGTTTAAACTCATTTCCACAGTAGTCTTCCTCAGGAGTAATTCATTATTGTATTTTGTAAGGAGGTGTCAGATTCTTGATATCTAGGAGCAAACTTCTTAGTTTCTTCAAAGTATCCTGGAAAAACCATGGTAATTAATAAAGCAACATGAAGCTGAATGGAACCCAATCATTATGAACTATAATATATTATTATGTATATGTTTATTCTAACTTACTTATGGTTCCTTTATAAGTGTTTATATTGGGAGCTAGCCCATGCTTTCTTGGTGCAAAAGCCTCCTCATGCTGGAGGAAACTAAGAAGTTTGCTCCTATATATATTTTTGAACTTGATCAAGAATCTGACACCTCCTTACAAAGTACAATAATGAATTACTCCTGAGGAAGACTACTGTGGAAATGAGTTTAAACCGGGTGCTCATTGTAATATTGTAATTTTGTAACATTGTCAAGTTAAGCAGGTTGAACAAATTGCTATTTCGTATAAGTAATATAAATTTTATCAAATGTCATGTGTATCGCAGTGTGATTTGTGTGGTTTTCATGTTTGATACCTGTCACCCCCGCTTTTCAATTTGTTACAAAAATACCAGGTGCCATCAGGAGGTCCACCAATGGGGCCAGAACTCCAGAAACCGTTCCACTCTTGTCCCCAAGTCCCAAGAATACAGAGAATAGAAGACCAGAAGAGAACTCATGTTGGATCAGGCCAATGGCCCCTCTGGTCCAACACTCTATCATACAGTGGTCAAACCCCAGGTGTCATCAGGAGGTCCACCAGCGGGGCCAGAGCTCCAGAAGCTCTCCCACAGTTGCCCCCCCCCAAGCACCAAGAATACAGAGCATCACTGCCCCAGACATAGTGTTCAATCTATGCCTTGTGACTAATAGCCACTGATGGACTCTGCCCCAGATATTTATTCAATCCCCTGTTGAAGCTCTCCATGCTTGTGGCTGCCACCACTTCCTGCAGCAGTGAATGTCATGTGTTAAGGACTCTTTTGGTGAAGAAGTACTTCCTTTGATCTGTTCTAAGCCCACTGCTCATTCATTTAATTGACTACCTACAAGTTCTGTATTGTGAGAAAAGTACTTTCTTTCCAGTTCAAAAATATATCTAGGAGCAAACTTCTTAGTTTCTTCAAAGTATCCTGGAAAAACCATGGTAATTAATAAAGCAACATGAAGCTGAATGGAACCCAATCATTATGAACTATAATATATTATTATTTATATGTTTATTCTAACTTACTTATGGTTCCTTTATAAGTGTTTATATTGGGAGCTAGCCCATGCTTTCTTGGTGCAAAAGCCTCCTCATGCTGGAGGAAACTAAGAAGTTTGCTCCTATATATATTTTTGAACTTGATCAAGAATCTGACACCTCCTTACAAAGTACAATAATGAATTACTCCTGAGGAAGACTACTGTGGAAATGAGTTTAAACCGGGTGCTCATTGTAATATTGTAATTTTGTAACATTGTCAAGTTAAGCAGGTTGAACAAATTGCTATTTCGTATAAGTAATATAAATTTTATCAAATGTCATGTGTATCGCAGTGTGATTTGTGTGGTTTTCATGTTTGATACCTGTCACCCCCGCTTTTCAATTTGTTACAAAAATACCAGGTGCCATCAGGAGGTCCACCAATGGGGCCAGAACTCCAGAAACCGTTCCCCTCTTGTCCCCAAGTCCCAAGAATACAGAGAATAGAAGACCAGAAGAGAACTCATGTTGGATCAGGCCAATGGCCCCTCTGGTCCAACACTCTATCATACAGTGGTCAAACCCCAGGTGTCATCAGGAGGTCCACCAGCGGGGCCAGAGCTCCAGAAGCTCTCCCACAGTTGCCCCCCCCCCCAAGCACCAAGAATACAGAGCATCACTGCCCCAGACATAGTGTTCAATCTATGCCTTGTGACTAATAGCCACTGATGGACTCTGCCCCAGATATTTATTCAATCCCCTGTTGAAGCTCTCCATGCTTGTGGCTGCCACCACTTCCTGCAGCAGTGAATGTCATGTGTTAAGGACTCTTTTGGTGAAGAAGTACTTCCTTTGATCTGTTCTAAGCCCACTGCTCATTCATTTAATTGACTACCTACAAGTTCTGTATTGTGAGAAAAGTACTTTCTTTCCAGTTCAAAAATATATCTAGGAGCAAACTTCTTAGTTTCTTCAAAGTATCCTGGAAAAACCATGGTAATTAATAAAGCAACATGAAGCTGAATGGAACCCAATCATTATGAACTATAATATATTATTATTTATATGTTTATTCTAACTTACTTATGGTTCCTTTATAAGTGTTTATATTGGGAGCTAGCCCATGCTTTCTTGGTGCAAAAGCCTCCTCATGCTGGAGGAAACTAAGAAGTTTGCTCCTATATATATTTTTGAACTTGATCAAGAATCTGACACCTCCTTACAAAGTACAATAATGAATTACTCCTGAGGAAGACTACTGTGGAAATGAGTTTAAACCGGGTGCTCATTGTAATATTGTAATTTTGTAACATTGTCAAGTTAAGCAGGTTGAACAAATTGCTATTTCGTATAAGTAATATAAATTTTATCAAATGTCATGTGTATCGCAGTGTGATTTGTGTGGTTTTCATGTTTGATACCTGTCACCCCCGCTTTTCAATTTGTTACAAAAATACCAGGTGCCATCAGGAGGTCCACCAATGGGGCCAGAACTCCAGAAACCGTTCCACTCTTGTCCCCAAGTCCCAAGAATACAGAGAATAGAAGACCAGAAGAGAACTCATGTTGGATCAGGCCAATGGCCCCTCTGGTCCAACACTCTATCATACAGTGGTCAAACCCCAGGTGTCATCAGGAGGTCCACCAGCGGGGCCAGAGCTCCAGAAGCTCTCCCACAGTTGCCCCCCCCCCAAGCACCAAGAATACAGAGCATCACTGCCCCAGACAGAGTGTTCAATCTATGCCTTGTGACTAATAGCCACTGATGGACCTCTGCCCCAGATATTTATTCAATCCCCTGTTGAAGCTCTCCATGCTTGTGGCCGCCACCACTTCCTGCAGCAGTGAATGTCATGTGTTAAGGACTCTTTTGGTGAAGAAGTACTTCCTTTGATCTGTTCTAAGCCCACTGCTCATTCATTTAATTGACTACCTACAAGTTCTGTATTGTGAGAAAAGTACTTTCTTTCCAGTTCAAAAATATATCTAGGAGCAAACTTCTTAGTTTCTTCAAAGTATCCTGGAAAAACCATGGTAATTAATAAAGCAACATGAAGCTGAATGGAACCCAATCATTATGAACTATAATATATTATTATTTATATGTTTATTCTAACTAACTTATGGTTCCTTTATAAGTGTTTATATCGGGAGCTAGCCCATGCTTTCTTGGTGCAAAAGCCTCCTCATGCTGGAGGAAACTAAGAAGTTTGCTCCTATATATATATTTGAACTTGATCAAGAATCTGACACCTCCTTACAAAATACAATAATGAATTACTCCTGAGGAAGACTACTGTGGAAATGAGTTTAAACCGGGTGCTCATTGTAATATTGTAATTTTGTAACATTGTCAAGTTAAGCAGGTTGAACAAATTGCTATTTCGTATAAGTAATATAAATTTTATCAAATGTCATGTGTATCGCAGTGTGATTTGTGTGGTTTTCATGTTTGATACCTGTCACCCCCGCTTTTCAATTTGTTACAAAAATACCAGGTGCCATCAGGAGGTCCACCAATGGGGCCAGAACTCCAGAAACCCTTCCACTCTTGTCCCCAAGTCCCAAGAATACAGAGAACAGAAGACCAGAAGAGAACTCATGTTGGATCAGGCCAATGGCCCCTCTGGTCCAACACTCTATCATACAGTGGTCAAACCCCAGGTGTCATCAGGAGGTCCACCAGCCGGGCCAGAGCTCCAGAAGCTCTCCCGCAGTTGCCCCCCCCCCCCAAGCACCAAGAATACAGAGCATCACTGCCCCAGACAGAGTGTTCAATCTATGCCTTGTGACTAATAGCCACTGATGGACCTCTGCCCCAGATATTTATTCAATCCCCTGTTGAAGCTCTCCATGCTTGTGGCCGCCACCACTTCCTGCAGCAGTGAATGTCATGTGTTAAGGACTCTTTTGGTGAAGAAGTACTTCCTTTGATCTGTTCTAAGCCCACTGCTCATTCATTTAATTGACTACCTACAAGTTCTGTATTGTGAGAAAAGTACTTTCTTTCCAGTTCAAAAATATATCTAGGAGCAAACTTCTTAGTTTCTTCAAAGTATCCTGGAAAAACCATGGTAATTAATAAAGCAACATGAAGCTGAATGGAACCCAATCATTATGAACTATAATATATTATTATTTATATGTTTATTCTAACTTACTTATGGTTCCTTTATAAGTGTTTATATTGGGAGCTAGCCCATGCTTTCTTGGTGCAAAAGCCTCCTCATGCTGGAGGAAACTAAGAAGTTTGCTCCTATATATATTTTTGAACTTGATCAAGAATCTGACACCTCCTTACAAAATACAATAATGAATTACTCCTGAGGAAGACTACTGTGGAAATGAGTTTAAACCGGGTGCTCATTGTAATATTGTAATTTTGTTATATTGTCAAGTTAAGCAGGTTGAACAAATTGCTATTTCGTATAAGTAATATAAATTTTATCAAATGTCATGTGTATCGCAGTGTGATTTGTGTGGTTTTCATGTTTGATACCTGTCACCCCCGCTTTTCAATTTGTTAAAAAAATACCAGGTGCCATCAGGAGGTCCACCAATGGGGCCAGAACTCCAGAAACCCTTCCACTCTTGTCCCCAAGTCCCAAGAATACAGAGAACAGAAGACCAGAAGAGAAGTCATGTTGGATCAGGCCAATGGCCCCTCCGGTCCAACACTCTATCATACAGTGGTCAAACCCCAGGTGTCATCAGGAGGTCCACCAGCGGGGCCAGAGCTCCAGAATCTCTCCCACTGTTGCCCCCCCCCCAGCACCAAGAATACAGAGCATCACTGCCCCAGACAGAGTGTTCAATCTATGCCTTGTGACTAATAGCCACTGATGGACTCTGCCCCAGATATTTATTCAATCCCCTGTTGAAGCTCTCCATGCTTGTGGCCGCCACCACTTCCTGCAGCAGTGAATGTCATTTGTTAAGGACTCTTTGGGTGAAGAAATACTTCCTTTGAACTGTTCTAAGCCCACTTCTCATTCATTTAATTGACTGCCTACAAGTTCTTGTATTGTGAGAAAAGGAGAAAAGGACTTCTTTCTCTACCTGCTCTATCCTGGGCACACTTTTGGCACCCCCCCAATCATCACTACTCCAAACTCAAAAGCCCCAACTTTCTTAACCTTTCTTCATAGTGAAGGTATTCTAGCCCCTTAATCGTTTTAGTTGCCCTTTCCCGCACTTTCTCCAATGCTGTATCTTTTTTTGATTAACAATTTTTTAACATTTCAACATCCAACATCCAACAAGAACCGTACAGTGTGACAAGTGTATCAAAAAATGTTAAGTACAAAAGAACAGTTAAAAATATATCATCTCATTGTACAGAGGGTTTTGTGGAAGGACCTTCTTCTCTGTTAGATAATTAACAAGAGAAAACGAAATAGCTACTATCTTATTTTGATATTGCATTTCAGAGTCACTAAACATTTTAAAAGACATTTTGCTTGGAATACAATAGTCCCGTATCTTTTGCTGCCGTTGTTGAACTGAGGGAGCCCATTTTTCAATCCATTTTGCTGCTATCATATTTTTAGCTACCATTAGTAAAATTGAAATGATTTCTTTTCTGACACAAAGCCCGTTCGGTATAGCGGTTCAGTGTGCGGACTCTAATCTGGGAGAACCGGGTTTGATTCCCCACTCCTCCACTTGCAGCTGCTGGATGACCTTGGGCAAGCTGTAGTTCTGGCACAGCTGTTTTCGAAAATGAGCAGTTTCTGTCAGAGCTCTCTCAGCCCCACCTACCTCACAGGGTGTCTGTTGTGGGGAGGGGGAGGGGAAGGGAAAGGAGTTTGTAAGCCGCTCTGAGACTCCAAGTGAGTGAAGGGCGGGATACAAATCCAATCTCCTCTTCTTTTCTTCTTGCTGACTTTTTTGTATTTTAAATAGTGACCAGTTGTCAAGTAATATTACCTCTGGTTTCAAAGGGATTTGCTCTAAGGTTATTTCGTGCATTTCAAGAATTATTTTCTTCCAGAATCCCTGTGTTAATGGGCAATGCCACCAACAATGCATAAAATTTGCCATCTGGCCACATTGTTTCATACACTTTGGTGAATAGTTCTTATCTAATCTATGCAATAAGGATGGGGAAATGTGCCATCTAGCCATTATTTTAAAACCTTGTGCTTTAATAACGAATATTTTTGATGTTCGACTAGGACTATTCCACATTGAGCTCCAGTCTTCTTCTGTTAGTTGTACATCTGCATTTCAATGCTGTATCCTTTCTGAGGTGCAGTGACCAGAACTGTATACAATATTCCACATGAGGTCACACACAGGGGCACTATGATACTGGCTGATTTGTCTTCAATCAATCAATGACACGGAGCTTTATTAGATGATGCACTGGGGGGAGAAAGTGGATAAACTCCACACACCCCCCCGCCCATAACAGTGGAATCCCCGGCCACCTGATGAAGTTGAAGGCCAGCAGACTAAGGACAGACAATGGGAAATACCTCTTTACTCAATGAGTAACTGAACTGTAGAATTTGCCGCCTGTATCTGATGTGGGTGTTTTATTCATAGATTGCTCCCCCCCCCCCCATGTAGCAGCCAGCAGGCTGTGTGAATTTGCCCTGCAGGGATTTTCAGGGTGGCAGTGGCTGGCACCTGGACCAAAGCTTCCTCTCTCGCCACCTCCTGATGGCCCCTAGGCTTTGGCCACCGTGTGAGACAGAATGTTGGACTGGATGAGACACTGGTCTGATCCAACATGGTTTCTCTCATGTTCTTCTGTCCTCTTAGGTAGAGATGGAACACTCTGTCTGGGGCAGTGATGCTCTGTATTCTTGGTCCTTGGGGGGGCAATAGTGGGAGGGCTTCTGGAGTTCTGGCCCCACTGGTGGACCTCCTGATGGCACCTGGGTTTTGGCCACTGTGTGACACAGAGTGTTGGACTGGGCCATTGGCCTGATCCAACATGGCTTCTCTTATGTTCTCTTAGCTACAAGGTATAGACAAAACACTTTGTCTCGGTCAGTGATGCTCTGTCTTCTTGGTACTTGGGGGGCCACAGTGGGAGGGCTTCCGGAGTTCTGGCCCCACTGGTGGACCTCCTGATGGCACCTGGAACTTTTGGCCATTGAGTGACACAGAATGTCAGACTGGATGGGCCATTGGCCTTATCCAACATGGCTTCTCTTATGTTCTTATGTCTGGGGCAGTGATGCTCTGTCTTCTTGGTACTTGGGGGGCACCAGTGGAAGGGCATCAGGAATTTTGGCCCCACTGGTAGACCTCCTGATGGCACCTGGGTTTTGGCAACTGTATGACATAAAGTGTTGGACTAGATGGGCCACTGGCTTGATCCAACATGGTTTCTCTTACATTCTTACGTCTGGGGCAGTGGTGCTGTCTATTTGTGGTGTTTAGGGAGCCACAGTGGGAGAGGGCTTCTGGAGTTCTAGCTCTGCTGGGAGGAACTCCTGATGGCCCCTGGGTTTTGGCCACTGTGTGACACACAGTATTGGACTAGATAGGGCACTGGCTTGATCCAGCATGGCTTCTCTTACGTCAGGGGCAGTGATACTCTGTCTTGGTACTTGGGGGGGCAATAGTGGAAGGGCTTCTGGAGTTGTCGCTCTACTGGTGGACTTCCATATGGCACCTGGGTTTTGGCCACAGTGTGACACAGAGTACTGGACTGGAGGGGCCACTGGGCTGATCCAACATGGCTTCTTTGATGTTCTTGTGTTTTCCCTATGTCCTGTGAGGCTTCTGCTCAAAGTAGTCAAGGATCAGATCTTTGTTGATGAAACACAGTTCTTTATTTCCAATTTCTATATTGGTACAGGTCCTCGGATTATTGTCAGAGATAACGCATACAATAGAAGCAGGTCTAATATACCCTCCAGCACAATTTGAATTGCCCATAGGTAACCAATCAACAAGGGGGGAGAACCGCAGGCAAAAGGTTCTCTGGCCGTTTGCTTCCCACAGGAAAGAAAGTGAGGTGTGAAGCAGTAAATTTCCCTTCCCAAACCAGACCCCTCAGATGTAACCATCTTCACATAACAAATGCTTTCCCCAAGGCTTTCGCACGTTGATAAGAAATGGTCCCTGTCCTCCCCTGTCTTCCCAGCCTGGAGGAATGGAATGCGGAGGCAGGAGTGTGAGAGGCCCATTGTTCTCATGCTTTGAAGTTGTCATTCTCCCGGGCAACCAGATACATAGACCAGGCCTGGTCAGAGCCATAATCCTGGGGTCACAGAATATAGTCAAGCTAATAGCAATAGGCATGATTACATAGTTGGTACAGGAACAGGTTTGCACAGCATAGCAAAGTCAGGTTACAGTATATAGCATGAGATCCCAGAAATCCTTGTTAGAATCTGCAGATTCTGACACACTGCCACCCGAAAAATCAATCTACCCCGGCTTATCTGGAAATTTATTATGGAAAGCTTTAACTAACTTAGGAGCATGAACATTTTCAGAACGAACCCACTCATTCAGTTCCGGGCCAAAATCTACCCACTTGACTAGATATAGCAAGCGGCCCCTACGCATTTTTGAATCAAGGATTTCAGAAATTTCAAAATGGGATGCCCCCCCTTTCATCAGTGGAGGAGGAGTCGGAGGAACTGGATGCCATGCATTCGGCCCAGGATTCTTCTTCAGCAAGCTGAAATGAAAAACAGGATGCAGAGAACTCAGTGACTTAGGCAATTCCAGTTCAAAAGACACATCAGAAATCTTGCGCAACACTTTGTAGGGGCCGACATATTTCCACCCCAGTTTCCTGCTGGGTTGCAATCCATGTATATTTTTGGTGGACAAGTAGACTGAATCCCCTGGCTGTAAGTCCCAGCCCTCTGCTCTGCTACGGTCTGCATACTTCTTGTAATCCTCTTTAGCTTTGTCCAGTGTCTTAGCAATCAGTGGCCATGAGTCTTGTAAAGTTGCCCACCAACGTTTAAAGTCCGTGGGGGGGTGCTTGGCGTTTCCTCTATGGTGGGTAGTGGTTTCCCTTCGAAGCCTCCCACCGCCATGAACGGGGATACACCCGTAGATGAATGAATAGCATTGTTATAACTATACTCCGCAAACGGCAGTAGTTCCACCCAATTGTCCTGATGGTAGTTAGTGTAACATCTCAGGAATTGTTCCAGGATTTGATTAGTTCGTTCGGATTGGCCGTCGGTCTCTGGGTGGTAACCCGAGCTTAGGGCTGGTTTAATGTCCATCAGACTCAAGAGCTCCCGCCAGAAGTTGGCAACGAACTGACTGCCCCGATCGGATACCACACGTCTGGGAAAAGCATGTAACTTTATCACGTGGTTGAAAAAAGCTTTAGCCATCCCTTAGCGGTGGGTAGCTGTTTAAACGGGGTAAAATGGGCTTGTTTCGAGAACATGTCTACCACCACCCAAATAACGTTTTTTCCTTTTGAGGGTGGCAGGTTGGTGATGAAGTCCATAGCTATCGCTTCCCATGGGCGAGAGGGGGTGGGCAACGGATGCAACAGTCCTGGGACTTTCCCTCCCCTCCTTTTGCACATCAAACAGGTTTGGCAGGCAGTAACAAAGTCCGAGATATCCTTGCGCATGCGCGGCCACCAGAATTGCCGTTGAACTAAATTAAGCGTCTTTAAGAACCCAAAGTGCCCTGCCAGTTTTGATGAATGACAAGTTAGCAGTATGTCTTTTCGTCTGGCTCGAGGTACCACGAGTTTGTCCCCATGATACCAGCACTTGTTTTCCCGGAGGGAACAGTCCTCTATGTTTCCCAATTCTTCGGCCTCTTCCGGGGAGTAGTTCCCCCCCATTTATCCCCCCACGACTCTACTGCTGCCTGCTTGCTCTGGCTTCGGGTAGTGACAGCTCCTCCCAACTGTTGGGGGGAGAACACGGAGTCGAACACTTCTTCCTTTTGACTCTCGTGCTGGGGTAATCTGGATAGCGCGTCTGCTAACGAATTGGCTCTCCCAGGAAAGTGCTTAAGCACGAAATTAAATTTTGAGAAAAAATCGGCCCATCGGAGCTGTTTCGCATTCAGGGACCTCTGGGTGCGCAAGGCTTCCAGATTTTTGTGATCAGTCCAAATTTCAAAAGGGGTCTGCGCTCCTTCTAGCCAATGCCGCCAGGTGGTGAGGGCCAGTCGTATGGCTGCTGCCTCCTTGTCCCACACTGACCAATTCCTCTCTGTCTCATTAAACTTTTTTGATATATAAGCCAGAGGGTGCAGCTTATCATCCTGTCCCTTCTGTAGGATGGCTCCCCCCATGGCCACATCAGAAGCATCTACATGCACCACAAATTCCTTGGTTTCATCGGGGTGTGCCAGGATGGGTTCCGAGGTAAATAGGGTCTTGAGGGTTTCAAACGCCTTTTGGCAATCCTCAGACCAGGCTATTCTCTCCCCGGGCTTCCCTGCTTCCGGGCCCCTCCCCTTGGTTTTAAGGAGTTCAGTTAGCGGGAGAGTGACCGTGGCGAAGTCTTTTAGGAAGGTGCGGTAGAAATTACAAAATCCTAATAGACTCTGAAGCTGTTTTCTTGTTCGGGGGGCTTCCCATTGCACTATGGCCTCTACCTTGGTAGGATCCATTTCTAGCCCTTTCTGGGAAATGCGATACCCCAGAAAATCCACTGAATCCCTATGGAATTCACATTTCGACAGCTTAGCATACAACTGGTTCTTTAACAGAGTTGACAGCACTTCTCGGACCAATTTTACATGCTCTTTCTTATCAGCAGAGTAAATCAAGATATCATCTAAGTAACATAACACCCCCTTGAATAAATGCTTGTGTAGCACTTCATTTATTAAGCTCATAAAGACCCCTGGCGCGCCACTTAATCCGAACGGCATCACCAGGTATTCGAATTGCCCCAATGGCGTGTTAAAAGCAGTCTTAAATTCGTCCCCCTCCCTGATGCGCACCCGGAAGTATGGATCTCGAAGATCCAACTTAGTGAACACCTTCCCTTTGGCTGCTTCTGTTAACAGGTCCTTAATAAGGGGAAGGGGGTAGGCATTGGAGGCTGACACTGCATTTAATCCCCTGTAGTCCGTGCACAACCGTAGCCCCCCGTCCTTCTTTTTCCTGAACAGAACAGGGGCAGCGAATGGGGACTTAGCGGGGCGGATGAAACCTCGCTCCAAGTTCTTGTCTAGGAATTTCCTTAGCTCCTCCCGCTCCGAAGGGCTCATGGAATAGAGTTTTCCCTTTGGTAACTTTTCTCCCGGGATCAGCTCTATAGCACAGTCCGACAGTCTGTGGGGGGGTAGTTCATCTGCCTCAGTTTCACTGAACACCCCCACTAAGTCTCGATATTCCCTGGGAACGGCGGAAGGTACCAGAGTGAGCGCCGCCGCTTGGAGAGGTGCGGGGGGCCCCGATCCCCATCCCGAGTCCCACTTATGGTTTCGGCACTTCTCGTCCACCCAGGAGATTTTCCCTTCGCTCCATTTGATGTAGGGGTTGTGGGAGCTTAACCAGGGACTCCCCAACACCATGGGGAACTGGGTGCTGGGGGTGATGACGAAAGCTCTCCTCTCCCAGTGTTCCCCCGTCCCCACTATCAGTCTCTCAGTCTCTGCCACACATGCCTCTTTCATTTCCAATCCATCCATTTGGGTAAACGTAAGTGGCTCCCCCAATGGGGTGACTTTGGGCCCTAACCCGTCCACTACTAAAGGGCTAATCAAGTCCCGGGCACACCCTGAGTCAATTAGGGCCCGGACCCAGACGTGGGTCCCTGTCCCGGGTGCTATCACAGTCACTACCATATACAGTAAGGGGCCAGGGATGCTCACCGGGGATGGCGTGTCGCGGATGGGGACCTGCAGTTCTGCGCCGCTCACTGCAGGCCGTTGGAGTTTCCCGACATCTGTGCTTCCGTCAGCTCCAGCTCTCCTTGCTCGCTCGTGGCCCCTTCCAGCTGTAGTGCCCGGGGCTTGAACGAGGTCTTCCCTTTACTGGGGGTGCTCCCGGCTACCGGGGTGGAGGTCTTGGGGAATTTTCCCCCACCGTGGGGGCACGCCAAGGCGAAGTGACCGCTCTCCCCGCACCTCATGCAGAGCCCCTGCTTGAACCAGGCGTCCCGGATCTCTTGGGTGTTCAGTTTGGGCTTCACCTTCTGGGCAGCTTTTGCTTGGGCAGTCGCTGAAGTTCCCATCTTGATGAGGGTGAAGCGTTCTTCCACGTCCGCGGCCACTCACATCCAGGTGGCTAGCGAGCCTGGTCTTCCCCCGCACAGCACCGTCTCGTACACCTCGGGGTTAAGACCTTCCCTGTACTTTTCGATGAAGAGATCTTGGGTCCAGCCGCAAATCTTGGCCGCTATGCGCCAGAACTTGTCGGTGTACTCCCTCACTGAGGACCGCCCCTGGGTCAGCTTCCGTAACTGGTTCCGAGCCTTCTCTTCTCCCAAGGGGTCCTCATAGTGTTGCCTGAGGGCCCACATGAAGTTGTGCATGGAGCGTAACTCAGGCCCGGGGGCATTGTGCAGGCTCACATACCAGTCGCTGGCGGTGTCCCTCAGCTTGGACCCGATGTAGCCAATCCGGTCCCTCTCGGTGGGGTAGAGATGTCCCCAGGTGTCTAGAAACCGCTCGATCTCTATGAGGAAGAACCGCAGCTTCTCGGGGTCCCCATTGAAAGTAGCCGTCAACAGATCGGCAGGGGCCTGGCGGACCATCGGCCCTGCCAGCACTTGGGCCGGCGCCGGTACGGGTGCGGGAACCGGGCGGGGAACGGGCTGCGGGACCTGCTGCGGCACTTGCGGCGGGACAACTCCCGCGGGATCTCCTCCGGGGGGAACCGGCGGCTGCGGGACTCCCCGTCCTGGGGGTCCGGCCCCCCCCGGGGCTGGGCGAGCTGCTTGCATAGCCGTCAGGGCGTCTCGGAACTGGTACTGCAGATCGAGGGCTATCTCGCGCAATTCTGCGGTGAGTTGCAGCCGCAAATCTCCCATCATATGATCCAGGGCTTGGGTCTGGTCTTCCCCGTAGAGATCGGGCCCGTAAGGTGCGCCTCTCTCCTCTTCCAAAGGCGGGGGACACCAGTCTCCTCCGTAGATCGTCTCTCGCTTGTCTCCCAGAAAGCTCGGCTTCCCGTGCTCGGTGCGGTCTCCCTGGATCGACACCCGTGCCCCCTTCCGACCGTGCACCCACGAGTCGACGGTCCCACGACCGAAATTGCTCCATGAGTACCTCGGGGTCACGCTCTGATGAGGAGGTGGTCGTGGGATGTAGTAAGCCCCCTGAGCCGTAGTCACTGGCACTTCGGGCTCCCCGCCGCCGCCTCCACCACCGGCACCCTGGTCCGCCGGGGTCACCGGTTGATCTTCGGTTGTAGGGATGGGAAGAGTGCCGTCATCCAACATGGTCAGGAACGGCCAAGTCCCAGTCATGCATCTCTGACAATCTGTGAGGCTTCTGCTTAAAGTAGTCAAGGATCAGACCTTTGTTGATGAAACACAGTTCTTTATTTCCAATTGCTACATTGGTACAGGTCCTCGGATTATTGTCAGAGATAACGCATACAATAGAAGCAGGTCTAATATACCCTCCAGCACAATTTGAATTGCCCATAGGTAACCAATCAACAAGGGGGGAAAACCGCGGGCAAAAGGTTCTCTGGCCGTTTGCTTCCCACAGGAAAGAAAGTGAGGTGTGAAGCAGTAAATTTCCCTTCCCAAACCAGACCCCTCAGATGTAACCATCTTCACATAACAAATGCTTTCCCCAAGGCTTTCGCACGTTGATAAGAAATGGTCCCTGTCCTCCCCTGTCTTCCCAGCCTGGAGGAATGGAATGCAGAGGCAGGAGTGTGAGAGGCCCATTGTTCTCATGCTTTGAAGTTGTCATTCTCCTGGGCAACCAGATACATAGACCAGGCCTGGTCAGAGCCATAATCCTGGGGTCACAGAATATAGTCAAGCTAATAGCAATAGGCATGATTACATAGTTGGTACAGGAACAGGTTTGCACAGCATAGCAAAGTCAGGTTACAATATATAGCATGAGATCCCAGAAATCCTTGTTAGAATCTGCAGATTCTGACATGTCCCACCTCTCCCCTGGAGGCG
>JARCFY010000012.1:7512500-7800000 GCA_029233225.1 Lepidodactylus listeri
TCGTCAGTTTGACGATGCTCTGCCCATCCCTCGCCCATGCTCCTGATTTCTGATTCGTGCTTTGAACTCTCGGCTCCTTGACTCCAAGGACCACACTCTCGGTTTGTACTTCAGACTCCGTTCTTTTGGCTCCCGCTTGCCACCCCTTGATTCTGATCTCGGACGGAACTTGGACTTTCGCTTTCTCTCTCCCTGCCTGCGTCCAGACTCTGGCAGTTTCTATAGACAGGTCACCATTTCCCATAACTGAGCCGTTGATAAGGAGATGGGAACAGGGAAGTAGAGTGTGCATGAAATACGTCAAAACCTTGCCACCTGTATGCCAAAACACTCGGCCACCCTTTCTGGTAAACGAGGACAAGCAGGAAGCTGTCTTTCTGGGGAAACCACACACTCTGCCATCTCAGATGTCTGCTCCACTGCAACCTTAGAAGCTGGGAGACTTAAAAACTCGATCTTAAAAGCACTTTCCTGGGAGCAGGGATCCGTTGGGGCCAGCTCAGGAGTGGCCACTAGGGCAGCCATGGGCCGAATCAGATTCTCTGATCTGATTCAACCTGCTGCCGAATTGCTGCTGAAATTCAGTGGCAACTTTACAAGTAACTGGAGGGGAGGGGGTTTGAGGGAGAGGCTCCAAACTTGCAGGGTAGCTGCTGGGACCCCTCCCCCATATACCCGCCAAGTTTCAAGAAGATTGGACCAGGGGGCCTCCAAACAGGTTGCCCGCATTCTCTCCATTGTTCTCTATGGTAGCAAAAAAGGTAACATGTTTTCCCACCATAGAGAACAATGGAGGGGATGGGACAACCTGTTCGGGGGCCCATAGAATTGGACCCCGTGGTCCAATCTTCTTGAAACTTGGTGGATATTTCAAGGAGAGGCCCCAGCAGCTACCCTGCAAGTTTGGAGCCTTTCCCTCAAATCTCAAATCCCCTTTCCTCCAGCCCCTCATATACCCTATGAGTTTTTGCCATTGATTTCAATGGCCCATAGAGTATAATGGGGCTGAAACTGACATTCCCTGGACACTAGAAGCCCTCCCACTGTTGCCCCCCTCCCCAAGCACCAGGCTTAGGAAGGACTGTTCTCAAAAGATAGTAGATCTGACCGAATTTGCTTCGCAGCCACGATCTAATGAAGACTGGATTAGTCTGGGCCATCCAGGGCAAGACCCTCTGTCCTTGGTGGTGGAGGAAAGTGCCATGAGGTCACACAGCTGACTTATGATGATGATGACCCCACGGGGTTTTCAAGGAAAGAGGAGAACAAAGGCAGTTTGCCATTGCTTGCCTCTGCGTCGCAACATTGGACTTGCTTGCTGGCCTCCCATCCAAATACTGACCAGGGCTGACAGAAGAAGAGAAGCCAATGTTGGATCAGGCCAATGGCCCATCCAGTCCAATGCTCTGTGTCACACAGTGGCCAAAAATACCAGGTCACACTGCGATACACATGACATTTGATAAAATTTATATTACTTATCCAAAATAGCAATTTGTTCAACCTGCTTAACTTGACAATGTTACAAAATTACAATATTACAATGAGCACCCGGTTTAAACTCATTTCCACAGAAGTCTTCCTCAGGAGTAATTCATTATTGTATTTTGTAAGGAGGTGTCAGATTCTTGATATCTAGGAGCAAACTTCTTAGTTTCTTCAAAGTATCCTGGAAAAACCATGGTAATTAATAAAGCAACATGAAGCTGAATGGAACCCAATCATTATGAACTATAATATATTATTATGTATATGTTTATTCTAACTTACTTATGGTTCCTTTATAAGTGTTTATATTGGGAGCTAGCCCATGCTTTCTTGGTGCAAAAGCCTCCTCATGCTGGAGGAAACTAAGAAGTTTGCTCCTATATATATTTTTGAACTTGATCAAGAATCTGACACCTCCTTACAAAGTACAATAATGAATTACTCCTGAGGAAGACTACTGTGGAAATGAGTTTAAACCGGGTGCTCATTGTAATATTGTAATTTTGTAACATTGTCAAGTTAAGCAGGTTGAACAAATTGCTATTTCGTATAAGTAATATAAATTTTATCAAATGTCATGTGTATCGCAGTGTGATTTGTGTGGTTTTCATGTTTGATACCTGTCACCCCCGCTTTTCAATTTGTTACAAAAATACCAGGTGCCATCAGGAGGTCCACCAATGGGGCCAGAACTCCAGAAACCCTTCCACTCTTGTCCCCAAGTCCCATGAATACAGAGAATAGAAGACCAGAAGAGAACTCATGTTGGATCAGGCCAATGGCCCCTCTGGTCCAACACTCTATCATACAGTGGTCAAACCCCAGGTGTCATCAGGAGGTCCACCAGCGGGGCCAGAGCTCCAGAAGCTCTCCCACAGTTGCCCCCCCCCAAGCACCAAGAATACAGAGCATCACTGCCCCAGACAGAGTGTTCAATCTATGCCTTGTGACTAATAGCCACTGATGGACCTCTGCCCCAGATATTTATTCAATCCCCTGTTGAAGCTCTCCATGCTTGTGGCCGCCACCACTTCCTGCAGCAGTGAATGTCATGTGTTAAGGACTCTTTTGGTGAAGAAGTACTTCCTTTGATCTGTTCTAAGCCCACTGCTCATTCATTTAATTGACTACCTACAAGTTCTGTATTGTGAGAAAAGTATTTTCTTTCCAGTTCAAAAATATATCTAGGAGCAAACTTCTTAGTTTCTTCAAAGTATCCTGGAAAAACCATGGTAATTAATAAAGCAACATGAAGCTGAATGGAACCCAATCATTATGAACTATAATATATTATTATTTATATGTTTATTCTAACTTACTTATGGTTCCTTTATAAGTGTTTATATCGGAAGCTAGCCCATGCTTTCTTGGTGCAAAAGCCTCCTCATGCTGGAGGAAACTAAGAAGTTTGCTCCTATATATATTTTTGAACTTGATCAAGAATCTGACACCTCCTTACAAAATACAATAATGAATTACTCCTGAGGAAGACTACTGTGGAAATGAGTTTAAACCGGGTGCTCATTGTAATATTGTAATTTTGTAACATTGTCAAGTTAAGCAGGTTGAACAAATTGCTATTTCGTATAAGTAATATAAATTTTATCAAATGTCATGTGTATCGCAGTGTGATTTGTGTGGTTTTCATGTTTGATACCTGTCACCCCCGCTTTTCAATTTGTTACAAAAATACCAGGTGCCATCAGGAGGTCCACCAATGGGGCCAGAACTCCAGAAACCCTTCCACTCTTGTCCCCAAGTCCCAAGAATACAGAGAACAGAAGACCAGAAGAGAACTCATGTTGGATCAGGCCAATGGCCCCTCTGGTCCAACACTCTATCATACAGTGGTCAAACCCCAGGTGTCATCAGGAGGTCCACCAGCGGGGCCAGAGCTCCAGAAGCTCTCCCGCAGTTGCCCCCCCCCAAGCACCAAGAATACAGAGCATCACTGCCCCAGACAGAGTGTTCAATCTATGCCTTGTGACTAATAGCCACTGATGGACCTCTGCCCCAGATATTTATTCAATCCCCTGTTGAAGCTCTCCATGCTTGTGGCCGCCACCACTTCCTGCAGCAGTGAATGTCATGTGTTAAGGACTCTTTGGGTGAAGAAGTACTTCCTTTGATCTGTTCTAAGCCCACTGCTCATTCATTTAATTGACTACCTACAAGTTCTGTATTGTGAGAAAAGTACTTTCTTTCCAGTTCAAAAATATATCTAGGAGCAAACTTCTTATTTTATTCAAAGTATCCTGGAAAAACCATGGTAATTAATAAAGCAACATGAAGCTGAATGGAACCCAATCATTATGAACTATAATATATTATTATTTATATGTTTATTCTAACTTACTTATGGTTCCTTTATAAGTGTTTATATTGGGAGCTAGCCCATGCTTTCTTGGTGCAAAAGCCTCCTCATGCTGGAGGAAACTAAGAAGTTTGCTCCTATATATATTTTTGAACTTGATCAAGAATCTGACACCTCCTTACAAAATACAATAATGAATTACTCCTGAGGAAGACTACTGTGGAAATGAGTTTAAACCGGGTGCTCATTGTAATATTGTAATTTTGTAACATTGTCAAGTTAAGCAGGTTGAACAAATTGCTATTTCGTATAAGTAATATAATTTTTATCAAATGTCATGTGTATCGCAGTGTGATTTGTGTGGTTTTCATGTTTGATACCTGTCACCCCCGCTTTTCAATTTGTTACAAAAATACCAGGTGCCATCAGGAGGTCCACCAATGGGGCCAGAACTCCAGAAACCCTTCCACTCTTGTCCCCAAGTCCCAAGAATACAGAGAACAGAAGACCAGAAGAGAACTCATGTTGGATCAGGCCAATGGCCCCTCTGGTCCAACACTCTATCATACAGTGGTCAAACCCCAGGTGTCATCAGGAGGTCCACCAGCGGGGCCAGAGCTCCAGAAGCTCTCCCGCAGTTGCCCCCCCCCCAAGCACCAAGAATACAGAGCATCACTGCCCCAGACAGAGTGTTCAATCTATGCCTTGTGACTAATAGCCACTGATGGACCTCTGCCCCAGATATTTATTCAATCCCCTGTTGAAGCTCTCCATGCTTGTGGCCGCCACCACTTCCTGCAGCAGTGAATGTCATGTGTTAAGGACTCTTTTGGTGAAGAAGTACTTCCTTTGATCTGTTCTAAGCCCACTGCTCATTCATTTAATTGACTGCCTACAAGTTCTTGTATTGTGAGAAAAGGAGAAAAGGACTTCTTTCTCTACCTGCTCTATCCCAGGCACACTTTTGGCACACACCCCCCTCCCAATCATCACTACTCCAAACTCAAAAGCCCCAACTTTCTTAACCTTTCTTCATAGTGAAGGTATTCTAGCCCCTTAATCGTTTTAGTTGCCCTTTCCCGCACTTTCTCCAATGCTATATCTTTTTTTTATTAACAATTTTTAAACATTTCAACATCCAACAAAAACCGTACAGTGTGACAAGTGTATAAAAAATGTTAAGTACAAAAGAACTGTTAAAAATATATGATCTCATTGTACAGAGGGTTTTGTGGAAGGACCTTCTTTTCTGTTAGATAATTAACAATAGAACATGAAATAGCTACTATCTTATTTTGATATTGCATTCCAGAGTCACTAAACATTTTAAAAGACATTTTGCTCGGAATACAATAGTCCCATATCTTTTGCTGCCGTTGTTGAACTGAGGGAGCCCATTTTTCAATCCATTTTGCTGCTATCATATTTTTAGCTACCATTAGTAAAATTGAAATGATTTCTTTTCTGACACAAAGCCCGTTCGGTATAGCGGTTCAGTGTGCGGACTCTAATCTGGGAGAACCGGGTTTGATTCCCCACTCCTCCACTTGCAGCTGCTGGATGACCTTGGGCAAGCTGTAGTTCTGGCACAGCTGTTTTCGAAAAAGAGCAGTTTCTGTCAGAGCTCTCTCAGCCCCACCTACCTCACAGGGTGTCTGTTGTGGGGAGGGGAAGGGAAAGGAGTTTGTAAGCCGCTCTGAGACTCCAAGTGAGTGAAGGGCGGGATACAAATCCAATCTCCTCTTCTTCTCTTCTTCTTGCTGACTTTTTTGTATTTTAAATAGTGACCAGTTGTCAAGTAATATTACCTCTGGTTTCAAAGGGATTTGCTCTAAGGTTATTTCGTGCATTTCAAGAATTATTTTCTTCCAGAATTCCTGTATTAATGGGCAATGCCACCAACAATGCAAAAAATTTGCCATCTGGCCACATTGTTTCATACACTTGGGTGAATAGTTCTTATCTAATCTATGCAATAAGGATGGGGAAATGTGCCATCTAGCCATTATTTTAAAACCTTGTGCTTTAATAACGAATATTGTTGATGTTCGACTCGGACTATTCCAAATTGAGCTCCAGTCTTCTGCTGTTCGTTGTACATCTGCATTCCAATGCTGTATCCTTTCTGAGGTGCAGTGACCAGAACTGTATACAATATTCCACATGAGGTCACACACAGGGGCACTATGATACTGGCTGATTTGTCTTCAATCAATCAATGACACGGAGCTTTATTAGATGATGCACTGGGGGGAGAAAGTGGATAAACTCCCCACACACCCCCGCCCATAACAGTGGAATCCCCGGCCACCTGATGAAGTTGAAGGCCAGCAGACTAAGGACAGACAATGGGAAATACCTCTTTACTCAATGAGTAACTGAACTGTAGAATTTGCCGCCTGTATCTGATGTGTGTGTTTTATTCGTAGATCGTCCCCACCCCCCCCCCACCCCATGTAGCAGCCAGCAGGCTGTGTGAATTTGCCCTGCAGGAATTTTCAGGGTGGCAGTGGCTGGCACCTGGACCAAAGCTTCCTCTCTTGCCACCTCCTGATGGCCCCTAGGCTTTGGCCACCGTGTGAGACAGAATGTTGGACTGGATGAGACACTGGCCTGATCCAACATGGTTTCTCTCATGTTCTTCTGTCCTCTTAGGTAGAGATGGAACACTCTGTCTGGGGCAGTGATGCTCTGTATTCTTGGTCCTTGGGGGGGGCAATAGTGGGAGGGCTTCTGGAGTTCTGGCCCCACTGGTGGACCTCCTGATGGCACCTGGGTTTTGGCCACTGTGTGACACAGAGTGTTGGACTGGGCCATTGGCCTGATCCAACATGGCTTCTCTTATGTTCTCTTAGCTACAAGGTATAGACAAAACACTTTGTCTCAGTCAGTGATGCTCTGTCTTCTTGGTACTTGGGGGGCCACAGTGGGAGGGCTTCCGGAGTTCTGGCCCCACTGGTGGACCTCCTGATGGCACCTGGAACTTTTGGCCATTGTGTGACACAGAATGTCAGACTGGATGGGCCATTGGCCTTATCCAACATGGCTTCTCTTACATTCTTATGTCTGGGGCAGTGGTGCTGTCTATTTGTGGTGTTTAGGGAGCCACAGTGGGAGAGGGCTTCTGGAGTTCTAGCTCTGCTGGGAGGAACTCCTGATGGCCCCTGGGTTTTGGCCACTGTGTGACTCACAGTATTGGACTAGATGGGCCACTGGCTTGATCCAGCATGGCTTCTCTTACGTCAGGGGCAGTGATACTCTGTCTTGATGCTTGGGGGGGGGGGGCAACAGTGGAAGGGCTTCTGGAGTTGTCGCTCTGCTGGTGGACTTCCAGATGGCACCTGGGGTTTGGCCACAGTGTGACACAGAGTCCTGGACTGGAGGGGCCACTGGGCTGATCCAACCTGGCTTCTTTGATGTTCTTGTGTTTTCCCTATGTCCCACCTCTCCCCTGGAGGCTTGAAAAGGCTTGGCTGCAAAGACTCTCCCCCCCCCCCTTTGAAAACACTCCAGACTGGAGCCGAGACTCCCCCCCCCCCCCATCCCTCCCACCAGGCGCAAGAGGCAGAAAGACGAGAGGAGATCTGAGTACGAAAAAGGGCAGTTTATTGAGCAGATGCAGCAAGGGCTGGGGAGGGCAGGTGGCGTCTGGGCTGCTCTCACTCGACGCGTTTGAAGACATTCTTGCCAACCCTGTGGAGAAACACAGACCGGTCAGGGGCAGAGGGGGGGCTCCGGGCACTGCTCTTCTGGCCCAACATGAAGCTCTTTCCCCGGCATTCTTCCATCTCCAGGGACGGCGGGATCCGGATGCCCTTCCCTGGCAAGGAAGCCCCACCAGGGAGGCTGTGAGCCCTCCGGAGCCGTGGTTGTGCCAGCGAGTCCTGCTCCACGGCTCCAGCTCGAAAGACCCCCTCCCCCTCCCCATCCGAGCGGTCGGATCCTTACCGGGTGCCCAACCAGTCATCGCCTTGGGTCTTCACCTCTCCGCGCAGCAGCCAGAGGGTCTCCAGCGTCTCGACTCCCTTCTCGTCCACGAAGCACTGGCCCACGAAGGCGGCGGTGGAGGCTGTGGGGGCAAGCAGAGGTTGGGCTGGTGGGGAATCCGAACCCTCAGCCGGAGGGGCAGAGGGGAAGGGGGCGACTCTGCAGGGGTAGCCAGCTTGAGAAGAACCCCCCCCCCCCACCAGGAGGATCTGGGCCTTTCCTTGCCCCAGGGGTTCGAGCACCTCTGCCAGAAGTCTGTTTCTCCTCTTTGGAGGCCAGAGAACATTCCCCACCAGGAAACAGCGAGGCTGCTGGGAGTGACAGAGGGGCCCATGTCCCCGAGCCCCTTCAAATAAAAGTTCCTCCACGGCCCCAAACTTAAATAAGAGTCCAGAAGCACCTTAAGGACATGATTGGTCTCTTGAAGCATTTGAAGGGCTGTCACTTAGAGGAGGGCAGGGAGCTGTTCCTATCCAGTGGGGGGGGGGGGGAGAGAAGTTTTGTGTCGGGGAGTACCGTAGAGTTTTAAGTCGAACGCTAGAGCATCCCTGATGATGTACACGTTGGCCCGATTCCAGCACCTTGGGGGTGGAGTTCCCCCCAGCAGCCGGATCCAGGCTGGAGAGTTGGGCGACCCTAGAGTGGGCAAACCCCTGCCCACCCGGGGGACCTGGTAGCCCTAGTGGTTCTCTGTGCCCCCCCCCCGTCTCCTAGATTTAAGACCTGTTTTGAGGGGTCCTAGAAATATCCCCCCACACACACACACACACATGGGGGGGGCACCTGCCCTCTCTTGGGCTTTCCTGGCAGACTCAAGCACCTGCTGCCATGGAAAGCTTTCCCGGCTCAGACCTGGAGCTTGGCAAGGAGGGTGGAAGAGTTCATTTCAACCGACGCTCCTTCTAAGCCGTGGGGTCTTGTGAGCAAAAATCCTACTTTGTGAGCTACTGGCATCAAAGCTGTGAGCGGGCGATGTGGCTGCTGCCTAGATTAGTGTGCTCTGGAGCCCTCCTCCCTGAGCCGAGACAAAAACGTGTGAGCCGGAGACTAAAAAACGGTGACCCGGCTCACATTCATGCAGCTTAGAGGGAACGCTGCTCTCCGCCCAGGCTGGCCCCGGGCATCACCCCACCCCGAGCTGGCATTGCCAGCTCTGGGTAGGGAAACCCCTGGAGATTTGGGGGGGGGGGGACCCGGAGGAAGTCAGGGTTTGGGGGTGGGGAGAGACTTCATTGGGCGTACAATGCCCCCAAGCTCACCCTCCAAAGCAGCCATTTCCTCCAGGGGAACTGATTCCCGTCGCCTGGAGAACAGGAGTCATCCCAGGAGAACTCCAGCCACCACCTGGAGGCTGGCAACCCTACCGGGACCCCCCCTCCCGCCCGGGATACCTGTGAAGCTCCAGTGGACGATGAAGCCGAAGGTGGGCTGCGCCTTCTGGCCTGGAGGGTGCTGAGCGCCGTACAGGGGCGATCTCTTGATGGGCTGGTCGGAGCTGCTGACGCTGGTCAAGTAGGAGCCGGAGAAGGCGCCGGCTTCGTCGACGGCCGAGATGTTCATCTTGGAGCCCAGGTCGTTGATCCACACCCCGGCAAGGGAGCACTGGAGACAGGGGGGGCGGGGAGAACGGGGGGTCAGCTGGGAAACGAGCTCCCCAGTCTCCCCCCCCCCCCGAGGGAGCGGGTGCCGAGTTCCAGAGAGCCCAGGCGGGGCCCGACGACCCAGCAGCAGCGCCAAGGGTCCTGCCCCCCCTCCCGCCCCGCTCTCCCGGGAGACCCGGCTCCTTCTGCGCCCGGGAGCGGCGGCGGCGGCGACGCACTGCGTTGCCCGAAGCTCTGCTGGACACTCGACGGCCCGAGGGGAAACCCCACCACACCACCCCCACCACCCCCGTTTTTGGCTGGCGCTGTCACAACGGCGCTGCCAGGTGGGCCTCTCCCGTGGCCGAGAGGGGGACTTGGCCCGGGGCAGCAGACTCCCCCCGGCCCTACCTCTTCGCCTTGGGTCGACGGGGCGTCCGCCGCCGCCGCCGCCGAGGCGAGCAGGAGCGCGGCCAGCAGGGCCCAGGTGAGCTTGCGCGAGTGCCTCTCCATCCTCGCTCTGCGGGCTGACCCGAGCTCCTGCCCGTCTTATAGGCAGCCCCGCGGGTTGCGCAAAAGCCCGGGCCACGGTGTTGGGCGGGGGAACCGGATGAGCCCAAAGCCAGGGTGCTTTCCCCCAAAGGGCAGTCCCCTTGGAAAGGAGCCAGGTGAGCCGCTCACCTGGCTTCGCGGGGCCGGGCGCTAGAAGAGAGAGCCCGGCTCGAACTGGCAGCCCCGTGGGAGGGGAGAGGCCAAGGGGAGCCTACCTGGGGGAGGCCAGGTATGAGGAGGACCGACCTCAGGGGGAAACGGAGCCGCAGAGTGCACCATCCAAAGTGGCTGTTCTCTCTCTTTCTCCCCCCCCCCCCCCCCGGAACTGATCTGTCTAGTCTTGGAGGTGAGCGGTCCTTGAGCCCAAAGCCAGGAGGGGTTGAAACACTTTCCCTGCGAAGAAAGGTTACCGAGCTTGGGGCTCTTTAGCTTGGAGACACGGCCGCAGAGGGGTGACATGACAGAGGTTTGTAAGATTACTAAGAATAAGGCCCATTGTGGACATAAACACAACAGGCGCTAGAAAAAGGTTCTGGGAGAGTGCCCCAGCCTTGGTCAATTTGCTGCGGCGACCTCAGCAGGGTGTAATGCCACAGAGTCCACCATTTTCTCCAGGGGAACGGATCTCTGCTACCTGAAGAGCAGTTGTGATTTTGAGTGATCTCCAGCCCTCACCTGGAGATTGGCAACGATTGTTACCCAGGAGGCAATGGCTGGTTGGGAGGACGGAGTCTATGGCATTGTACCTGTCTGAGGTCCAACCCCTCCTCAAACCCCACCCTCTCCAGGCTCCACCCCTCAAATCCCCAGAAATGTCCCAACCTGGAGTTGGCAATCCCATGTCCTTCCCAGCTAAGCATCAACCCGCCATCATCTGCCCCTCTGGCTGCAGCTGACTTCTGCCTTCCCTCCTGGAGACCAGTTGCAATTCTGAGTGATCTCCACCCCTCACCTGAAGATTGGCAACAATGGTTTCCCAGGAGAAAATGGCTGGTTTGGAGGATGGAATCTATGACATTGTACCGGTCTGAGGTCCTACCCCTCCTCAAACCCCACCCTCTCCAGGCCCCACCCCTCAAATCTCCAGGAATTTTCCAACCTGGAGTTGTCAACCTTGTCTCCTTCCCAGCCAAACATCAACCTGCCATTATCTGCCCCTCTGATTTCAGCTTTCCATCTCCTCCCCGCTCCCCCCTGGAGATTAGTTGTAATCCCCCTTCTCAAACTCCATCCTCTCCAGGTTCCATCCCTCAAATCTCCAGGAATTTCCCACCTGGAGTTGGCAGCCCTATCTCCTTCCCAGCCAAGCATCAACCTACCTTTATTTCCCCCTCACTGTTCAGTTTTTCATGTCCCCCCCCCCCCTGCAGCCTCCACTGTGCTCTGAAGCCCTGACTGCCACGTCACATTGGCTGTCATTGGGGGGGGGGGGCATCTCAGCAGGGTATAAGGACCCAGAGTCCACCATTTTCTCCAGGAAAACTGATCTCTGTCATCTGGAGAGCAGTTGTAATTCTGAGTGACCTCCAGCCCTCACCTGGAGATTGGCAACCATGGTTTCCTTGGCCGGGAGGGCAGGATAGAAATTTAAATAAATAAATTTCCCAGGAAGAAAAGTAGTCTTTCTCTGCAATGGAGACCAAAGCAGCTTACATCATTCTCCTCTCCCCCTTTTGACTTGCACAACAATCCTGTGCGGTAGGTTAGGCTGAAAGTCTGTGACTGGTCCAAAATCACCCACTCAGCTTCTACAGCAAGAACCTGGATCTAGCAGACCCTGCTCTGAAGCACTGATTGCTATGCCTCGGGTAGCCAACCTCAAGGCGGAGCCTGAAGATCACCAGGTATCACAACTGAACTCCAGACAACAGATCTCTCCTGCCCGGAAATGATGCGATGCTTTATCTTCTTCAGTAAAAGCGAACCTATTGGACAGTTGCATCATATCAACCACAAACAATATAACGAATATCTATATATAGCAGTAATCAACAATATAGAAAATCAGAACTGCACCGGAACGCAATAATAAAGGTATGCAGAACAAAATTATTACTGTGTATTACTCTTTACTCTTTACAGTTACTCTTTACTCAATGAGTAACTGAACTGTAGAATTTGCCGCCTGTATCTGATGTGTGTGTTTTATTCGTAGATCGCCCCCCCACCCCCCCATGTAGCAGCCAGTAGGCTGTGTGAATTTGCCCTGCAGGAATTTTCAGGGTGGCAGTGGCTGGCACCTGGACCAAAGCTTCCTCTCTCGCCACCTCCTGATGGCCCCTGGGTTTTGGGCACTGTGTGACACAGAATGTTGGACTGGATGAGACATTGGCCTGATCCAACATGGCTTCTCTCATGTTCTTCTGTTCTCTTAGGTAGAGGTGGAACACTCTGTCTGGGGCAGTGATACTCTGTATTCTTGGTCCTTGCGGGGGCAATAGTGGGAGGGCTTCTGGAGTTCTGGCCCCACTGGTGGACCTCCTGATGGCACCTGGTACTTCTGGCCACTGTGTGACACAGAGTGTTTGACTGGATGGGCCACTGGCCTTATCCAACATGGCTTCTCTTATGTTCTTATGTCTGGGGCAGTGATGCTCTGTCTTCTTGGTACTTGGGGGGCACCAGTGGAAGGGCATCAGGTGTTGTGGCCCCACTGGTAGACCTCCTGATGGCACCTGGGTTTTGGTAACTGTATGACATAAAGTGTTGGACTAGATGGGCCACTGGCTTGATCCAACATGGTTTCTCTTACATTCTTACGTCTGGGGCAGTGGTGCTGTCTATTTGTGGTGTTTAGGGAGCCACAGTGGGAGAGGGCTTCTGGAGTTCTAGCCCTGCTGGGAGGAACTCCTGATGGCCCCTGGGTTTTGGCCACTGTGTGACACACAGTATTGGACTAGATAGGCCACTGGCTTGATCCAGCATGGCTTCTCTTACGTCAGGGGGAGTGATACTCTGTCTTGGTGCTTGTGGGGGGGGGGGGGGCAACAGTGGAAGGGCTTCTGGAGTTGTCGCTCTACTGGTGGACTTCCAGATGGCACCTGGGTTTTTGGCCACAGTTGTGACACAGAGTACTGGACTGGAGGGGCCACTGGGCTGATCCAACATGGCTTCTTTGATGTTCTTGTGTTTTTCCCTATGTCCCACCCGTCCCCTGGAGGCTTGAAAAGGCTTTGGCTGCAAAGACTCTCCCCCCCCCCCCTTTTGAAAAACACTCCAGACTGGAGCCGAGACTCCCCCCCCCCCATCCCTCCCACCAGGCGCAAGAGGCAGAAAGACGAGAGGAGATCTGAGTACCGAAAAAGGGCAGTTTATTGAGCAGATGCAGCAAGGGACTGGGGAGGGCAGGTGGCGTGTGGTGCTGCTCTCACTTGATGCGTTTGAAGACATTCTTGCCAACCCTGTGGGAGAGAAACACAGACCGGGTCAGGGGCAGAGCGGGGGCTCCGGGCACTGCTCTTCTGGCCCAACATGAAGCTCTTTCCCCGGCATTCTTCCATCTCCAGGGGACGGCGGGGATCCGGATGCCCTTCCCTGGCAAGGAAGCCCCCACCAGGGAGGCTGCGAGCCCTCCGGGGGCCGTGGGAGCCGGAGAGTGCAGGCCGGTTGTGCCAGCGAGTCCTGCTCCACGGCTCCAGCTCGAAAGACCCCCCTCCCTCTCCCCATCTGAGCGGTCGGATCCTTACCGGGTGCCCAACCAGTCATCCGCCTTGTGTCTTCACGTCTCCGCGCAGCAGCCAGAGGGTCTCCAGCGTCTCGACTCCCTTCTCGTCCACGAAGCACTGGCCCACGAAGGTGGCGGTGGAAGCTGTGGGGGGCAAGCAGAGGGGAAGGGGGCAACTCCCCTGAGCCGGAGGGGCAGAGGGGGAAGGGGGCAACTCTGCAGGGCCAGCCCAGCTTGAGAAGACCCCCCACCACCACCCCCACCAGGAGGATCTGGGCCTTTCCGGTCACCTCCAAGAAACCGAGGCTGTTTCTTGCCCCAGGGTGACTTTGTACTGAAATCTACTAAATTAAGGCATCACAGATGCCTTGTTCAGCAAATGCATGCTGAAGTCTCCAAGCCAGAATACCCAGACAGTTGCTCTGCACTCAATTTCTGAGCAATGTACAGAGTTCAGAGTCATTCCACTTTGCAACCTATTGTTCCAGTCCAGAACCCTGAGCCGATTCTATTCCAGGGGCTGTCCTGTCATTCCACTCTGTGACCTGTCCTTCTAGCCCCACAGCACAGATTCTATTGCTACGGATCATCATTCCACTCTGGGGACTGTCACTCCAGTCCCAGAGTTCCGGGCCCAAAGACCTTAATGGAAAAAACCATTTCACATTTCCTTTGCAACTTTTTTGGGGCTGCAGTGTATTTCAGTGGAGGCCATGCAAGTCAATTGGCATTCCCGGCTCCCGTTATCTCCTATGGGCCTTCAAGCCTCTCCCGTTGTTTCCAGTGGGCAAGCCTGTCATTCCTTTTATACGTCCCAGTTAGCTGTCCCTTTGAAACTGTACCACACCATTTTAAGCAGGAGCAAAATGAAGAGCGTGAACGTGTATAAAGTGCACATTTGTTGCCAGTGTTCTTTCTGGGCTGCACACAGGACAAAAGGAAATTTTAAAAGGCCTCTGATCTGCATGTCCCCCCCCCACCCAGTCTCACACAGCAGAACCAGAGTTTCCAATTTCAGCACTGGAGCTAGGGATGCCAGCCTCCGGGTGGGACCTGGGGATCCTCCAGAATTACTGCTCATTTCCAGACTGCAAAGATCAGTTTCCAGAGACAGAGAGAGAGGGAGAGAGGGAGAGGGGGAGAGGTGGAGAGAGAGGGGGAGAGGGGGAGAGGGAGGGGGGGAGAGGGGGAGAGAGGGGGAGAGGGGGAGAGAGGGAGAGAGAGGGGGAGAGAGGGGGAGAGGGGGAGAGGGAGAGAGGGAGAGAGAAAGAGAGAAAGAGGGAGAGAGGGAAAGAGAGAGAGATGGAAAGAAAGAAAGAAAGAAAGAAAGAAAGAAAGAAAGAAAGAAAGAAAGAAAGAAAGAAAGAAAGAAAGAAAGAAAGAAAGAAAGAGGGGAGAGATGGAAAGAAAGAAAGAGGGGAGAGATGGAAAGAAAGAAAGAAAGAAAGAAAGAAAGAAAGAAAGAAAGAAAGAAAGAAAGAAAGAAAGAAAGAAAGAAGGAAAGAGGGGAGAGATGGAAAGAAAGAAAGAAAGAAAGAAAGAAAGAGGGGAGAGATGGAAAGAAAGAAAGAAAGAAAGAAAGAGGGGAGAGATGGAAAGAAAGAAAGAGGGGAGAGATGGAAAGAAAGCAAATAGATGGGGAGAGAGAAGGGGAGGAAAGAAAGAAAGGAAAGTCAGGCTGGAGTGTGTGTGAGTGTGTGGGGGGAAGCAGCTCCCTTACTTCCTGCTCTCACAGACCTCAACAGAAAGAGAAAGAAAAGAGAAAAAGACTGAAAGGGAGAAGAGAAAGTGAGCCACTCACTGCTGACGGCGCTGGCAACCAGAGGCCACAGAGGAGAACCGGTCAGCTACGTTGCCAGCCCAAGGCTCCCTGACCTCCCCGGCCTCCATTCTTGCCCACCTCTCCTCCCCAACTTCTGTCCTTCCCAACAGCTGGCATGCAGGTGCACTCTGATCCTGGCTCTGCTACCTCCCCCTCCAGGACCTTAAGGATGGCTGGGTGCAGCAGCGTCAGTGGGAAGGCGGCTTGGGTTTTGGCAGCGATGGCAGCAGCTCCGAAGTCGCTCCACTCTGCTGGAAGGTGGGCGGCCACTTTATACTCACTAGCCCTGCACTGAGAGGAAAATTGGTGTGGTGGCACAGGTTGCCCCGGGGGAGGGGGGGGCTCATTCACCCCTAAAAATTTCAGGGGTAGCCTCAGCCCCCGAGCCCTCCTGAAGATGCCACCTATGGTCAGGGATGCTCTCAGCTGATCCAGCGTTGAGCAGGGGGTTGGACTAGATGCCCTCTAGGGTCCCCTTCCAACTCTGTGATTCTGTGATTCCATGACTCATTTGTGGCAGGGTAGGAGCTTTCATGAGTCACTGCTTTCTTCTTCAGATAGATCAAGATGGGCCGCCCTGTTAGTCTGTCTGTAGCAGTAGAAAACATCAAGAGTCCAGGAGCACCTTAAAGCGGAACAGAACAGTGCTCTGGATCTATCCTTCCTGAGCGGAGACAAAAACGTGTGAGCCAGAGGCTAAAAAACTGTGAGCTAGCTCACTCAGCTTAGAGGGAACGCTACTGTCCACCAGTGTTCCCTCTAAGGTGAGTGAGTGTGAGCCAGCTCACAGCTTTTTAGCCTCCGGCTTACACATTTCTGTCTTCGCTCAGGAAGGAGGGCTCCAGAGCAAACTAACTGATGCCGCAGCCAAATCGCTCACTCCCAACCAGTGTTCCCTCCAAGCTGAGTGAGTGTGAGCTAGCTTCACAATTTTTTAGCCTCCGGCTCTCACATTTTTGTCTTCGCTCCGGAAGGAGGGCTCCAGAGCAAACTACTTTCTGTAGTAGCCAAACTGCTCCCTGGGAACTTTAATGCCAGCGGCTCACAAAGCAGAATTTTTGTTGGCCAGACTTTACAGCTTAGAGGGAGCCTTGCTCACAACTTTAATGCCAGGAGCTCACAAAGTCGGATTTTTGCTCACAAGACTCCACTGCTTAGAGGGAACATTGCTTCCCACCCAGGCTGGCCCCCTGCATCACCCCACCCTAGCTGGAGATTTTGGGGGGGGGGGTTTGGAGCCGGAGGAAGGCAGGGGTTTGGAGGGGGGAGAGACTTCCGCCAGCAAGATCACCCTCCAAAGCAGCCAATTTCCTCCAGGGGGACTGATTTCCGTCGCCTGGAGACCAGCGGTCCTCCCAAGAGAACTGCAGCCGCCACCTGGAGGCTGGCAACCCTGCCGGGACACCCCCCCCCCCATCCCGCCCAGGCTGGCTTACGTGCGAAGCTCCAGAGGACGACAAAGCCGAAGGTGGGCTGCGCGCTCAGGTGGGGAAGGTGCTGAGCGCCGTACAGGGGCGATTCCTTGATGGTCCCGTTGACGGAAGACACCTTGGTCAGGTAGCAACCCGAGAAGGCGCCGGCTTTGTCGGGGGTCGAGATGGTCATATTGGAACCCAGGTCGTTCATCCACTGCCCGGCAAGGGAGCACTGGAGACACGGGAGGGGGGTCAGCTGGGAAACCAACTCCCCAGTCTCCCCACCCCCCCCCCCCCCCCGCCCCGAGGGAGCGGGTGCCGAGTTCCAGAGAGCCCAGGCGGGGCCCGACGACCCGGCCGCAGCGCCAAGGGTCCTGCCCCCCCCCCCTCCCGCTTTCTCCCGGGAGACCCGGCTCTTTCTGCGCCCGGGAGCGGCGGCGGCGGCGACGGACTGCGTTGCCCGAAGCTCTGCTGGACACTCGACGGCCCGAGGGTAACTCCCCCCCCCCCCCCGTTTTTGGCCGGCGCTGTCACAACGGCGCTGCCAGGTGGGCCTCTCCCGTGGCCGAGAGGGGGAGTGGCTCAGGGCAGTAGAGTTTCCCCGGCCCTACCTTGCCGTCGTGGTTCTGGCCTGGGATCGACAGGGCGTCCGCCGTCGCCAAGGCGAGCAGGAGCGCGGCCAGCAGGGTCGAGGTGAGCTTGCGCGAGTGCCTCTCCATCCTCTTTCTGCGGGCTGGGCCGAGCCCTTGGCCGACTTATAGGCAGCTCGGCGGGTTGCGCAAATGCCCCGGTCAGGGCGTCGGGTGGCCCTTCCTAGAAACCCGGTGGCCCTTCCTAGAAACCGGGTGGAGCCCAAAGCCAGGTTGACTTCCCCGAAGGGAAGTCCCCTTGGAAAGGAGCCAGGCTTCTGGTGTCCTGGCCCCGCTGCTGGCCCTCTTGATGGCCCCTGGTCTTCTTGGCCACGGTGTGACACAGAGTGTGGGTCTGCATGGGCCACTGGCCTGATCCAACACTGGCTCCTCTGGTGCTCTTATGTTCCAGGAGGCAGTGTTCCCTCTAAGCTGAGTTGATGTAAGCTAGCTGACAGTTTTTTAGCCTCCGGCTCACACATTTTCGTCTTCGCTCAGGGAGGAGGGCTCCAGAGCAAACTGACTGATGCAGTAGTGGGCAAATCGCTCGCTCACAGCCAGGGGTCCTTTCGTAGAAAAAGAGGTGCAGGAGCTCATTAGCATAACTCATTTGCATAACTCATTTGCATATGCCACACCCCCTGACATACCGGAAGTGTGTCCGAAGGCAACACCCACCCCTCAGGCTCCACTCCACAGGTGAGTGAAACTGACCTGCTCTTCCTCCATTCCCTTCCCCATCCAATACTTTGTGCAAGAAAAAGAAGCGTCAAGAACACACCCTCATTCTCTTCCTGCTCCCTTGAAACCACCAGGTTTCAAGCAGACTTGAGATACCCAGGACACGTGCACCACCCATCCCTTTCCCTTCCCCTCCCCACAATAAGACACCCTGTGAGGTAGGTGGGGCTGAGAGAGGTCTTTTGAGAACTGCTCATGAGAGAACAGCTCTGAGAGAACTTGTGACCGGCCCAAGGTCACACCAGCAGCTGCATGTGGAGGAGTGGGGAATCAAACCCGGTTCTCCCAGATTAGAGTCCAACTCCTGACCACTACACCAGACTGATGGGGTGGAAGCTGCTGAAGGGTTGGTGAAATTTCTCCAGTACTTATGTGCCATGTGCCCAGATAAAAAATGGTAAACTTAGAAAATTGATATGCCACCTTGAGCAAGTCTCTGGAAAAGCAGCACACAGTCATAAAAGGAACAATGATAAAATTATCCATATTAAAACAAAACATTAAAAACAATAAAGACCCTAGCAGGGCTTTCCCCGGGGCGCTGCGCCTCTGCACTGCTTGGGGAAGCCGAGGAGGGGGCGGGGCTTGGTCATGTGCCTGCCCCCTGGGCTCCTCACTCCCGGAGCTGCGCTCCTGTGCGCTCCCGCTCCAACGGACCCCTGCTCACAGCTTTAAGGCCGGTCGCTCAGAGATTGGAATTTTTGCTCGCAAGACTCCACAGCTTAGAGGGAGCATTGCCAGGAACTCTCCAGGCCTGACCTGGAGGCTGGCGATCTTATTTTATTACTGCCAACAGAGAGGCGACTTTGGCATCCAGGAGTTTGAGAACAGACCAATAGTGCAGAACTGATAATACAGGGACAGTTTTCATATGGCCCTTTTCCTAGAAGGTAAGTGTTGGGGCACTCTTCCCTCAGATTGCAACGGTAGATCATAAAGAGACCTCCTCTGTAACCTGCCAGTAATCCTTCTTCCAAAACCACTGTGAGAGACAATCTCTGGTTGCCTGCAGGCTTCTCTAGGACAATCTTTTCTCTCTAGATTCCAGTTCAGTTGCACTTTAGAGACGAACAAGATTTTAGGGGTATGAGCTTTCCAGCATTGAAGGAGCTTTGACTCTTGAAAGTGTTGGAGTGAGCGACTCAGCACTGTGTGACTCTAAGGGTGGAGAGCCAGTTTGGTGTAGTGGTTAACTGCGCGGACTCTAATCTGGGAGAACCGGGTTTCATAGGCGTCAACTACGGGGGCCCCGAGGGCTTGAGCCACCCCCAAAACCGGAAGGTCTGTAGTTCAGCAGTTTGAGACCTGAGTGCCACACGATGGAGTGAGCGCCCGTCTCTGGCCCCAGCTCCTGCCAGCTTAGCAGTTCGAAAGCAAGAAATTGCAAGTAGATAAATAGGTGCTGCTTCAGTAGGAAGGTCAAAGCTTTCCGTGCACCTCAACGTTTAGTCATGCCGGCCACATGACCACAGAGAAGTCTTTGGACAGCGCTGGCTCTTCGGCTTGGAAACGGAGATGGGCACTGCCCCCTAGAGTCGGATTCGACTGGAGTTAAAGCAAGGGAAAATTTTACCTTTACCTCTCCTTTTGACTGCAACCTGAATGTGAGCTGAATCTACTTTTTTTTAAAAAAATATATGACTAAAGTGTTAACACAAATAATAAAAACGAAGAAATAAATATAAAGCAATAAAAGGGGAAGAAAAATTCCAACTTTTTTCGTTAACGTCAGGGAACCACAATGATTTTTTTCCAGCTCCTTGTTAAAGCCAAGGGTCCGTTGGAGCGGGAGCGCACAGGAGCGCAGCTCCGGGAGTGAGAAGCCCAGGGGGGCACATGACCAAGCCCCGCCCCCTCCTTGCCCCAGGGAAAGCCCTGCTAGGGTCTTTATTGTTTTTAATGTTTTGTTTTAATATTGATAATTTTATCATTGTTCCTTTTATGACTGTGTGCTGCTTTTCCAGAGACTTGCTCAAGGTGGCATATCAATTTTCTAAGTATACCATTTCTTATCTGGGCACATGGCACATAAGTACTGGAGAAATTTCACCAACCCTTCAGCAGCTTCCATCCCATCAGTTTGGTGTAGTGGTCAGGAGTTGGACTCTAATCTGGGAGAACCGGGTTTGATTCCCCACTCCTCCACAGGCAGCTGCTGGTGTGACCTTGGGCCAGTCACAAGTTCTCTCAGAGCTGTTCTCTCACGAGCAGTTCTCCAAAGACCTCTCTCAGCCCCACCTACCCCACAGGGTGTCTTGTTGTGGGGAGGGGAAGGGAAAGGGATGGGTGGTGCACATGTCCTGGGTATCTCAAGTCTACTTGAAACCTGGTGGTTTCAAGGGAGCAGGAAGAGAATGAGGGTGTGTTCTTTACGCTTATTTTTATTGCACAAAGTACTGGATGGGGAAGGGAACGGAGGAAGAGCAGGTCAGTTTCACTTACCTGTGGAGTGGAGCCTGAGGGGTGGGTGTTGCCTTCTGACACACGTCCGGTATGTTAGGGGGTGTGGCATATGCAAATGAGTTATGCAAATGAGTTATGCTAATGAGCTCCTGCACCTCTTTTTCTACGAAAGGACCCCTGGTTAAAGCGATATCCAAATACGAACCAGGGCCAACCCTCTTTAGCTTACAAGAGCTGAGAAATTTGGGCTCACCTGGGTTGTCCAGGTCAGGTGTTACTCAACTCGAATCAAGCTGTTCCACTGCAGACAGATAGGGCTATTCTTGGCAACCGGTTTGGTGTCGTGGTTCGGAGTGTGGACTCTGATCTGGGAGGACCAGGTTCGATTCCCCACTCCTCCCCATGCAGCTGCTGGTTTGACCTCACGACCGGGACCAGATAGGCGTGGTCTCAGAGAGCCCTGTTTAGTGTACATTGGTAATCTGGACAGACGCCCTGTAGGGTTTCACGGGGGGTAACGATAGGGGTTTCCCAAGTGGCATGGGAGACAGGTTCCAGGACCCCTTGAGCCACGAGGCGGTCTTGTTCCACATCTGTCTTGGGTCGCATGGCGAAGGGGACCTTCCGGGATCGCACGCAAATGGGCGCCACCTTGGGGTCGAGTTGCAGGGACACTGGGGGCCCCCGTATACCTCCCCAGAGTTCCGTCGAAGAAGGACAGGAACTCGCTGCAGACATCACTAAAGTCCCATGGTGTGTAGCTTGTCATGCCTGCTCCAGACTCAGCCTCTGACCCAGTGGACTTGGCTCCTTTAACAGAAGAAGGTGCAAGTCTTGGGGAATCAAGCCTGCAGCTAGACCCATCTGAAGCTAATCAGGCTCTGCCCAAGTTTATCACCTCCAGACTCTCCCCCACCTGTAAGCCGGCTGCGTGAACGGAGACAGCAAGAACTCAAAGTCAGGAGAAAAATAGCACGCCTACGGGGAACGCGATCTGTGAATCCTGAGTACTAGCATGAGCCAGGACTGCAGGTAATGAGCTAACAAGCCAGCACGCTACTTTAGGAGACCAGCCGCTGTGAGCAAATCGTGCTGGCAACTTCGTTGGCAGGACCAAACTCTGCGTCTCGAACCCTCGGAACTGACTTGTCTCTCTGGCATCTGACCCGGCTTGTACTTTGACTCCCGTCTGCTCCTGGCTTTGTATCCTGGCATCCCTGACCTCGGTATTCTTGGACTATGGTATCAGCCCTGTCCCTTGGATTCAGGTTTGATTTATGGTTATGATCTCCGGCACGTCTTGCCTCTGCTTGCTCTCTCCAATCACGGACTTGTTTGCACCTCTCTTGCTTGAACTGAACTCCCTGCTGACTCGGACTGTTGACAACGTCTCTTGCTTGCTGTGAACTTTGTGGCCCAGCCGTGACATAGCTGTGGATTCCCTCTACAGAGATTCCCAAGGGGCCGAACCAGGCGTGACCTAGCAGGCTGACTGTGTACTGGGTTCGATGCAGGGAAGCTCGGACTACGACGTGATGATAAGCATTGGTTTATTGAGTACACAACGAACATGCAATACCGGCCGAGATGGCCAACTATATACAGTCCGTGGGACACACCCAAAAGTCCGATTGGCAGGTTTGAATTTCCCGCCAGAGTTCTTATTGGAGGGCTAGTGGTGGTCTAGGATCCTTGACCCCTGTTGTCTCCCGGAGTCAGGCTCTGAGTGTATGCCGCTGGTCGTCAGTGGACATAACACCTCCTCCTCCTCCTTCTCCTCTATCTGGAATCAGCTCTCATCAACCTTTATCCGGTGGGTTAAAAATGCATTTGTTGGGATTATGAGCGAAGTCCTAAGAGGCCCTTAGATGGGAGGAAGCCTTTAAACTTGGCTGAGTGGAGTGGATAGATACCCGGCACTGTGTTTACCTCTGTTGATGAGCAATGCAAGGAAAAGAATGAATCTTTCCGCTCTGTAATTACTGAGTAAAACAGGGAGTGGGTTACTTGTTGATGCTGATCTGTTTCTACCCGCTCCTGAATTAAGGAACCAAATTGTGTTTGGTGCATTAACTGCAAATTGAATTATGTTGTACCTTTCCACGCCGAGGTCTACCTGAAGACAAACAAGATAAAAATGGAAACTGGCTTTATTTTTCCTACAGTCAAGGACTTAGTGGTTTATAAAGCCGGGGACAAATGCAGCAGACGCAGCTGGGTTTGTGAAGTGCTGCTTGGACCGAGCATGGTATCTATGGTGTTGAGTGTCCTTATGAGGCAAAAATAATATATGGAGTGGCACCTTGGGAAGCCAAACTTTTCCGGGCTGTATGGCTGTGGTCTTGGCGTTGTAGTGCCTCACATTTCACCAGCAGCTGTGACTGGCATCCTCAGAGGTCTAACACAGAAAGATGGAGTACTCTCTGTGTCAATGTGACAAGAAAAATGGTAGGCAGGCAATTTGTATCTACTCAGGAAGGTGGGGTAGGGCCAGGGGTCCATTGGAATGGGAGCGCACAGGAGCACAGCTCCGGGAGTGAGGAGCCCAGGGGGTGGGCACATGACCAAGCCCCGCCCCCTCCTCGGCTTCCCCGAGCAGTGCAGAGGCGCAGCGCCCCGGGGAAAGCCCTGCTAGGGTCTTTCTTGTTTTGAATGTTTTGTTTTAATATGGATAATTTTATCATTGTTCCTTTTATGACTGTGTGCTGCTTTTCCAGAGACTTGCTCAAGGTGGCATATCAATTTTCTAAGTATACCATTTTTTATCTGGGCACATGGCACATAAGTACTGGAGAAATTTCACCAAGCCTTCAGCAGCTTCCACCCCATCAGTTTGGTGTAGTGGTCAGGAGTTGGACTCTAATCTGGGAGAACCGGGTTTGATACCCCACTCCTCCACAGGCAGCTGCTGGTGTGACCTTGGGCCAGTCACAAGTTCTCTCAGAGCTGTTCTCTCATGAGCAGTTCCCAAAAGACCTCTCTCAGCCCCACCTACCTCACAGGGAGTCTGTTATGGAGAGGAAGGGGAAGGGATGGGTGGTGCGCATGTCCTGGGTATCTCAAGTCTACTTGAAACCTGGTGGTTTCAAGGGAGCAGGAAGAGGATGAGGGTGTGTTCTTGAATGCTTATTTTTATTGCACAAAGTATTGGATGGGGAAGGGAATGGAGGAAGAGCAGGTCAGTTTCACTCACCTGTGGAGTGGAGCCTGAGGGGTGGGTGTTGCCTTCTGACACATTTCCGGTATGTTAGGGGGTGTGGCGTATGCAAATGAGTTATGCAAATGAGTTATGCTACTGAGCTCCTGCACCTCTTTTTCTACGAAATGACCCCTGGGTAGGGCTGAGTCATTCTCTTGTAGGAGTTTCCCAGGCTGTGACATGCTAATGGAACCATGGAGAGGTAGAATTGATGGAGTTTTTAAACCACCTCAACAACATCCACCCGGACATACAATTCACCATGGAAAAAGAAATCGAGGGAAAACCCCAACCCGTCTTGCATGGTCTTCTGATGTTTTGATTATGCTTCTTTTTTGCCGAGGGTGGTGATTGGAGTTTTTTGTGTAAATGACGATCCATGTGAGTTGGTTTTCTGTGGACCGTGTGACCTAATTGAAGGTTAGCTTTGTGGATGGCCGTGATATCTAGAAATAGGAGTTTTCCCTCGATTTCTTTTGTATGTTCTTCAGGTACTACAATGCCAAGACCACAGTCATACAGCCTGGAAAATCTACGACAACTAATGAACTCCTGCTGTGAAAGCCTTTGACAATGTGTTGAACTAATCTTTTTCCACCGACTTTTTCTTGTTGCAGTTGGTTGCAAAGGGTTTGGAAACTGGTTACCTCGGGGTTTACCAGCTGCTGTCTTTCATACAGTTTAGATGTCCAGTACCTGGGATTATGTATGGCACACAGGGCCTGGCCCGAAAAAGTGACATTTATGTCAGATCCAGCCCTCGTAACAAATGAGTTCAACACCTCTGCCTTAGAGTGTATGTTTTTAACCCATGACTTCCTGGTATAACTGTAGCTCTTGCTTCTTTTTCTTTAATTGGTAGTAAATGCCCTCTAAAGTTCAAATTATACATCATACTCTCTTTGCTATATACAATCAGTTAAGGCCTTAGGTTATGCTTTGAAGAACTATGTCTGAATGTCTTGATCGAAGTTCAGATCATGATCCTTTCATATAAAAATCTCAGGGTGCTATCGCTGTCAAGTTATCTTGATGGGAAGGGCCTGCAAAGACCTCTGAAACTACCCATTTAAAATGACTGGGGTTTTTTAACCCCATTGTGAATGATACAGAAAAATACTCCCTTAGTAAGCAAAAGAGCAGGTTGTTCTGTGAGGTATTTCAAGCTACAGAAATTAAACCCTCATACTTTTAAAAAGAATATTGGACCCCCTGATATTTTTACTAGCCCCTTCTCAAACTTTCCTTTCCTGTCTGGTCTTTAAATATGTTATGAGCACTAAGTGCAGAATATCTATGGACATCATATTTTCTTACTCATGGAGGACATCTGGTGGTGAACCCTAGAGTGAAGCTTTTAAAAATATATATTTCATGGAAGAAAAAAATGGGTGCTTTGTTTTTTGAATTTGCTTCTTTAAAACCTCATCATAAGATGACATTGTCTCTGTTGTAGTGTTCAGCAGGTTTATATTTTCATTTGCCCTGACCTAGATTAGCCCAGGCTCTGCCAAACTCAGCAGAGCTTTTTTAAAATGCTAAAATACAGCTTTAGCGTGGATCTCTTCGGAGAGTCCAAGGTTTTCGGGAGTTCCCCAATTCCTTTCCCCAAAATACCTCCTTGGAGGGAAACTGGGCTTTTTAAAAGATTTGAACATGCTCTTAGTCTCGTCAAGACACAAAGTAACTGACAGAAATTGGCCAACAACTGCTCAGCTGCATTGGCCGGATTGCAAGACTAGATCTAATGGGTGGAAATTACAAGGGAGTCATTGCTGGCTAAATATCAGGAGAAATTTCCTAACTGTAAGAGTGATTGAGCAGTGGAACAGACTGCCTCGGCAGGTGGTGGATGCCCCTTCACTGGATGTTTTCTAGAGGAGGCTGGACGACCTTCTTTCGGGTATGTTGTAGGGCTATCTTTCGGCTATGCCCCTGCAGATGACCTTCAAGATCCCTTCCAACTCTAACATTCTATGATAAGAAGAGATTGGATTTATACCCTGCCCTTCACTACCTGAAGGAGTCTCAGAGCAGCTTACAATCTCCTTTCCCGTCCTCTCCCCACAACAGACACCCTGCGAGGGAGGTAGGGCTGAGAGAGTTCTGAGAGAACTGCCCTTGAGAGAACAGCTCTGAGAGAACTTGTGACTGACCCAAGGTCACACCCACAGCTGCCTGTGGAGGAGTGGGGAATCAAACCCGGTTCTCCCAGACTAGAGTCCGTGCTCCTAACCACTACACCAAGCTAGCCAGGAAGTGCTCGACCTGTAACCGGCCAAGACCCCTGTGTGACCTCAGAGGACACTTAAGCAGGATCCAAGACTGAGCAAAAGTCAGATTGAGATGATTTTTAAACGGATCCTCATGAATCCATTTTTACACGGAAACAAAATAAAGCCACCCTCATACTGTAGACCAGTGTCGTCGTCCCCCCTAAGCTGAGTGAGTGTGAGCTAGCTCACAGTTTTTTAGCCCCCAGCTCACACTCAGGAAGGACGGCTCCAGAGCAAACTAATTTATGCAGCAGCCAAATCGCTCCCTCACAACTTCAATGCCAGTAGCTCACAAAGTTGATTTTTTTGCTCACAAGACTTGCAGCTGCATTTTACTGTGTGGAATGGCAAAATCCACTTGAAGTGGCGTTATTTCGCCTCTGTGAGAGTCTGTCGGCTGGGAGGGTCTGCCGGAGGGTTTAGTTGATGGGAGGTGGGGAAGGCAGGCTCTTGAAGCCTCCCCCAAGCCCTGAACCCCATTCTTTGCTCCACACTGGCTGCCCGACGCTGGGTGGGGAGTGCTATCTACCACGGGGTCTTAGCTGTCCCCCTCCCAAGGGCTGGCAGGAAAGCGTTTGGCTCAGGCGGCTTTACCAGAATCCATGGTAGCTCACCAGAAATAGCCATGCGCTTCACATCACACCCCCAGTGCTGGAGTCGGTGTTGTGTTCACCATTATCAGGGCGACTGTCTCTCTCTCTCCCCCAGGTGCCTGCTTTCTCAGGAAAGCCTGACTTTCAACAAACAGGTGCTAACCAATTAGGGCCCTCCGCTCTCTCACGTAGGCCTTTTTGCATTTCCTTCCCTGTTTTCAGCCCCAAGGCCGTTGGCTCAGCTCCTGGTCACAGTGCCTTGAGTCAGACAAAGCACCTGGTTGTTAAGGCGTCAGTAAATGTTAAACAAAGAGTGTGCTTATTATAAGCAGGAGGGAAATCAGAAAGAGATTAGCACCAAGGGGGGAATCATGCTAATACCTGCTTTTTGCATCTCTCTCTCTCTCTCTCTTTCTCTCTCTCTCTCCCCCTCCCTCCCTCCTCCCATTTGGTGTAGTGGTTAAGAGCCCAGACTCTAATCTGGGAGAACAGGGTTTGATTCACCACTTCTCCTCATATAGCTGCTGGGTGACCTTGGCTCAGTCACAAGTTCTCTCAGAGCTGTTCTCTCAAAGGCAGTTCTCGAAAGACTCTCTCGGCCCCACCTGCCTCGCAGGGTGTCTGTTGTGGGGAGGGGAAGGGAAAGGAGTTTGTAAGCCACTCTGAGACTCCCTGAGGAGGCTTCCTCCAATGTAAAGTGCTCTTCGTCTGGAGGAACGATTGTGGGGTGCAGGGCGGCTCGTTGTTACGAACAGCGTGGCAGGATACAAACTAGAGATGCTAACCTCCAGGTGGTTACAAAAGTCAAGAGATCACAGGATAGGTTGTCACACTAAGTATAGGTAAAGGTTTCCCTTGCTCAAAAGCCAGTCGAATCTGATTCTAGGGGGCAGGGCTCATCTCCGTTTCCAAGCCAAAGAGCCAGCGCTGTCCGAAGACATTTCCGTGGTCATGTAGCCGGCATGACTAGACGCCAAGGCGCACGGAACGCTGTTACCTTCCCACAGAAGCAGTACCTGTTTATCTACTTGCAGTTTCTTGCTTTCAAACTGCTAGGTCGGCAGGAGCTGGGGCCAGAGACGGGAGCTCACTCTGTCACGTGGCACTCAGGGTTCAAACTGCCGAATTATCGGCCTTCTGGTCTGCAGTTGAGCATCTGAACCAGAGAGATCACGGGGTAGCTTGTCAAATGAAGCATACTCACCGTGAAAAATAAGAAAAATTGCCATTTATATCAGCAACTAAATTTATGTAATGCTATAGATATCTCGGTTTCTACGTATCAGAAATTCAACAGTCTTTTAGTGTCCCTTATCAACGGCTGATACAGTTTGCGGAAGATAAGTCCGCTGACAACCTCCCTTGCTTCCAGTTTTCAGCAAGGTCAGATCCCAGCAAGGACACTTGATAGCTGAAATCCATGGAGATGACTTGTTGAACGAATGTGACGGCGTCAGCAGTTTATTAAGGTGTCCCTTGCTCGAAAGCTCGAAAGCCAGTCAAATCCAACTGTAGGGGGCAGTGCTCATCTCTGCTTCGAAGCCGAAAAGCCAGCATTGTCCTAAGACATGCCATGGTGCCTCAGAGGTTTAGATGCTGAGCTGCAGACCGGAAGGTCAGACACTCGGCAGTTTGAGACCCGAGTGCCATGTGATGGAATGAGCTCCCGTCTCTGGCCCCAGCGCCTGTCAGCAGTTCATAAGGGACACTAACAGACTAGGCATACCGGCCACTTGAGAATAGTTCCATTGTAGAATGGGCAGCCCGTCTTGACATTTTTCCTTGCTAGTGAATAACAGGATGAAGCAATTTCTGCTCAGTGAAATATGAAGTGAACATGTACTAGTTATATATCTTATACAAGAATGAAGTTTGCTTCTCTCAGTGAAACCTGTGAAACGAACATGCACTAGTTTATGAAGCCTGTATAAGTCTTCTGATGAAGACCCAATCGAGACAGAACGCAATCCGGAGTCTTCGTTGGACTTAGCTATTGTTGTCGGTAAGTTTGGTCTTAGCCACTGTAGTTAATAAGTTTCACTGATGTTTGCAACGTGATTGTAACATGATTATGACATGAGTTTGTGATCATAATTTATTGTCTTGTGGAGAATGGTTATAATCAGGGGTCTGTTGGAGCGGGAGCACACAGGAGCTCAGCTCCGGGAGTGAGGAGCCCAGGGGGCGGGCACATGACCAAGCCCTGCCCCCTCCTCGGCTTCCCCGAGCAGTGCAGAGGCGCAGCGCCCCGGGAAAAGCCCTGCTAGGGCCTTTCTTGTTTTTAATGTTTTGTTTTAATATTGATAATTTTATCATTTGTTCCTTTTATGACTGTGTGCTGCTTTTCCAGAGACTTGCTCACGGGGGCATATAAATTTTCTAAGTATACCATTTTTTATCTGGGCACATGGCACATAAGTACTGGAGAAATTTCACCAAGCCTTCAGCAGCTTCCACCCCATCAGTTTGGTGTAGTGGTCAGGAGTTGGACTCTAATCTGGGAGAACCGGGTTTGATTCCCCACTCCTCCACATGCAGCTGCTGGTGTGACCTTGGGCCAGTCACAAGTTCTTTCAGAGCTGTTCTCTCACGAGCAGTTCTCAAAAGACCTCTCTCAGCCCCACCTGCCTCACAGGGTGTCTTGTTGTGGGGAGGGGAAGGGGAAGGGATGGGTGGTGCACCTGTCCTGGGTATCTCAAGTCTACTTGAAACCTGGTGGTTTCAAGGGAGCAGGAAGAGAATGAGGGTGTGTTCTTGATGCTTCTTTTTCTTGCACAAAGTATTGGATGGGGAAGGGAACGGAGGAAGAGCAGGTCAGTTTCACTCACCTGTGGAGTGGAGCCTGAGGGGTGGGTGTTGCCTTCTGACACACTTCCGGTATGTTAGGGGGTGTGGCATATGCAAATGAGTTATGCAAATGAGTTATGCTAATGAGCTGCACCTCTTTTTCTACAAAATGACCCCTGGTTATAATATAGTCTAGTAGTTGAATACGCATACCTGTTTCGCTTGCGTCTGAGTGCAGTGCTTATTTCCTGTCTCTGTTGCATCTCATAAATTTAGTTGTTTCTATAAATTGCAATTTTTGTTGTCTTTCACGGTGTGTGTACTTAGTTTGACAACCTCCAGGGGGTGGTTAGAAATCCCCTGGTCTTTGGCGACAGAGATCAGTTTCCCTGGAGAAAATGGCTGCCTTGGAAGGTGGACTCTGTGGTGTTGTACCCCACTGAAGCCCCTCCCCTCCCCAAGCCCCACCTTCCTCAGGCTTCACCCACAATATCTCCAGGTATTTTCCAACCCAAAGTTGGCAACCCTAGGCCTGGAGGCCTCGGAGACTCCCTCTTTGTCCCAGCCTCCTCAGCTGGAGCTGGGCAGAAGCCAAGTCCGGACCTGGCGCTGTCTATAGCCGATTCTGCATCTAGCATTCGCTCCGCTGTTTTACCGAACCCACGCCGGAACAGCAAAAGATGTGGCTCAAAACCACATTCAAATGTCCTGAACCAACGCTGTACGGACTGCAAGGTCACCCCTGAACAGCCAGAAAAGGGCCATCAGTCTATGCAGACAGTTCCATAAAACCGAGAGACCAAAGGAAGCGAAAGCAGCACGCAGCGTGGAGGCTACCGTAAAATCTGACAATCAAAGAAAGCAAAAGCGGCATGCAATGCAGAGGGGGATTTCTGTTGCGCGTGGGTTTGGTAAAACGGAGTGAATGCTGGGTGCAGAATGGGCCTATGCCTGCAGCCATCACTACGTTCTCTGGCACCGAATCCCACATTTTAGTCACTCGCTGTGTTATGAAGTATTTTCTTATCAGGTTATCCCTTAGCAGGCCATATGGCCCCCCCGCCCCCGCCTCCCCCTGCTCATGCCTTTCAAGAGGACTTCTGTATCTCTGGTTATTGTGGGACAGAAGGCAAGAAGCACAGCAAATGCTCTTAATAGACAGCGACTTTTTCTTCTTCTTTTTTTGCAGTTCTATTTTGAATATATTCAAAGAGCAGGCCTCTGTGCCTATAAAGCCTGTCCCCCCCCCCCCCCCGCCGCCGCCTTATTCCTCATCAATTTGTCCCTGGGTAGCTGTTCTTTCTCTCCCATTTTAGTGGCAGATATGCTGTTCCTTTGGCTTCCTCCGTGTTCCTAACAGATGCTTCTGTGTGATCGGATGGCTTCCCCGGCAGTTCTTCTCTCTGTTTCTCAGTTCCGAAGTGTCTCATGAGAGGGTCGATTGTCTGTGCCAGAAGCTTGGCTCCATTTTAATTGAGGAGGAAAATAATTCTTGATCAGTCTAGCTTGCTTTTTTTTTTTCCTTCGAAAACACCTCCCCCCCCCCCCCCCGGCCGCACGCTATCTTACAACCCGATAAAAATCAACATGGTAAAATATTTATTAAAACATAAAGAACGGGAGGGGGGGGGGATCATCGCACGCATGCTTAGCTTTTTTAACGTGCTTTCATGCATGCTAAGTGTAGTGGTTAAGTGCGCGGACTCTAATCTGGGAGAACCGGGTTTGATTCCCCACTCCTCCACGTGCACCTGGCTGGATGACCTTGGGCAAGCCATAGCTCTGTACCAGCTGTTCCCTCAAGGCCAGCTTGGGAAAGAGCTCTCTCAGTCCCACCTACCTCACAGGGTGCCTGTTGTGGGGAGGGGAAGGGAAAAGGAGTTTGTAAGCCGCTCTGAGACTCCTTTGGGGAGTGGAGGGCGGGGTATAAATCCAATCTCTTCTTCTTCTTCTTCTTCTTCTTCTTCTTCTTCTTCTTTGTAATCCACTTTCAATCCACATCCAGTGCAATTGGCAACTGGGGGCTCTTCTGTAGTCTCGTTTCCCAGGGGTCTGTTCCATGTGTGTTTTGCTCCCTCCAGTGACTGATTCGATATTACATCATTTGGTGCCCAATATATCTCTTTATGCCAGACATACAGTGATGTAATATTGAACTGACCACTAGAGGGTGCTGAACATGTGCAGAACAGGAAACACCCCCCCCCCCCCAAAGCAACAGAAAAACACGAGTATGGAAAATGAGAATGCCAAAAAAAACCCAGTTGCAATCCACTTGCAAACAGTCACTAAAGAGCACTGAATTAAAGTGCGTCGCTCAGGTCATCATTAAGACATTGCACAGAATTACAGAGTCAGAAAGTGCCTTCGAGGCCAACCAGACCAGTCCCCGGGGTCAATAAAAGACACCCAAAGCTAGAGCATCAAAACAGATGGATGTTGCTCCTCTGCTTGAAGACCTCTAGTGGCAGACAATCTCCCCCAGCCAGTAACTGTTTCCCTTGCAAAACTGCTCTCCTTATTAGGAAGTCCCCCCCCCCGCCTTATGTTTAACTGAAATCAGCCCTCTGGTAACCTCCGCCTACTTGAAGTAGTCTTGCCCTTGGGAGCCACAGGGAACAAGCTTTTGCCCTCTTCCATAGGCCTGTACCCATGATCCCCCCATATGGTGACTGAACTCATGGAGAGGAAGGGTGGGCGAGGCGGGCCCAGCACGTTCATGCACACGCTCTCATGTGACAGGTTCAGTCAGTGGGCAGAGAGGGGTCAGGTGTAGAGGGCTCATGGGACAGCCCTTCAGGTATCTGAAGAACGTAATCATGTCTTCCCCCGAATAAACGCATAGCGTTGGAAAATACATGGCGATTTGGGGGTGGAGCCTGAAGGTGGCAGGATTTGGAGAGGGGATGGACTTCAGAGGGGTAAAATGAAGAAGAGGAGGAGGAGGAGGAGGAGGAGGAGATTGGATTCATATCCCGCCTTTCACTACCCGAAGGAGTCTCAGAGCAGCTTACAGTCTCCTTCCCCTCCCCCTCCCCACAACAGACACCCTGGGAGGTAGCTGAGGGGCTGAGAGAGCTCTCTAGAGAACTGCCCTTGAGAGAACAGCTCTGAAAGAACTTATGACTGACCCAGCAGCTGCATGTGGAGGAGTGGGGAATCAAACCCGGTTCTTCCAGATCAGAGTCCGCATTCCTAACCACTACACCAACCTGGCCATAGATTTCAGCTTCCAAAACAGCTGTTCTCTCCAGGGTTAAAAAAAACATAGGGTTGCCAGCTTCAAGTTGGGAAATCCCTGGAGATTTGGTGTGTGGAGACTGAGGAGGGTGGGGCCTAGGGAGGGGAGGGGAGGGACTTCAATGGGGTATAATTAGGGCTGCCAAGTCAGCCCGGGGGGTGGAAGATCCCCCGCTATAGGGGTTCCCGATCCGCTGGCCGACATTCGGCCGGCGGGGGGAACCCCGCCCCAGAAGTTGTCCGGTGAGGACAACTTCCCCCGTGTAATGATGTCACCCGGAGGTGACGTCATCACGTTGGGGGCGTTTCCAGGGCGACGCTCTGGCAATTGCCCCAAAACTCTATGATACCACGCGCCAGAAGAGCTCCCGGGGGGAGAACAACTCCCCCCCACCAGTAAGTCGCCCGTACTTGGCAACCCTAGGTATAATGCCATAGAATCCACCTTCCAAAGCGGCCACTCTCTCCAGGGCAAAAACAGGGTTGCCAGCTCCAGGTTGGGAAATAGGTGGAGATTTGGTGGGTGGAGACTGAGGAGGGCGGGGCCTAGGAAGGGGAGGGACTTCAGTGGGGTATGAAGCCATAGAGTCCACCTTCCAGAGCAGCCATTCTCTCCAGGATAAGAACATAGCATTGCCAGCTCCAGGTTGGGAAATACACAGAGATTTGGTGGGTGGAGCCTAAGGAGGTGGGGTTTGGGGGTGGGGCTTCAATGGGGTATAAAGCCATAGAGTTCACCTTCCAAAGAGGCTGTTCTCTCCTGGGTAAACACACCCATTTCCGACACCTTTTTCCTCACAGAGCTTGCTTTGCAGACCCCGACTTCCATTGCCTTCCTCTGAGCTCATTCCAATTTGTGGCTGTTCTTCGTAAAGCGGAGTGAGATCTGCCAAAGCATGTGGGGGGGAGACAGCTGTCTTTGAAACAGGACTTCCTTGTCTGTTGGCTTTTTTGAGCTCTGCGCTGACAGTTGCGGAGGAGCAGCCGGGATCCTCTCCATGACAGAAAGCAATGTGCTCTCAGTCGCCTCGGCCCTTGAAGCGCTTCTCGGTTGAATAGCTGACAAGGTAGTCCCGCAGGACAGGAGATGTCTCTTCCAGAGACTGAGCTCGCAGAAGCACCCTAAATAAATAATAACAATGCGTTCCTGCGTGCTGCTCAGTTTTCTTCAGCTCCTTGAAATCCCTTCACTTAAAAACAAACCCTTCAGAAATATCAAGAGACGCCAGTCCCATGGGCTAAGCAGAAAGTTGAAACCTCCAGCGGCTACATCGCTGTCTCTTCTTTTTGCTGTTGGTACGAAATCTTGGGTCGAAATTTTGGCGGTGACCAGGGGTCCGTTGGAGCGGGAGCGCACAGGAGCGCAGCTCCGGGAGTGAGGAGCCCAGGGGGCGGGCACATGACCAAGCCCCGCCCCCTCCTTGGCGTCCCCGAGCAGTGCAGAGGCGCAGCACCCCGGGGAAAGCCCTGCTAGGGTCTTTATTGTTTTTAATGTTTTGTTTTAATATTGATAATTTTATCATTGTTCCTTTTATGACTGTGTGCTGCTTTTCCAGAGACTTGCTCAAGGTGTCATATAAATTTTCTAAGTATACCATTTTTCATCTGGGCACGCGGCACATAAGTACTGGAGAAATTTCACCAACCCTTCAGCAGCTTCCACCCCATCAGTTTGGTGTAGTGGTCAGGAGTTGGACTCTAATCTGGGAGAACCGGGTTTGATTCCCCACTCCTCCACATGCAGCTGCTGGGGTGACCTTGGGCCAGTCACAAGTTCTCTCAGAGCTGTTCTCTCATGAGCAGTTCTCAAAAGACCTCTCTCAGCCCCACCTACCTCACAGGGTGTCTTGTTGTGGGGAGGGGAAGGGGAAGGGATGGGTGGTGCACGTGTCCTGGGTATCTCAAGTCTACATGAAACCTGGTGGTTTCAAGGGAGCAGGAAGAGAATGAGGGTGTGTTCTTTACGCTTATTTTATTGCACAAAGTATTGGATGGGGAAGGGACTGGAGGAAGAGCAGGTCAGTTTCACTCACCTGTGGAGTGGAGCCTGAGGGGTAGGTGTTGCCTTCTGACACACTTCTGGCATGTTAGGGGGTGTGGCATATGCAAATGAGTTGTGCTAATGAGTTATGCTAATGAGCTCCTGCACCTCTTTTTCTACGAAATGACCCCTCGTGGTGACTTCTACTTGACCGGAGCTAAGACATCTGTAAGATCTTCACTTCCTTAAGTGATAGCTAGGGCTGCAGTGGCTCAAGTCGTTAAGACGCTGAACTGCACACCAGTAGTTCAGCAGTTTGAGACCCAAGGGCTGCGTGATGGAGTGAGCTCCCGTCTCTGGTCCCAGCTCCTGCCACCCTAGCAGTTCGAAAGCAAGAAGGTGCAAGTAGATAAATAGGTACCGCTCCGGTGGGAAGGGAACAGCGTTTTGTGCGCCTCGGTGTCTAGTCATGTTGGCCACATGGCCACAGAGAAGTCTTCAGACAGCGCTGGCTCCTTGACTTGGAAACGGAGATGAGCACCGCATCCCTAGAATTGTATTCGACTGGCTTTCGACCAAGGGAAACCTTTACCCTTACCTAAGTGATGGCTGCCTCGTGTTCCTCTCAGCCACCTAGAGACAGTCTGTGGGGAGATTATGCGCAGCTGAACGGATTCTCTGTGAGACTGGTCAAGGCGGTTCAGTTCTCCGGGGGATTTTGGATTCCTGCTACTGGAATCAGTGGTTTTGAACGGATGAATAATAGTCCTCTGCCCCCATCCTTCTCCTGGGAGTCTTGAGTTTACGCAGGAAGGAACAGAGAACACTGTCTAACTTAAATATGATTCCCTAATAATTTTTTTTTCAGTCCGTATTCCCTTTAACCTCAGTTAGGCCTAGAAAGAGGCTGGTTTCATTTAAAAAAAATTGCCCTTCAATCGCTAAGGGAGAAAAGAATAAGAAAGATGTCTGCTTAGCTTCTGAGGTTGGACAAGATCAATCCAGCCAGGACCATCCAAGCACCCTGTAACACCCTTTTCTTTCTGCATCTTTTGATTTTATCCCTGAGGTCCTGTTCAGATGGGCAGCTAATCCTGCTATTGGCCCGGCTCTAACTTGATCCCGATCTTTTTTTACCCAGTGTTGCATGACCACACACCTCCCCTGTGAATTGCCTTACCACGTACGGACTCCACGGTGGATTGCCTAGACGGTGTCCACCTGAAGGAGACATGCGGTTGGGTTTTTTAAAAAAAACTGTCTGTGCATGCGCATATGTGCCTCACCGTCTACTTGTTTATCCGCACATGCGCGGACTTACATGGCAAAAGCACCGCCAGCGGTACCTTCCTCTAGGTACCATTTGAATTAACAAAGTGCATAAGTTTCATGGGCCCTTCAGAAACATGAAATTGTCCGGAACGTTTGAGCAGAGCTCTGCGGCCGTGGCACGTTTACGTGTTTATGCACATACCGCTAAGAATTTTTTTAAATGGCCATTCGGGATAGTCTGGAGTCAGACCATCTCCACAGGCTGATTGTATGCTGGAATGACCAGACAGGGGAAAGTCCACCTATCAGCAAGCTTTAGACCAGACTATTATGTCTGGATGTTCCCTTTAAATCCACCAGGCACGAGTGCCTAGGTCGGATCTAAAGACCCGTCTGATCGTGACCAGAGACGCAAGAAGCAAGCAGGATCCAGGAGGCGCATTGGTGGGCACGTGGATGCCCCTGAGGGCTACACTGGGATTTGCTGTGCTACTGAAAAGATAAACCTCCTAGATTTATTTTATTTTATTAAATTTTTGGATTGCCAAAGCCCCACAACTGTGGGGCTCTAGGCGATGTACAGAATTAAAACCATAAAAGCCATCTGCAGCACATATAATCCATTCACTAAAATCAAGAGGCGGAAATTTTGAAGGTTCCCTCCCATTTCCGGCCTGTGGGTTCCTCACGGGTATAAGGGGGGAGGAGTTAAATTCTTCAGGGCACAGAAGTCCGGGAAAGGTGCCAGCCATGATGTAAGCCGTCGCTGTCCTCAACCAAATGCCTGGTGGAACATCTCTGCCATAAAGGCCCTGCAGAATTGTGCAAGATCCCGCGGGGCACTGATGTTATTTGGGAGAGAATTCCACCAGGTCGAGACCAGGGTCAAGAAGGCCCTAACCCTACTTGAGAACAGCCAGATGCCTCTAGGACCAGGAATCACCAGCAAGTTGTTCTGTGCAAAACCCGTGTGTTGCAACGCGCCCTTTTCCAACGCCTGGACGGCCTCCTCTGCGGGCGGAGGGGGGATTGGCCTCCTTAGGGGTTTCACGCCTGGCAACAGGTTCTGACTATCTGCTTATCTATCTAATCATCATCATCTACCTATCTAATCTATCATTATCATCTACCTAGCTAATCTGTCTACCAGCTACCTATCTACCTATCATCATCATCTACCTATCTAATCTATCATCATTCTGCCTACCTATCATCATCATCTACCTATCTAATCTATCATTATCATTTACCTAGCTAATCTGTCTACCAGCTACCTATCTACCTATCATCATCATCTACCTATCTAATCTATCATCATTCTACCTACCTATCATCATCATCTACCTATCTAATCTATCATCATTCTGCCTACCTATCATCATCATCTACCTATCTAATCTATCACTATCATCTACCTAGCTAATCTGTCTACCAGCTACCTATCTACCTATCATCATCATCTACCTATCTAATCTATCATCATTCTACCTACCTATCATCATCATCTACCTATCTAATCTATCACTATCATCTACCTAGCTAATCTGTCTACCAGCTACCTATCTACCTATCATCATCATCTACCTATCTAATCTATCATCATTCTACCTACCTATCATCATCATCTACCTATCTAATCTATCATCATTCTGCCTACCTATCATCATCATCTACCTATCTAATCTATCATCATTCTGCCTACCTATCATCATCATCTACCTATCTAATCTATCATCATTCTGCCTACCTATCATCATCATCTACCTATCTAATCTATCATTATCATCTACCTAGCTAATCTGTCTACCAGCTACCTATCTACCTATCATCATCATCTACCTATCTAATCTATCATCATTCTACCTACCTATCATCATCATCTACCTATCTAATCTATCACTATCATCTACCTAGCTAATCTGTCTACCAGCTACCTATCTACCTATCATCATCATCTACCTATCTAATCTATCATCATTCTACCTACCTATCATCATCATCTACCTATCTAATCTATCATCATTCTGCCTACCTATCATCATCATCTACCTATCTAATCTATCATTATCATCTACCTAGCTAATCTGTCTACCAGCTACCTATCTACCTATCATCATCATCTACCTATCTAATCTATCATCATTCTACCTACCTATCATCATCATCTACCTATCTAATCTATCATCATTCTACCTACCTATCATCATCATCTACCTATCTAATCTATCACTATCATCTACCTGTCTATCATCTACCTATCTAATCTATTGTCTATCTATATCTATCTATCAGGATTGATAGGGAAATAGATATATTGAGAAAGATAGAGAATAGATGCAAGGGAAGGAGCAGAAGTCCATCAGTGGCTATTAGCCACAAAGTATAGATAGGAACTCTCAGTCTGGGGCAAGTGATGCTCTGTATCCTTCGTGCTTGGGAGAGGGGGCAACAGAGGGAGGGCTTCTAGTGTCCTGCCTCCACTGCTGGACCTCCTGAGGGCACCTGGAGTTTTTGGCCACTGTGTGACACGGAGTGTTGGCCTGGATGGGCCACTGGCCTGATCCAACATTGGCTTCTCTTATGTTCTTATGTTCTTATGGAATGCTCGCCTGAGGGCAGGGCCGTATTACCCCACGGCCAGGCCCCTTGGCTTTCAGGTATTCTGGGGCCCCTCTGGCACTTCAGTCTTTTACTCCACTACAACTGACAGCCTGACATTGGTACAGTAGGTACTAGTCCACAGTACATAGCCACATAGCCATTTTGAGGGTCTCCTGAAGGATTCAATTCATCATTTTAAAATATATTTTTATTGTGTGAGTAGAACTTTTCAGGAAAGCACATTTTGGGGATATAATTGTTCAATACTGTGATATTTTGTAGTGAATATTTTTTTATTATTTATTATAATATATAATTTAAGGATAATTGTTTTCGTACAAGAGACAATTTGTTTCGCTGCAATAAGGAAGCAGTTAATTATCCTATTGATAGAGGTTATATATTACGGGCTGTCTATGAAGAGAAAATAACAGAGCCTCAGCTAAAAAAATAAATTTAAAAAAATGGCTCCCTGGTTCCTGCAGGGCCTTTAGGCTACGGCCTAGTCAGCCTTATGGATAGTAAAGGCCAGCCTGAGGGTATATGGAGAGCCAGTTTGGTGTAGTGGTGAAGTGCGCGGAATCTAATCTGGGAGAACCAGGTTTGATTCCCCAATCTGCCACTTGCAGCTGCTAGATGACCTTGGGCAAGCCATAGTTCTCTCAGAGCTGTTCTCTCAAGGACAGTCGTCTCAGAGCTCTCTCGGCCCCGCCTACCTCACAGGGTGTCTGTTGTGGGGAGGGGAAGGGAAAGGAGTTTGTAAGCCACTCTGAGACTCCAAGTGAGTGAAGGGCGGGGTATAAATCCAGTCTCTTCTTCTTCTCTTCTTCTTCTTCTTCTATATGATTTTCCAACAGGAAAATCTAGGAGGGGAATGACTAGAACAGCCCAATATCCAACCCCATGAGGAAGACACCGAGGGCTGTGTGAACACTCAAAAGGGTTTAATGCGTGCATGTAGATCATGGTTCCCCAACCCTTTTGAGCCTGTGGGTACCTTTGGAATTCTGGCACAGCAGGGTGGACTCTAGGGCTGCCAAGTCCCCCCAGGGGGTGGGGAATCCCCCGCTCCAGTGGCCTGCTGCCTGCTGGCTGGGATTGGACCGCCAGGGGGAACCCCACCCCCAAATTGCCGGGCTGAGGAGACGTACCCAATGCAATGACGTCACCTGGAGGTGACGTCATCACGTCGGGCACGTTTCGGGGGGGGCGCTCTGTAATTCGAGGGAAAACTCTATGGTTTTCCCTCGAATTACTGAGGTCCCACCCCCAACGTGCCCGATGCAATGATGTCACTTCCGGGTCCCACCAGGGTCCCACCAGGACCCTCCTGGGGCAGCAAGGACTCCCTCCCGCTATAGGTAAGGTGCCACTTGGCAACCCTAGTGGACACAGGCACAAAATGGCTGCTGCAAAATGGTTGCAGTGGGAGGCAAAGCCAGCCACAAAATGGCCACCACATAGGGTTGCCAAGTCCTAAAAACTTACCGGCGGGGGGGAGTCCTCCTGGCGCCGGGAGCTTCCCTGGCGGCGTGCTTGCGTGTGCGCCATGACAATGTCACCAGAAGTGACATCATCACGTTGGGGGCGTTGCCAGGGCGACACTCTGGCAATCGCCCCAAAACGCCCCAAAACTCTATGGTATCATAGAGTTTTGGGGCGATTGCTAGAGTGTCATCCCGGCAACATCCCCAACGTGATGACGTCACTTCCGAGTGACATCATTATGATGGGGACGTCATCCTGACAGGAGGACTTCGGGGGTGGGGTTCCCCCTGCCAACCGAATGCTGGCCGGCGGATCGGGAACCCCTGTAGCGGGGGATCCCCTGTCCCCCGGGCTGACTTGGCAGCCCTACCACCACAGCTTACCTTCAGTCACTCAGTGAAGTCACACAGCATGGTGGCAGCTGCTGCCAAAGCAACGTATTTAAAAATCTGCAGAGCCAATCAAATTCCCAATGCGCAATCAGAAGCCACACTGGGCAGAAGCCGCGTCGGGCCATGCCCGCTTTCTAAAAGCAGAAAAGGTGTTGGCAGGCCACACAGTGCCCCTGGGCACCTTGGCGGGGACCCCTGAGCAGTGCTTCCTCTAAGCTGTGGAGTCCTGTGAACAAAAATTCTATTCTGTGAACTGCTGGCATTAAAGCGGTGAGCCAGCGATTTGGCTGCCACATCAATTAGTTTGCTCTGGAGCCATCCTTCCTGAGCTAAGCCAAAAAGATGTGCAAGCCGGAGGCTAAAAAAAACTATGAGCTCGCTCACACTAACTCAGCTTAGAGGGGTCACTGCCCCTGATGTGGAGTATCTGCGATTGCTCCCACAGTGTGTGCATTGTACATGCGTCTGAAGGCCTCTGCCACAAAGTTTTCTTTTCCCTGCTAGGGTTTCATTTCTACCTTCAGTTCAGTTCTACCTTCTCTCTTTCGTAAGGCGTTGTATTTGACTTGGGGCTACAGCCCAAGATAAACACCCAAAGGGGTGTCACCAGCTGCCATTCACAGATTGTACCTTTTTAAAATGCTCTTTGTCCCCAGAGCCTTGCCATTTTATATTTTTCTCCCCGGTGCTGCTTCCAGGAGAACCGAGACAGCCTTTGATCTGCTTATTATTTTATGACAAATTTCCTGTTGGCATGACATACTCGTGGACAAGATCTGACATTTCATTTTCTGCCAACGGAAGGTCATCCCAGAGTCATCAAGTCCGCAACAAACTGCCTGCTAAGATCAGTGGAGCCATAGCCCTGGGCAAATGCTATGCCCTCCCTCCCTCCCCCCCCCCCCCGCCCGCCTCAGCTGGTGATGCAAAACTGTGGGTGTATGAACTCTGACTTGTGGCGACCCTATGAATTTATGTCCTCCAAAACATCCCAAAACAGTTTTGCCAGTAAGAGCCGGTTTGGTGGAGTGGTTAAGTGTGCAGACTCTAACCTGGGAGAACCGGGTTTGATTCCCCACTCCTCCACTTGAAGAAGAAGAAGAAGAGATTGGATTTATACCCCGCCCTCCACTCCCCAAGGGAGTCTCAGAGCGGCTTACAAACTCCTTTTCCCTTCCCCTCCCCACAACAGACACCCTGTGAGGTGGGTGGGGCTAAGAGAGCTCTTTCCCAAGCTGTCCTTGAGGGAACAGCTGGTACAGAGCTATGGCTTGCCCAAGGTCATCCAGCCAGGTGCAAGTGGAGGAGTGGGGAATCAAACCCGGTTCTCCCAGATTAGAGTCCGCGCACTTAACCACTACACCAAACTGGCTCTCAACTGGCTTGCAGCTACTGGGTGACCTGGGGCAAGCCACAGTTCTGTCAGAGTCTCAGAGCGGCTTACAAACTCCTTTCCCTTCCTCTCCCCGCAACAGACACCCTGTGAGGAAGGTGGGGCTGAGAGAGCTCTGACAGAAACTGATCTTTTTCAAGAACAGCTGTGCCAGAACTATGGCTTGCCCAGGGTCATCCAGCAGTTGCAAGTGGAGGAGTGGGGAATCAAACCCGGCTCTCCCAGATTAGAGTCCTTGCTCCTAACCATGACCCCAAACTGGCTCGCCATCTGATTGCAGATGGACACATATTTTTTTGCTCTGCATTCAGAAGCGGTCATCCTCTAAATGTCAGTGCTGAGGGACAGCCTTCAAAAAGGAATGGGGGAGACCTCATTAGCCACATCTAATGGGCCCCCTGAAGAAGTCCTGGAGATGTCTAGAGCAGGGGTGGTCATACTTGCTTACTTGCACGGAATAAATGTCAGATGTTTGAGAGCCGCAAAACATGAACAAATATCACACACACGTCTTTATTGGGAAATATGCAAATTTGCTTTTTATTAACATAAAAATTAGACTGTGTGAAAGAGCCGCATGGGGTTCCCGCGCTGTAGTTTGGCCCCCCCTGGTCTCGAGCGATCCTGTGGGCAAACTCATATTGGATGCGACAGAGCTTGCTGAAGGGCTCATTGGAGGACCTGTGCTGGAGCAGTGACAGCGGTCTAGAAATGCTGTTTCTCTGCTATTATTGCTTCAACCAGTTCACGACGACTGTGCCCATTGTTTCAAGCATCTCGACATTTGCTGACTCCTAAATACGAGCCTTTATTGTCCCGGGAACAGGAAAATACTTATGAGGTCTTTGCAAAGTCTGTTGCTAATAAAAATCCCTCAGACACGTTCTGATTTAGATGCTGTTTGTAACATGGCTCAGACAGAAGAAATGTCTCATCCGTCTTGCCTAATGCCACCTAATGAGGCCATTAATTAGCAGCAAAGGCAAGAGCTAAAACAGGGAGTCCCCGGTTCAGAAATCAGCCCCTTAAGCCATCTCATTACACCAGTTCTCGCGCACCATTTGACTGCTTCAAGGCTCAGTTTCTAGCTGAAAGAATGCACCATCTAGTCTATATATCCTCCAGCAAAATCCCATCATGATGCTCAGAAAACACAGTTGCTTTCCTACGTGATTACTCACTCCGCCGCAGTATACTGTTCCAGGCAGAACTGGAGGCCGGGTTTGCTCACGTGGATGAGGTTTAGAGGAAATGTCACCATGGGGTGATATTTTCCCATGATGCTTTATTCTTAGAACCGACCCATGCCACTAGATTGACCCAAGAAAGACTACACAGGGAAGACGAGCGTGGAAATGTCAGTTGGTGACATTTCCTCATAATACTAGTGGCATAAATGCTAGGACCAAGCTGAAAAGGTGTACTGGGAGGGGGAGGAGTATATTTTCTTTCTGTATTTATTTAGGAAATGCTTCTGCTGCCTTGCTAGAGCCTTGTTCAATGCTCCTTGTGAAACAATTATTCTAATTGGGGTAATTAAATCTGGGAAGTGGCCACCAAACTGGTAGGAAAGTTATCACCCCATCCCAAGGGAGGGCAAGATGCAGGGCTCCCATTCTGATTTGCCATCAGGGTTCCAGCAGGCCCCCAGATCTGATTGGCTATACGGTACCATGACATCATCATGTTGATTACCTGATTGGTTAGATGATGTTGCCGTCAGGAGAATGCTTCTTTTTATATGAAAGGGGGCAACTAAGTAGAAACCCAGGCACCATTCACTTGCCATTGCAAGCAATTGCTATAGAACAGGGGTCCTCAAGCAGAGCCAGTTTGGTGTAGTGGTTAAGAGCACAGCCTGTAATCTGGGAGAACCAGGTTTGATTCCCCACTCCTCCTGCTGGTGTGACCTTGGGTCAGTCACAAGTTATCTCGGAACTGTTTTCTCAAGGGCAGTCCTCGAAAAGAGCTCTCTCAGTCCCACCTACGCCACTGGGTGTCTGTTGTGGGGAGGGGAAGGGAAAGGAGATTGTAAACTGCTCTGTGACTCCGACTGAAGGGCGGGGTACAAACCTAATCTCTTCTTCTCTTCTTCTCTTCTTCCTTTTTGAGTCTGCAGCACCTTGGGAATTCTGACATGGAGGGGGGACATCCACAAAATGGCTGCCATGGGTGGTGCAGCCAGCCACAAATTAGCTGTCCCAGCTGACAGTCAGTCGCACAGTGAAGATCCTTGTGCTGCTTGGACAGCTGCTGCCAAAGCAACGTTTTTAAAAAAAGCTCGCCCAGCCAATCAAATCTCCAATGGCCACGGCTTCACAAAGGCTTCCAGAGATTTGCAAAGCATACTGGGAGCCAGTTTGGTGCAGTGGTTAAGTGTGCGGACTCTAATCTGGGAGAACTGGGTTTGATTCCCCACTCCTCCACTTGCACCTGGCTGGATGACTTTGGGCAAGCCATCGTTCTGTCCCAGCTATTCTCTCAAGGACAGTTGTCTCAGCGCTCTCTCAGCCCCATCTACCTCCCAGGGTGTCTGTTGTGGGGAGGGGAAGGGAAAGGAGGTTGTAAGCCGCTCTGAGACTCCTTTGGGTAATGAAGGGCGGGGTATAAATCCAATCTCCTCCTCCTCTTCTTCTTCTTCTTCTTCTTCACCAGCCCATTTTGAAGGGCTGTTGGAGGGGAGGGGTCTTTTTAAATTTCAGGGCATGTTTTTGGGGTGCAGGAATTCTAGAACCTGAAAACTGTACGCCAAAACAATTCCAAGAATGAAAACAGGCTGCCACTGACATTCTGTCCTTCCAAAAAGCACGTCCCATAGAAAAGCTGGACCCAGAATTAAAACAAACGCTTTAATAGTGCACACCCTTAACTGAATGTCTGGATTCTCCATGGCAGTTACTGAAGATCCTCAGTCTTTTCTGGCATGATGTGTGATCCCTCCCCCCCCCCCCCCCGGTGTATCCCTTTTCTGCTTTACTTCTCATGGATACTGTATACTTGCACACTCTTGTAGAAAGTGAAGAATAGTAGTTTGGAGTGTGATCTTGCACAAGGGTACAGATCGTTATGGGTTCGGAGTTCTCTGTGCTTGAGAAATTTTAGGTCTGATTTTTTTTAAAGAAGGTAACTTTGTCGCCATTAAGACTGCTAGGGTTTATTACAGGAGTGGGCAAACTGTGGCTCGAGAGCCGCATGCGGCTCTTTCACATATATTATGTGGCTCCCGGCAGGGCGGCTGGGGAAGCTAAATATCATTAGCAAACAAATATCACTGGACAAATTAATATCATTATCAATATCTGCTTTTACCCCTTTTGTTATTATTTTTGGCAGTCTCGTTTAATGTTAATAAAAAGCAATAAAAGCAGGTAATATTTGTTCATGTCTTGTGGCTCTCGAACATCTGATGTTTATTCTGTGTGCCTCTTACGTTAAGCAAGTTTGGCCACCCCTGTTCTAGGTGGCTCTTACGCTGAGCAAGTTTGCCCACTCCTGGTTTATTATAAAGACGACATAATGTTATACTCTCAGCAACCACAGTTAATGTTAAGTATTTCTGGGAGGAGGAGGAGATTGGATTGATGAGGTAGGTGGGGCTGAGAGAGCTCTGAGAGAACTGCCGTTGAGAACAGAAGAAGAAGAAGAAGAGATTTAATTTATATCCTGCTCTTCACTCAGAGTCTGAGAGAAGCTTACAAACTCCTTTCCCTTCCCCTCCCCACAACAGACACCCTGTTAGGTAGGTGGGGCTGAGAGAGTCTCTCAAGAACTGCTCCTGAGGGAACAGCTCTGAAAGAACTTGTGACTGACCCAAGGTCACACCAGCAGCTGCATGTGGAGGAGTGAGGGAATCAAACTCGGTTCTCCCAGATTAGAGTCCTCTGCTCTTAACCACCAGACCAAACGGGCTGGGGAAGGTGGGGAATCTTTGCTCCTCCCCTGCAAGTAGTAAATGCAGAATAAATGTTGCAAAATTAAAATTTTAAAAAATCTCCAGTGGCCAATCAGAAGCCTCATTGGACAGAAGCCCCCTCTGGCCCCACCCACATTTGGTGTGCACCAGGAAAGTTCTCAGAAGGTACCATACTGGGGACTCTTGCTATAGCACAACAATAGCACAACATCCCACAATGCGTGCTGGAAGCAAATGAGAGAGTCACAAAACGGGAGCAAAAAGGAGTTGGTTCAGGGATGGAGAAGAGGAGAGGAGAGAGAGGGGGGAGGGGAGAGGAGATTGGATTTATACCCGAAGGAGTCCTAGAGCGGCTTACAATCCCCTTTCTCTTCCCCTCCCCACAACAGACACCCTGTGAGGTAGGTGGGGCTGAGAGAGCCCTTGAGAGAACTGCTTGTGAGAGAACAGCTCGGAGAGAACTCGTGACTGGCCCAAGGTCACTCCAACAGCTGCATCTAGAGAAATAGGGAATCAAACCCGGTTCTCCCAGATTAGACTCCGCACTCCTAACCACAACACCAAACTGGGATCTTTTTGAGAATATTTCAGACCTCTCCGGATGCCTTTGTTCTTTTGTATCCAAAATGTTAATCCCCCAAATTGTGGTTCGGCCTTTCGAGTTGGCCACAGTGACAGTTTTGTGTGTGCCGAAACTGGCGACTCCACTTTTCAACTGTTTTGTATTTACTGGCGCTGAACAGTGTGACATTCTGAAAACGGCTGTGCTTGTTCCTCCTCGGCGGGCCTGTGTTTCCAAAGTAAATGCAACTAATTAAACCTCTGCAAAGTTCAGTATAATCCTGACTGAATCATTCAAAGTGTTCTTGGGCAGATTTGGAAGGAAGGCAAACAGTCGGCTACCGCGAGAGAGGTTTAAAATGTTCAAGTTTGTCCTTTTATTATCCCCCCCACCTCTGGTTTCACTCACCTTGATAAGAGGGCGTGAGTGCGGGGAAAGCTGGAGGGGATTATTCTGAAAAGTTCACGTACTTTTTCATTGCCGCTTTGAACAATGAGCACAAAGCCAAGAATGGCCCAGCGGGAGAGGATAATGGAGGAGGATCAATTGGTATATTCAGAGCTGAATCAGAGGGTAGTTTCTCGCCCAAGGGCCGAGATCCCAAAACTATCAAACTAGGTCCATGTGCCTCAGTAGGGTTGCCAGTCTCCAGGTGGTGGCTGGAGATCTCCTGGAATTACAACTGATCTCTGGACGACCCAAATCATCTCTGTTTAGAAGAGAGGACTGGTTGCTGCCAATGCTCCCTCTAAGCTGTTGTGTCTTGTGAGCAAAAATTCCACTTAGTGAGCTACTGGCATTAAAGTTGTGAGCAGGCGATGTGGCGACTGCATAAATCAGTCTGCTCTGGAGCCCTCCTTCCTGAGCGAAGACAAAAATGGGTAAGCCGGAGGCTAAAAAACTGTGAGCTAGTGCACACTAACTCGGCTTAGAGGGAACACTGCCTACTAAGAAATAAATTAACTGGCTTGCTCCTAATTCAAATACTTGAAGCGGAACTAGAAGCAAGTTAAAAGTTCAAAATGATTAATAATTTCAAAAATTTGAAAAGAATATAACAAGACAATATTCTGTTCGGCTTTATGTTTCTTTCCATTCTAAATAATTGTGTTTGTTCCGGGATAATTTGAAGAAAGTAAACGAGAAGCCAAGTTGTAATCATTTGAAAATGGGACCAGGAGATAATTTGAAGAAGGCAAAAAAAGGAAGTTAAGCTGTATCAAGAGGCTGTTACGTTTCAGTGTAATGGGATCACTCCTGAGGAAGATTGGCGAAATGAGGTTATAACCGGGTGCTCATTGTGGATGATGGACTTTTCCTTGAGAATGTTAGAATTTCCTTAGTAATCTTGTAAAAGTGTCATTTGTAATATAATTTGATCATAAGATTTTTTTACTGTCTTTGTTGTTGTTCAGTCGCACAGTCGAGTCTGAATCTTCGTGACCCCATGGACACATCTTCCATCGTGTTCTGGAGTTTGCTTAATTTCATGTTTGTTGCATCCATGACACTGTCTAACCCTCTCATCCTTTGCCGTTCCCTTCTTCTTTGACCTTCAGTCTTTCCCAGCAGCAGGGTCTTCTCCAGTGAGCGCTCCCTTCTCATTTGGTGGCCAAAGTACTGGAGCTTCAGCTTCAGGATCTGGCCTTCATGTCTGTTGCATCGATAACACTGTCCAGCCATCTCATCCTTTGCCGTCCCCTTCTTCTTTGACCTTCAGTCTTTCCCAGCATCAGGGTCTTCTCCAGTGAGTGCTCCCTTCTCATTGAGTGGCCAAAGTATTTGAGCTTCAGCTTCAGGATCTGGCCTTCATATCCGTTGCATCAATAACACTGTCTAGCCATCTCATCCTTGGCCATCCCCTTCTTCTTTGACCTCCAATCTTTCCCAGCATCAGGGTCTTCTCCAGCGAGTGCTCCCTTCTCATTTGGTGGCCAAAGTATTGGAGCTTCAGCTTCAGGATCTGGCCTTCATGTCCAATGCATCAATAACACTGTCTAACCATCTCATCCTTTGCCGTCCCCTTCTTCTTCGACCTTCAGTCTTTCCCAGCATCAGGGTCTTCTCCAGGGAGTGCTCCCTTCTCATTTGGTGGCCAAAGTATTGGAGCTTCAGCTTCAGGATCTGGCCTTCCAGGGAACAGTCAGAGTTGATTTCCTTTAGGATTGACTGATCTGATCTCCTTGCAGCCCAAGGAACTCTCAATAGTCTTCTCCAGCACCAGAATTCGAAAGCATCTATTCTTCGGTGCTTGGCCTTCCTTATGGTCCAACTCTCGCAACCATACGCTACTACTTGGAATACCATGGCTTTGACCATACGGACTTTTGTTGGCGGGGTGATGTCTCTAATTTTTGTTGTACTCTCCAGGTTTGCCATCACTTTCCTCCCAAGGAGCAGGTGTCTTTTAATTTCATGGCTGCAGTCACCGTCTGCAGTGATCTTGGATCCCAGGAAGGTGAAGTCTGTCCCTGCTTCCACGACTTCCCCTTCTATTTGCCAAGGAAAGATGGGGCCGGATGCCATGATCTTAGTTTTTTTTTTAATGCTAGTTTCAAGCCAACTTTTGCGCTCTCCTCTTCCACTCTTGGCAAGAGGCTCTTGAAATCCTCTTCACTCTCTTCCATTAGAGTGGTATCGTCTGCATATCTGAGGTTATTGATGTTTTTCCCAGCAATCTTAATTCTGGCTTTCACTACCACTCAGAACCAAATGGTGATTGCAACTGCGGCCAGATTTGTATACCTTGCATCTAGGAGGTGAGCAATGTACCAGCAGACAGGGCCTTGACTGTTCAGACTGTGCCCCCTCCCCCCCCCCCCCCCGTTAAAACTAGGTTGTTATGCCAGTAAAGGTTTTCTGATGGATGGATACATGTCCTTCCCCAGCAACGTTTCCTCTTAAAGCAACATACCCAAACACCGTACCTAACTTGCGTAGACCTGTCCTCTCCTTCTGAATTTCCCTAATCCCTTCACAAAGTCATCTATGCCGAATAGCCACGGGTACCTTTTCGGACAGTAAATGCCTCCAATGAATTATACACCATGTGCGGCATCAGATTCTTTTATCTGTCCTGAATATGCCCACCCTTTGTGCAAAGGAACAGAGTGCTCTGGACCCTCGGAGCACTTTGAATAGAGACTGTCTTCCTTTCATTGCCACACAACTTTCAACAGCACGACAAATTTTGTTATTGACTCACTAGGCGCTATTTACAGCCGGCAATTCTTTGTCCACTATCATCGGAGCCCTTGTGCTAATTTAGTAATACGAAGAGGAGAGATTTCCTTCTGGTGCCATTAAACTTCGGAAGAGTGGTCCAGGTCCATTTTTCCGGCTCTCGGAATGCACTTAAATGCCTCGAGAGGCATGCCGCGGGAAGTCTGGCCTTTCACAATCCTCCATTGTAAAACCACTTTCCCTTCTTCCTTCCCCAATATGGATCATAACCTCGAGAAACAAACGAAAGGGATAATTATCGCTTCTTCTTCTTCTTTTTTTAGAAAAAGGGGGAACATTTAACATGTGACTTTGTAGAAACCTATTGAGTCAAGGAGGGTTGCACGTGGCGGATTCTGCGTGGGAATGTGGCCGGTGCTTAGGTCGCCAACTTCCAGGTGGTGGCTGGAGAGTTCCCGGAATTACGTCTGATCACCAGGTTACAGAACTCTGTCCCTGGAGAAAATGGGGAACAGCGCCTGATCTTCAAGCGGCGCCTGATCTCCAAGCCCGTGGCTGATCTCCAAGCGGCAAAAATGCCACTTGTTGTTCAGGGAAGGTGTGCAGTTGGCAGCTGTCCCTCTCCCTCACCTCCTGCAAGATCAAAAGGGCCCAACGATCAGCTGGAGAGCCCTTTAAATCTTCGCAGGGACAAGATTTAAAGGGCCCTCCAGCTGATTGGTGGGCCACTGTGCTCCTGCCGATCAGCTGGAGGGCCTGTTTAATGTCACCAGAGTGGAGGGTGGAGGGGTGAGGGTGGAGAGAAGCGGCAGCTGTTGTGGGGGCATGTCTCACATTTGAGGGGGCGGAGCCACAAAATGCTTGGGGGGGGCAACAGTGGGAGAGTTCTAGTGTCTTGGCCCCACTGGTGGACCTCCTCATGGCACCTGGTGTTTTTGGCCACCATATGACACAGAGTGTTGGACTGGATGGGCCACTGGCCTGATCCAACATTGACTTAAGAACATAAGAGAAGCCAATGTTGGATCAGGCCAGTGGCCCATCCAGTCCAACACTCTGTGTCACACAGTGGCCAAAAACACCAGGTGCCCTCAGGAGGTCCAGCAGTGGGGCCAGGACACTAGAAGCCCTCCCACTGTTGCCCCCCCCCCCCAAGCACCAAGAATACAGAGCATCACTTGCCCCAGACCAAGAGTTCCTATCTATACCTTGTGGCTAATAGCCACTGATGGACCTCTGCTCCATATGTTTATCTAATTCCCTCTTGAAGCCGTCCATGCTTGTAGCCGCCACCACCTCCTGTGGCAGTGAATTCCATACGTTAATCACTCTTTGGATGAAGTACTTCCTTTTATCTGTTCTCACCCGACTGCTCAGCAATTTTATGGAGTGTCCATGAATTCTTGTATTGTGAGAAAGGGAGAGAAGGACTTCTTTCTCTACCTGCTCTATCCCATGCATAATTTTGTAAACCTCGATCATGTCACCCCTCAGCCATCATTTTTCTAAGCTAAAGAGACCCAAGCACTTCAACTTCTCTTCATAGGGAAAGTCTTCCAACCCTTTTATCGTTGTAGTTGCCCTTTTCTGCACTTTCCCCGGTGCTATAATATCCTTTCTGAGGTGTGGTGACCAGAACTGTACACAGTACTCAAAATGAGGGCGCACCATTGATTTATACAGGGGCATTGTGAGTTCTCTTATGTTCTTACGTTCTTACATTCTATCCAAAAGTGTACTCCTCAAACAAAGAGAGGAGTATTTCTCTTCTAAACTTGCAACGTGGGTCCTTGTAGCTTTGTAAGCTGAGTAACCCGGTAAAGCGATGCTCCTGCAGTTGTAGCTTTATTTAAGCACTCTGCTAACTAAAGGTGAGTGGACTAACCACTCCAGTGAGCCTCAATAAAAACAACGAACTTCCCCTTGCTGCCTTTTGAAATTTGTTCTGAGTTGCCCGTACAATGCCGGGGTGTGTGTGTACAGATTCTGCCCAACTGTATATCTCCCGCTGATGAGAAATGGCCGGCGAGCTCACGTTTAATGCTTTATTGATTCTCTGCATTCAGGTAGCCGGCACAGCATGTTAAAGAGCGTTCCTGCCTCTCCCTGTGCGAACCGGAGCTCAGCCATAGATATCCCGCCTCAGCTTATAGAAGGGACCCTTGGCTGTGGAGAACGTGGGAGAGGAAATGCAAAGGTCGGGGAATGGAAATTTGTGCCCGACGCCTGACTTTTGCGCACTCGGCACGTCCTTGGGATTCCATAATTACCTTCACCAAAGAACAAAAGACGATAAGTGCCTTTGCATCGAGAGGCCGTGGAGATCTCGGCGGTGGTTAACAGGATGAGGGGCGTAGTCTATGGGAAGCCAGCATTAGCCCCGCATTATGCTCTGGAGGGGGGGAGGGAGAAGAAAATGGCTGCTTTGCCTCCACTGGCCAGTGAGCTCATAGCCGAGTGGGCTTGAGCTTGAAGCGCGGTTTTCTAGTTCAAAGCTTGCCCTACGCTGCAGTAGCAGAACTGGTTTAGAGCCCTGTTCCCCAAACTGTGGGTTGGGATCTAAAAGTTGTTCGCAAAGCCTCTGAAAGTGGGTCACAAGCCAGCCCTTCGTAATGGAGGAAGCCCTCTTGCCCAGAGAGGACCTTCCGCTTGCTTGGGGCTCATCGTGGGGGGCAGCTGCACCCTTTTGTGTGGTGTTGGTTGGTTTCTCAAAACATTGGGTGGGCACTATAGAAGAAGGAGAAGGAGGAGGAGAAGGAGAAGGCGGAGAAGGAGAAGATGGAAGAGAAGAAGGAGGATGGGAAGGAGGAGAAGAAGAAGGAGAAGGAGGAGAAGGAGAAGATGGAAGAGAAGGAGGAGGAGGAGGAGAAGGAGAAGATGGAAGAGAAGGAGGAGGAGGAAGAGGAGGAGAAAGAGAAGAAGGAAGAGAAGGAGGAGGAGGAAGAGAAGGAGGAGGAGGAGAAGGAGAAGATGGAAGAGAAGGAGGAGGAGGAGGAGGAGAAGGAGAAGAAGGAAGAGAAGGAGGAGGAGGAGGAGGAGGAGAAGGAGAAGAAGGAAGAGAAGGAGGAGAAGGAGAAGGAGAAGATGGAAGAGAAGGAGGAAGAGGAGGAGGAGAAAGAGAAAAAGAAGAAGGAAGAGAAGGAGGAGAAGGAAGAGAAGGAGGAGAAGGAGAAGGAGAAGATGGAAGAGAAGGAGGAAGAGGAGAAGGAGGAGAAGGTGGAGAAGGAGAAGATGGAAGAGAAGAAGAAGGAGAAGGAGAAAGAGAAGAAAGAAGAGAAGGAGGAGGAGGAAGAGAAGGAGGAGGAGGAGAAGGAGAAGATGGAAGAGAAGGAGGAGGAGGAGGAGGAGGACGAGAAGGAGGAGGAGGAGGAGAAGGAGAATATGGAAGAGAAGGAGAAGGAGAAGAAGGAAGAGGAGGAGGAGGAGATTGGATTTATACCCTGCCCTTCACTTATAGTCTCAGAGTGACTTACAATATCCTTCCCTTTCTCCCCCCACAACAGACGCCCTGTGAGGTAGGTGAGGCTGAGAGAGCTCTCTCGAGGACTGCTCATGAGAAAACAGCTCCGAGAGAACTTGTGACTGATCCAAGGTCACACCAGCAGCTGCATGTGGAGGAGTGGCAATTCAAACTTGGTTTTCCCAGATTAGAGTCCGCACTCCTCACCACTACACCAAACTGGCTCTCCAGTTGGCACCTGGAGCGCTCCTGCTATTACAGCTCATCTCCAGACTACAGAGGTCAGATTCCCTGGAGAAAATAGATGCTTTGGAGGGTGGGCTCTTTGGCTTTGTCGTCCCTGTCCTCCCCAGGCTCCATCCCCAAATCTCTTTGTTGTTGACTCTTTGGAATGCAGAATTTTCTGCAAAAACGTGCCGATGCCAATCAAGGTAAATGCACTGGGGGAAAAGAGCAAAGATGGTTATTGGATTTTTGCTGCAATGTAGAAGGAGGAGAAGGAGATTGGATTTATACCCCTCCCTTCACTACTTGAAGGCGTCTCAGAGTGGCTTACAAACTCCTTTCCCTTCCCCTCCCCACAACAGACACCCTGTGAGGTAGGTGGGGGTTGTGAGAGCTCTTTCCAGAACTGTCCTTGAGAGAACAGCTGGTACAGAGCTATGGCTTGCTCAAGGTCATCCAGCAGGTGCAAGTGGAGGAGTGGGGAATCAAACCCGGTTCTCCCAGATTAGAGTCCGCGCACTTAACCACTACACCAAACTGGAAATTGGAACCCTGGAATAGATAGGAGCCAAAGTCATAGTTTGCTGAGGGCACCGAAAAACCTTGGGCCAGCCTTGGATTGGTCACTGCACAAAAGAAATTTGGACTTGTGGGTCACCATACCGGAAAAGCTTGGGAACTACTGGTTTAGTGTAGGACTGTCCAGCTCTCTGTTGGGGAAGGGCATCTGTAGGGGAAAAAATTAAATGACAGAATCACCAGTGTGACGATGTCACTTGAGGAGGAGGAGGAGGAGGAGGAGATTGGATTTATACCCCACCCTTCACTACCTGAAGAAGTTTCAGAGTGGCTCACAATCCCTTTCCCTTCCCCTCCCCACAACAAGACACCCTGGGAAGTAGGTGGGGCTGAGAGAGCTCTCTCGAGAACTGCTCATGGGAGAACAGCTCTGAGAGAACTTGTGACTGACCCAAGGTCCCACCAGCAGCTGCATGTGGAGGAGTGGGGAATCAAACCCGGTTCTCCCAGATTAGAGTCCGCGCACTTAACCACTACACCAAACTGGAAATTGGAACCCTGGAATAGATAGGAGCCAAAGTCATAGTTTGCTGAGGGCACCGAAAAACCTTGGGCCAGCCTTGGATTGGTCACTGCACAAAAGAAATTTGGACTTGTGGGTCACCATACCGGAAAAGCTTGGGAACTACTGGTTTAGTGTAGGACTGTCCAGCTCTCTGTTGGGGAAGGGCATCTGTAGGGGAAAAAATTAAATGACAGAATCACCAGTGTGACGATGTCACTTGAGGAGGAGGAGGAGGAGGAGGAGATTGGATTTATACCCCACCCTTCACTACCTGAAGAAGTTTCAGAGTGGCTCACAATCCCTTTCCCTTCCCCTCCCCACAACAAGACACCCTGGGAAGTAGGTGGGGCTGAGAGAGCTCTCTCGAGAACTGCTCATGGGAGAACAGCTCTGAGAGAACTTGTGACTGACCCAAGGTCCCACCAGCAGCTGCATGTGGAGGAGTGGGGAATCAGACCCAGTTCTCCCAGATTAGAGTCCACGTTCCTAACCACTGCACCAAATTGGAGAAAATCCGGACATGGCAGCGAGTAGCTCTAGGAATCGCTGGAAGCGATGCCCCCACCATATCCCCAACCCCAGCCTGCCTAGTCCAGAGCCAAAGCAAATTTGCTCAGCAGAATGTTCTGAACCTCCTCCTTTGTCCATTGAGTGCTCGAACATTCGCTGAATCCCCGAATATTCTCCAAATATCTGCCCAAACGGTTCACAGTGTTCTCCCACTTTAGTTGCATGCGGTGCCATTGAGAATGGTGAAAATTCAAGTGACAGATGATATGGAAAGGGATGAAAAAGCAGCCATAAGGGTTAGAAATCTCTTGTGCGGTCCAAATGAAATACCCTGTATGGTTCAAGTCGGTGTGTCTCGAAAAGGATTGTAGGACTTGAAGAAACGGCCCTGTAGAAAAAGGGATTTGGGGTGTTAAGTCAGAAAAAAAAATGTGGCCGAGTTGAAATATAAAGATTTATAAAATCATGATGAGAAAGAGGGAGGGAGAGAAGGGGAGAGAGAGAGAGAGAGAGAGAGAGAGAGAGAGAGCTTTTCTTCACAAAACACCAGAACCTTGGGTCACCCAGTAAAATTCAAAGGAAATAAATTCAAAGCACAGCAGTTTCCCATTCTCACTGTGCAAAACTTGAGATGAGGCAACCAAGTTTAAATTCATACACCGTGTGCCTGTTCGTCCTGGTAATTAAACTGAACCTCCATATTCTGAGGCAGTGTGCTTTTGAATGCCAGTCCCCAAAGGACCAGCTCTTGCTTTCATGGAAAACCAACTCGAGCCCTTCAGTGGTCTGGGAAAAGGCGGGCACATGAATTTTTTAGATTGTGTGAGAGAGACCATGGCCTTTCTTAATTGGCTTTTCATGTTTCTGTCAACGGATCGTTTTACTGGTTTCTCTTTATTTCGGGAGTGCATCTTTTCACTTTGCAATATCCTGCTGGGAGCACAGACATGTGAAACACTTAAGGTGTTAGCGCCCTGACTTGGAAGGCCCAGGCCAGTCTGATCTCATCATATAGAAGACGAAGAGGAGGAGGAGGAGATTGGATTTATACCATAAGCGTCAACTTCAGGGGAGCTGAGAAGCTGGAGCCCCCTCCCCCCCGAACTTTTCCAGGAAATGCTGAGCCTCCCCTGGAGACAATGGCCTGTGATGTCTCTGGCCCAGCCCCCCCCCCCGAAATTGGAAAGTCTACGCCCTTGATTATACCGTGTCCTTCACTCAGTCTCAGAGCGGCTTACAATCTCCTTTCCCTTCCCCTCCCCACAACAGACACCCTGTGAGGTAGGCGGGGCTGAGAGAGCTCTCTCAAGAACTGTCCTCGAGAGAACAGCTCTGATAGAACTATGGCTTGCCCAAGGTCATCCAGCAGCTGCAAGTGGAGGAGTGGGGAATCAAACCCGGTTCTCCCAGATTAGAGTCCGCGCACTTAACCACTACACCAAACTGGTTCTCCAGTGGGGGTCACGGGGGCCCAAGAGGAAAAGTCACTTAGGGTAATATGGGAAGACGGGGCCGGAAACAGGCTCAGCAAGAAAGCATTTGTGATGGCAACCGTCCCCTCCAGGGGTCACGCTCCACTTACGGCATACAAGTAACTCGCTGGGAGCAATTTGTCATTAGCAGCGCCAAGGCTTGTCGGGGCCTCGTGTTCAGCCGGTCTCTTGACAGGAGGGTGCCCTCGGGGACGTCTCTTGTCGTGCCGAGGACGAACGGTGGCGATTTCATGTACATTAATGAGACGTTCCAATCTCAGCGGCTCTCCTGCAGCCATTTCACCACCCGTTTGTGCGACGGCACACTGTGCCGAATTCCAATGCTTCAATCGGAGCCACGGAAATCTCCACCTCTCCTACATATGCATGAGAAATGTTACAAGTGCAAGCTGATGAAATCGGAGCACTTCAAACTCGGTGCACCTAGGAACATGGAAATGATGGCGAACCCAGGCAAGCCCGATCGGGTCAGATCTCGGAAGCTAAGCAGGGTCGACTCTGGCAAGTACTAGGATGGGAGACCTCCTTGGAATACCAGAGGCAAGAGGCGAGGGCATGCGTTCTTCAGCCACCTCTCTGAATATCCTCCAGGCCCCCAATAAGGGTCAGCCACCACTGGCAATGTTCCCTCTAAGCTGTGGAGTCTCGTGAGCAAAAATTATACTCTGTGAGCCACTGGCATTAAAGCTGTGAGCTAGAGATTTGGCTACCACATAAATTAGTTTGCTCTGGAGCTAAGACAAAAATCTGTGAGCTGGAGGCTAAGACACTGTGAGCTAGCTCACACTGACTCGGCTTAGAGGGAACACTGGTCACCAGCAGTGTTCCCTCTAAGCTGAGTTCGTGTGAGCTAGCTCACAGTGTCTTAGCCTCCAGCTCACAGATTTTTCCCTTAGCTCAGGAAGGAGGGCTCCAGAGCAAACTGATTTATTCAGCAGCCCAATTGCTCGCTCGCAACTTCTAATGCCAGTCGCTCACACAGTAGCATTTTTGCTCACACGACTCCACACGGGTTAGTGGGAGCGTTGCTCCAGAGCAGACTAATTTATGCTGGAGCCAAATCACGCACTCACAACTCTAATGCCCAGGAGCTCAGAAAGTAGACGTTTTGTTCACAAGACTCTACAGCTTAGAGGGAGCATTGCTCCAGAGCAAACTAATTTCTGCAGCAGCCAAATCGCTCGCTCACAACTTTAATGCCAGGAGCTCGCCAAGTAGGATTTTTGCTCACCAGACTCCACAGCTTCGAGGGAGCATCGGCCAAGACCCCAAAGAGCTTTGTTTTAAAAATATAAAACTGAAGTTCATCCAGTTTACACTTCCCACAGTCATTTTGGGCGTGTTTCAAGGAAGATCTCCATTCCACTCCTGCACCCCCTGAGTGGCGGGGCATAAATACCCTGTAACAATTGGATGCTGGGCTCCTTTTGAATCACCTTTCCATCTGTGTCCCTGATGGGCAGAAGAGGGACAGCGTGTCTGTCTCATGCAAGCAGTAGATGGAGACTGATAGGGGAGGAGGGGGAGGGGGAGTCAGGCCTTCGATTATACCAAGCACATTGCATAAATATTATCATTGTTCCGTACAATTTGTTCTCTAACAAAGAGCTCCGTGTGCGCCGCGGGCTTTGCTGCAGAAGCCTGAATTAAAATGGGAGATCGCTGAATGATAAATTGTTAATAAAAAAAATATTGTGGGTAAGTTGGCGGAGAAAGAGGCAGCAACGAGGGGGAGTCCAGGGGGACACCGAAGCCCGGCCCCGCGAGGCCGAGATCTCTCTGGTTTTTTACTTTTAATAAACCCTGGGAAGGGAAGGGAGGAAAGGAAGGAAGGAAGGAAGGAAGGGGCCTGCTGGATCAGGCCAGTGGTCCATCTAGTCCAGCATCCTGTCTCATAGAGGAGCCAACCAGTTTCTCTGGTGGTCCAGCAACAGGGCATAGAGGCCAAGGCCTTCCCCTGAGAAGAACATCAGAAGAGCCCTGCTGGATCAGACCAGTGAGGGTCCATCTAGTCCAGCATCCTGTCTCACACAGTGGCCAGCCAGTTCTTCTGGACAGCCAACAACAGGGCATGGAGGCTGAGGCCTTCCGTTGATGTTGCCTCCTGGCTCTGGGATTCAGAGGATTAGTGCCTCTGGACATGGAGGTTCCCTTTAGTCACCATGGCTAGTGGCCACTGATAGACTTCTCCTCCATGAATCTATTTCATCTCCTCTTCAAGCTGCCTGTTCCTGTGGCCATCACTACATCCTTATTCTTATTGGGAAAAGTGCAGAAAAGGGCAATTGGAATGATAAAAGGGTTGGAACACTTTCCCTATGAAGAAAGGTTGAAGCGCTTGGGGCTCTTTAGCTTGGAGAAACGACGGCTGAGGGGTGACATGATCGAGGTTTATAAGATTATGCATGGGATAGAGCAGGTAGAGAAAGAAGCCCTTTTCTCCCTTTCTCACAATACAAGAACGTGCGGGCACTCCATGAAATTGCTGAGCAGTCGGGTTAGAACGGATAAAAGGAAGTCCTTCTTCACCCAAAGAGTGATGAACACGTGGAATTCACTGCCACAGGAGGTGGTGGCGGCTACAAGAATGGACGGCTTCAAGAGGGAAGTAGACAAACATATGGAGCAGAGGTCCATCAGAGGCTATTAGTCACAAGGTCTAGATAGGAGCTCTCAGTCTGGGGCAAGTGATGCACTGCATTCTTGGTGCTTGGAGGGGGGGGCAACAGTGGGAGGGCTTTTAGTGTCCTGGCCCCACTGCTGTGTTAGGACTTTTGTCCAATAATCAGAAAAATCAGAGTAATGAATCTTGCTTTTCTGGAAAGAAGAGATTGCTTCTTTTGGTTTAAAAGAAGTTTATTACTAAAGGGAAAAGGTAAACGAGATTAGCTACAAATAAACAAAACATGCTTTCTAAGGAGCTGCATTGTGCTCCATCTTCACACTAAGACATGCTGATAGAGAGTGAGAGATTGTAATGGAGGATCTCTCCTTCTTCTTGACCCCTGAAAGGAAACACCTGATATCACTGACCAATTAGCAAGACAGTACACCTTTAGTTTTCCCGGGTCTACAGTCAATTGGCCATCTGCCAGGTATTACTTCCAGGCTAACATAGGTAAACAAACAAGTTGCATAGTTAACCCTATAATGACTGAATTTCTCAGGCCTTGCATTACATGCTCATTTCTCCAACACCCCTTCTCAAGACCTGAAATGCAAGTCATTATACATGCATACACAAAACATTATCCAGCATTAGCATCAAGCATATTCAACATTTCACGAAGTCTTTCAAACTTGTCTTTGGTCAGTGGCTTAGTCAGAATATCAGCCACCATCTCTTCTGTACGACAATGCTTAATCTCTATCAGCTTTTTCTGGTACAAATCTTTAACTAATGCACATTTAATACCAATAGATCTACTTCTAGCAGTCGTGCTCTCTTCCTTACATATAGTTATACAAGCTTGATTATCCTCTAACATAAGTATAGGTACAGGTTCAATTATTCCAAAATCTTTCAACATCTCAAAGATCCATTCAAGTCTGCTGCAGGCACTTGCTGCTGAAATGCACTCAGCTTCTGCTGTGGATTGCGCTACAACAGTCTGTTTTCTACTAGTCCAGTCTATCAGTCCATCTCCATAAAAGAATAGGTATCCACTGGTAGACTTGTAGTTGTTCATCTCTTCTCCCCAACTGGCATCCATGTAGCCGACTAGTCTTGGTTGTTCAGTTGGTGCAATTTTTAGTTTTAAGTCCATTGTTCCTCTTAGGTAACGTGCCATCTTCTTTATTGCGCTCCAATCATGATGATTTGGCGAACTTACTTTTCTACTTAGAAATCCAACTGCCGCTGTAATATCTGGACGCGTTGATTTGCTCAGGTACAAGAGCTTTCCGACAGCCTCTCTGTATTCTCCTATGTCCTTTAGTGGTGTGCCGTCCTTCTCCTTCAGATATCCAGGTTCAAGTGGGATTGATGAAGCTTTGCAGTTCTTCATGCCAACAGATTCTATAAAGTCCATAATCTTTCTTTTCTGGCATAAAAGAAAAGTTCCATCCTCGAGTCTCTCAATTTGCATTCCGAGGTATTGTTGAACATCTCCTAGCTGTTTGACTTCCACTTCCTTATTCAGTCCATCAGCTATTGCTTTGATGTCTCCTCTGTTTTGACAAGCCACGATCAAGTCGTCAACGTAAACAAGAACATACTGGTATTGTCCATTTCTGATTCTAGTGTACAGACAAGGTTCAGCTTTCCCTTGCTTGAAGCCTTGCTTCTTTAAAAGTTCAGTAAGTTTGTCATACCAGGCCTTTGCGCCTTGCTTTAGGCCATAGAGTCCTTTATTAAGTTTGTAGACGTAGTTTTCTTGACCTTTGACCTTGAAACCTTCAGGTTGTTCCATGTAGATCTCCTCAGATAGTTCTCCATTGAGAAAAGCAGTCTTTACATCAAGATGCTCTACTATCATGTTCCTAGATGCTGCAACACTTAGAAGTGTTCTGAATGTTGCTTGGTCAGTAACTGGAGCAAAAGTTTCAAAATAGTCAGTCCCATATTGCTGTGAGTAGCCTTTAGCTACTAGGCGTGCTTTGTATAGCTCCACAGTTCCATCTTCCTTGTGCTTTATTTTGAAGACCCATTTACATCCAACAGGGTTTCTGCCTTGACGTAGTTGAGTGAGAGTCCAGGCCTCTTTTTCGCTAATGGATAGCAGCTCTTGTTCCATTGCTTCAAGCCATCTGCCTCTTTCACTCGCAGGTAAGTTGCAAACTTCCTTCCAGTTCTTGGGTTCCTTTGCAGGTTGCACAAGTTCACAAAATCCATACTTCATTGGAGGTTGTCCCTTAGTGCTCCTTTCTGATCGCCTCACACCGGGTGTGGGTTCTGCTGTGGGTTCTGCCGTGGGTTGAGCCGCTTCCTCTGGTGTGGCCCCTGCTTCCCCTTCTGTTTCAGTAGTTTCCTCAGAAGGTGGACCTGCTGCTTCACTTGCCAGTTCCCCGGCCAGTTCACCAGCAGTCGCTACAGGTAGCCAAGCAACGAACTCATCAGGTGCAGTCCCAGGCATCTTTGGATCAGCTGCAGTGGAAACACTAGGCAATACAGTCTCATCAATAAAAACAACATTGCGTTCTTCTACTGTGTGGGTTTGGGGATTGTATATCCTGTACCCTTTCCCACCAACAGGATAGCCTACAATAAGTCCAGTTTCAGATCTGGAATCAAGCTTTCCCCTCTTTTCTTTTGGTATGTGTGCATACCCTTTTGCGCCAAAAGCTTTGATATGCCTTAGACCAGGCTGTCTTCCAAACCAAGCCTGAAAAGGGGAGGTTCCAATAATCTTTGAGGGTAATCTGTTGTGTAAGTACACTGCTGTGTTCAGGGCTTCTGCCCATAAACCGTTTGGCAGTCCAGAATGCATCAGCATAGCTCTGCACATCCCCTGCAGTGTTCTATTTAATCTCTCAGAAGCTCCATTTTGCTGGGGTGAATAGGCAATGGATACTTTATGTTGAATTCCTTGCTCTTGTAGAAATTGTTTGAATTCAGCATTACAATATTCACCACCTCCATCTGTGAGTAAGCTTTGAGGTGCTTTGCCAAATTTATTTTTAACAATAGCCACATAATTTTTAAATCTACGCAGTGTTTCATCCTTACTTCTCAGCATATACACATAAGTGTATTTTGTTTTATTCTCTGTGAAAGTCACAAAATATTTGTTCCCACCTAGGGATGCAGGTAAAGGCCCAACAAGATCACTGTATACAGTTTCCAAAAATTCTTGATTTTGCGCTGGAGATTTCCCAGAATAACTTGGGGCATCTCCCTTTGCTCTGAGGCATGTCTCACATCTAGTTTCACTCTTTTCACAATGCACAACAGGTATTCCACATTGCTTTAACAACTGCTCAACAGATTTCAAATTTCTATGTCCCATTTTAATATGCCACGAAAATAAACATTTTTCATGTTTACAAGCATCATCACAAGCATCCTTAGTCTGGCAAATCTGTTCCTTATCATCAACAGTCTCTATTTCCTCATCAGAATCAACATCAAAAGTTTCTGTCTCCTCATCATCACAAGCTACAAAGTAATGAAAGCCATTTTTCTCTTCCACTTTAAATTCAAGCTCTCCATCCATGGTAGAGACCTTGCTTCCTTGCTCTGGTTTGAGCACTACAATATGGCCAGTATTCATAAGGCTTTTTGTTGAAATTAAGTTCTCAACAGCTTCAGGCACATAAGCTGTATTTTGCAATTCAACTTCAATTAATTGATTATCTGTAGTGGACAATCGCAATTTTACAGTCCCAACGCCTTGTACATTCAATAATTGCCTGTTAGCTTGGTAAATTCTTGGTTTGTTTTCAACATCTATGTTACTAAACCAGGCTTTTTCTCTACACACATGTGTACAAGCACCAGAATCGATTAAAAATATTTTCTTATCATCTGTGTTAAAATCATCAGTGATCCTAAAAGCATTGCCTTTGCTCTTTGTCTGTGCTGCAAACTTCTTTCCTCTGTGCTGTGTGTGTGAAACGTGACCTCTGCTCCTCCCATAATGGCTTCCCCTTCCACTGGCTGGTTCTTTGTTACAGGAACCATGTGCTCCTGTGGCTCTTTGTTCTTGGGGCTCATCATTAAACACATACTTAGAAGAGCAGTACTTTGCAAGATGATTTTTCCCACATATAAAACACTCTATTTTCCTTTTAAATCTCTGTCCATGCTTTAGACTCAAAACAGACATCTCATCAGACAAACTTTCTTTCAAATTTCTAGAATCATATTCCTCAGTTAGTGCAGACAAAAGACCTTCTAAAGTCAGATCATCTTTCAGTCTAATCATACTGGTTACAGACTTATAGGAACCAGGCAGACCCTTGAGAATTGAAGAAATCATATCTGTATCAGAGGGTGCTTCATTCAGGTCTTTAAGCTGTGTGTAAATGCCCATTAATTTGTCCATCTCTTTGGGAAGGGAGTCTCCCTCCTTCATCCTGAAATCAAAAATCTTTCCCTTGAGGGAATAGATTTTACTCTTGCTGTGTTTATCAAATTTGTCTTTTAACTTTTGAAGCATCAATCTGGACGTGGCTAGCCCTCTTAATCCTGGTACCTCTGTGTAGGTAATACTCCCTAAAATCAGGGCTTTAGCAAAACCATCCATCATAAGGAATTGTGTCTTATCAGGGTCAGTTTCTGGAGGATTTTCAGTTGTTAATACTTGAAGGGCATTGTGAGTCTGCAGGCGACTCTTCAAATACTCCTCCCACCACTGATAGTTAGCCTTTGTAAGTCTGAGGTTTGGCATTTCTTGGGATGGGGCATTAAAAGCCATTTTCTTTTTTTTTTACTCACGTCCCTTTGGATTTGAGGTAGAAGCACAGGTTCTGGCTCAGTCATCTACTTCTCCAGGAGCTGGCAGGGTTAATCTTTCCCCTCTCTGCAGCAGCGCGAAGTTCAAAAGCTCCTTTGCCTCGCCTTCCTTTGTTCTCCTGGCAGCAGCGTCTCTTCAGTGCTCCAAGGCTCAGCTCCACTTACAGCAGGCAAAAATTAATCCAGTCAAAAAAGATCCTTTGCTCCTGGCAAACTACAATCCAGCATAGGTTTTCCCCTGATCAGCAAGGAAACAGGGTTGGGCCTTTCTGGCTGCAAGATTGCTCTGAGAGCAGGAAGGAAAAAAAGTGGTCGTTTTAAAAATCCAAGCCTCTAGCTCTTATTCCCTATTTCTCTTTCTCAATCAATCCAGAAAGCTTTTTAAGAGAAGCAGCTTTTAAGAACCATCCTCTGCTACCATTTGTTAGGACTTTTGTCCAATAATCAGAAAAATCAGAGTAATGAATCTTGCTTTTCTGGAAAGAAGAGATTGCTTCTTTTGGTTTAAAAGAAGTTTATTACTAAAGGGAAAAGGTAAACGAGATTAGCTACAAATAAACAAAACATGCTTTCTAAGGAGCTGCATTGTGCTCCATCTTCACACTAAGACATGCTGATAGAGAGTGAGAGATTGTAATGGAGGATCTCTCCTTCTTCTTGACCCCTGAAAGGAAACACCTGATATCACTGACCAATTAGCAAGACAGTACACCTTTAGTTTTCCCGGGTCTACAGTCAATTGGCCATCTGCCAGGTATTACTTCCAGGCTAACATAGGTAAACAAACAAGTTGCATAGTTAACCCTATAATGACTGAATTTCTCAGGCCTTGCATTACATGCTCATTTCTCCAACATGCTGGACCTCCTGAGGGCACCTGGTGTTTTTGGCCACTGTGTGACAAGAGAGTTGGACTGGATGGGCCACTGGCCTGATCCAACATTGGCTTCTCTTACGTTCTTATGTTCTTATTCATTTAACCTATAGGGTTTTCTTTAAAAAAATATTTTTTATTGAACGTTTTTGTTGAACAGTGAGACAATCAAGAATCACATTCGCTTTGTAACACATTGTTTTATCAGTTTTCAGTTGGTTTGATACAATTACTGAGCTACCACTTGCAACACCAAGACAATAAGTATCACGATCTTACAATAGTAATAGATCTATGGGATAAACATTTTTTGGCACTGTATCTTCACTTGTCATGTAATCTAACAATGGGAACCAGCTTGCCAGAAATTGAGCCTTCCGCTTCACATTTTGTGAGCAATCTTTTCCATTACATAAAACAGCCATACCTTGTCATACCAAGTGCGAGTGAAGGAGCTCAATTATTTTTCCATTCGACGGCGAGAGAGGCTCTAGCAGCTGCCAACAGGAAATCTATTAACCTTTTTTGGGAACTTAGCAGATCACAATTTCCCCAGAGAGACAGTAACAGTAATTCCCTAGAGGTCTTGAGTGGTAATATATTAGAATCTGTATAAGGGGTGTAGAGGTTTGTATGTAGTGGTTCTCTAATCTGGGAGAACCGGGTTTGATTCCCCACTCCTCCACTTGCAGCTGCTGGATGACCTTGGGCAAGCCGTAGTTCTGGCCCAGCTGTTCTTGAAAAAGAGCCGTTTCTGTCAGAGCTCCCTCAGCCCCACCTACCTGACAGGGTGTCTGTTGTTGGGAGGGGAAGAAAAAGGAGTTTGTAAACCACTCTGAAACTCCCTTGGGTAGTGAAGGGCGGGGTATAAATCCAATCTCCTCTTCTTCTTCTTCTAAAAAGGTTTGGGGATCAGTTACGCCTCCGGCAGCTGGCAGAATTAAGACAAAGCCTGTTGGTTAATTTTGTGAACCATTTAAAAATGTTCCTACATTTTTATGCCAGCTTCAGATTGGGAAATGCGTGGAGAATGGGGGGGGGGGGGGGGGTAGGTGGAAATTGGGGAGGGGAGGGACCTGCCCTCCAAAACAGCCATTTTCTCTGGGGGAACTGATGTATGTCATCTGGAGATCACCTGGGATCCCAGAAGATCTACAGGACCCACCTGGAGATTAGTAACCCTACGTTCAGACCAAAGATCAATGCAAATTCGGCCACATTTGGAGAATCCCCACTTTGGAAAAGGTGCTGGTGGGAATATGGCCAATGGATCACCTTAACAGTCAGCCAGGAACAAATGCAATAATGTGATCCTTGTGGAAGAGGATGATCATGTCAGTTGCCCAGGTCCTAAACCATTTAGGGCTGTAAAGATAAATGTGGTCCCCGGTGGATCTTCCATCGAGGCATTGACCAGACCTTCCGAGCCTCGGCAGATTGCTGTACTAGCTCCCCTCCAGCCATACCCTGCTATTTTAAGAAGAGAAGGAGAGAAGAGATTGGATTTATACCTCACCCTTTACTCGGAGTCTCAGAGCAGCTTACAAACTCCTTTCCCTTCCCCTCCCCACAACAGACGCCCTGTGAGGTCGGTGGGGCTGAGAGAGCTCTCTCAAGAACTGCCCTTGAGAGAACAGCTCTGACAGAGCTCTGGCTTACCCAAGGTCATCCAGCAGCTGCAAGTGGAGGCGTGGGCGATCAAACTCGGTTCTCCCAGATTAGAGTGTGCGCACTTAACCACTACACCAAACTGGCTCAAACTGCACCAAAGTGGCACCAAACTGCAGAAACAGAGTCCTATCCTATTTAACGTTTTCCTTGCTCACAACTCCTTCCCTGTCCCGCATGCTAGATTTGCATCAGCTGCAAGGACGGCTAGATCTCTCTTGTGCTCATATCTCTGGGTGGAAAAATGTGAACGACTGGCAGGTCCAGGAACTGATTCCTGAACTTTCACTGGTCTCCCTGTGGAGGAATCTGAAGGGACAAAGGGACAAATTATTGTCAAGGGATGTTGGAAAAGAGCTGGGGAAGGATTGAGGCCATTGAAGTTTGGGATCAACTCAACCCCTTGGCATGAGTAGGCGAACAAATGGCTGAAACAGGTCTTGGGACAGGTGTCCATGACTTGTGCCCTACTAAGCTGAATGGCAGGCATGGTGGCCCACTAAGGGACCCGAGGAAGCCTGTTCCACAGAGGAACCGCTGTCAGGAAGTTCTTCCTAATGTTTAGCTGAAAACTCTTCTGATTTAATTTCAACCCATTGGTTCTGGTCCAACCTTCTGGGGTAACAGAAAACAACTCCGCACCATCCTCTATGTGACCTCTGCTTCTCACTTGCCTTGAAAGCCCCTTGCTGGGGTCTCCATAAGTCTTAGATGGGAGACCACCAAGGAAGGCTCTGCAGAGGAAGGCCATGGCCAACCACCTCTGCTTCTCGCGTGCCTTGAAAGCCTCTTGCTGGGGTCGCCGTAAGTCTTGGATGGGAGACCACCAAGGAAGGCTCTGCAGAGGAAGGCCATGGCCAACCACCTCTGCTTCTCCCTTGCCTTGAAAGCCCCTTGTGGGGGTCACCATAAGTCTTGGATGGGAGACCACCAAGGAAAGCTCTGCAGAGGAAGGCCATGGCAAGTCACTTCTGCTTCTCTCTTGCCTTGAAAGCCCCTTGCTGGGGTCACCATAAGTCTTGGATGGGAGACCACCAAGGAAGACTCTGCAGAGGAAGGCCATGGCCAACCACCTCTGCTTCTCACTTGACTTGAAAGCCCCTTGCTGGGGTCGCCATAAGTCTTAGATGGGAGACCACCAAGGAAGACTCTGCAGAGGAAGGCCATGGCCAACCACCTCTGCTTCTCGCGTGCCTTGAAAGCCTCTTGCTGGGGTCGCCGTAAGTCTTGGATGGGAGACCACCAAGGAAGACTCTGCAGAGGAAGGCCATGGCCAACCACCTCTGCTTCTCACTTGACTTGAAAGCCCCTTGCTGGGGTCACCATAAGTCTTGGACAGGAGACCACCAAGGAAGGCTCTGCAGAGGAAGGCCATGGCCAACCACCTCTGCTTCTCGCGTGCCTTGAAAGCCGTAAGTCTTGGATGGGAGACCACCAAGGGAGGCTCTGCAGAGGAAGGCCATGGCCAATCACCTCTGCTTTTCACTTGCCTTGGAAGCCCCTTGCTGGGGTCACCATAAGTCTTGGATGGGAGACCACCAAGGAAGGCTCTGCAGAGGAAGGCCATGGCCAACCACCTCTGCTTCTCCCTTGCCTTGAAAGCCCCTTGCTGGGGTCGTCATAAGTCTTGGGAGACCACCAAGGAAGGCTCTGCAGAGGAAGGCCATGGCCAACCACCTCTGCTTCTCACTTGCCTTGAAAGGCTCTTGCTGGGGTCACCGTAAGTCTTGGAAAGGGAGACTACCATAGAATCATAGAGTTGGAAGGGACTTCCAGGGTCATCTAGTCCAACACCCTGCACAATGCAGGAAATTCACAAATACCTCTACCACACACACACACCCCAGTGACCCCAGAAGATGACCAAAAAAAAAAACCCCTCCAGGATCTCTGGCCAAACTGAAAGAGGACAATTGCTTCCAGACCCCATAGTGATGATCAGCGTTTCCCTGGGCGTGTCAGAAAGGGCCACAAAAACTAGCACCGATGCAACCCTTCCTGCCCTCCCTCTCGTGATCTGCCCAGGTTCACACAATCCGCATTGCTGTCAGATGGCCATCTAGCCTCTGCTTCAAAACCTCCAAAGAAGGAGGGCCCACCACCTCCCGAGGAAGCCTGTTCCGCTGAGGAACCGCTCTAACTATCAGGAAGTTCTTCCTCGTGTTTAGCCAAAAACTATCCTGGTTTAATTTCAACCCCTTGGTTCTGGTCCGACCTTCTGGGGCAACAGAAAACAACTCCGCACCATCCTCTTGATGACAGCCCTTCAAGTACTTGAAGATGGTTCTCGTATCCCCTCTCAGTCGTCTCCTCTCCAGGCTAAACGTACCCAGCTCTTTCAACCTTTCCTCCGGACCCCTCACCATCTTCGTATCTGACAAAGTGAGCTGTGACTCACAAAAGCTCATCCCCTACCACAAATTTTGTTCATTTTTAAGGTCCCACTGGACTCTTGCCCTTATCTCCAGATACGTTTCAGAGCGGCTCGTCAGCCGTTTCACGACACCCGGACCCTCGGAACGTCAGCAGATTCTGGCAGCCGATGCTAATTGAAATGTCACTATTCACCACATTTGGTTTCTAATTTAATTACAGCTCCCTCCCTGTCCTCAGGTGAATGGGAGGCTTTTGTCTGGACGTTTGCATGCAGCTGCATTCAATAAAGGATGCGTGTGTTTCTAAATGTACGACACAAGTGGTGTTAGGGAATTTGAAAAAAAAAAAACACCTATCCCTGACAAAGAGGGAAGATGTGAAGGTCACGGCTGTCGCTGTTGCTAAGTTCCGGATGTCCTAGCGAGACAAGCAGAACAAAAACATCCTCAGGTGAAGAGCAACACTGAATGAAAGCCCCATTTGACACAATACCTGCATGACGGAGGCCGATACAGGTGACTGATGGGCAGGTCTATGAATGCACTTCGGTTGCCACGTGTTGGAGGTCTCTTGCTATATTTTTACTTGTATCCTGTCCCTTCCCCTATAGGTGGAGAGCCCCAACGTGGTGCCCAGAGACACCCCTCCTGGTGCCTCTGAAGCGTTTTTAGGAAGTGGGCGGGGCCCAGCGAGCTCCTGATTGGCCAGTGGAGATCAGACAGACCCTGCCAGAGGAGTGTTTCTTAGCTATCTTTTAAACAATACGCTCATCCTGTTAAACCGGGCTTCTGCCTCTGAAACGTCGAATAGTGACTGAGTTATGCATCATCTCCCTCACTGAGGTTTTGCAGTGGGCTCCGCCTCTTCTGGCAGCCATTTTGTGGTTGTGCCCACTGCCCTGTGTCAGATGGCCAAAGGCGCTCTCTCGCTCGAAAAGGTCAGGGATTCCTGCTCCAGGCTCAGACAACCTTACATTGTTCTCCTCCCTTTACATTGTCCTCACAATGCCCCCATGAGGTAGGCAAGGCTGAGAGAGAGAGATTGAGGGAGACAGACAAGCTTGGGGAGGAGGAGGAAGAGGAGCTGGATTTATACCCCATCCTTCACTCAGAGTCCCAGAGAGGCTTGCAATCTCCTTCCCTTCCTCTCCCCAAAACAGACACCTTGTGAAGTCGGTGGGGCTGAGAGAGCTCTTCTGAGGACTGCCCTTGAGAGGACACCTCTGAGAGAACTTGTGACTGACCCAAGGTCACCCAGCCGGCTGTGTGTGGAGGCGGAGTGGGGAAGCAAGCCCAGTTCTCCAGATTAGAGTCCGCCACTCTTAACCATTACACCAAACTGGCTAGTGATGTTCATATCTCAATGGGGGAGGTTGAACCTAGGTCTCTTGGGTCCTTTTTGTTGTTCAGTCGCATAGTCGACTCCAAGTCTTCGTGACCCCATGGACCGCATCACGCCAGACCCTTCTGTCCTACACCACCCTCCGGAGCCTGCTCAATTCCATGCTCGTTGCATCGCTAGCACCGTCTAACCATCTCATACTTTGCCGTCCCCTTCTTCTTTGACCTTCAGTCTTTCCCAGCATCAGGGTCTTCTCCAGTGAGTGCTCCCTTCTCATTTGGTGGCCAAAGTCTTTGAGCTTCAGTTTCAGGATCTGGCCTTCATGTTCGCTGCATCGATGACACTGTCTAGCCATCTCATCCTTGGCCGTCCCCTTCTTCTTTGACCTTCAATCTTCCCCAGCATCAGGGTCTTCTCCAGGGAGGGCTCCCTTCTCCTTTGGTGACCAAAATATGTCTGGCATTATAATCACCACGGGATACTGGAGCTCTGGGGTCCCTCCTGCTTTAGAGCCAACCAATGCTCCCTCTAAGCTGTGGAGTCTTGTGAGCAAAAATTCTGCTTTGTGAGCTCCTGGCATTAAAGCTGTGAGCGAGCGATTGGGCCGCTGCGTAAACTAGTTTGCTCTGGAGCCCTCCTTCCTGAGGAAAGACGAAAAGGCGTGAGCCGGAGGCTAAAAGACTGTGAGCTAGCTCACACGAACTCAGCTTAGAGGGAACACTGGAGCCAACGTGCGTACATGTTGATGGATGGAGATGCCGATCACAACATCGATATCCTGAAAAATGGGCTCACTGTGCTTGCGGGTTGAGGAGAATGCACGGCAGGCCCTTTCAATGCTCCCTCTAAGCTGCGGAGCCTTGTGAGCAAACTTCTAGTTTGTGAGCTCCTGGCATTAAAGTTGTGAGCGAGCGACTTGGCTGCTGCATAAATTAGTTTGCACTGGAGCCGTCCTTCCCGAGCTATGACAAAAATGTGTGAGCCGGAGGCTTGAAAACTGTGAGCTAGCTCACACCAACTCAGCTTAGAGGGAACACTGGTCCCTCTGCACATTGGGCCTCAAATGCACAGGGCAGGACCCAGAGATGGGATCCTGACCTTCTCCCCCACATAGGGACGAATGCCCCTTTGAATTGCTTCTTGCATTTGGAGGTTCGCATCAAGAGCCTTTTCATTGTCCTGCTCACTTTCGTCTCTGATTCATTTCTGAGTCATCTGTCCCTTTTCTGCCCCTTTCCACCATGCGCCGCGTAGGTACTGAGCACTGAAATTGCACCAAAAATGGCATTGGAAAGTGTGGGCATAGGATGAGCAAAATCAGCACAAGAACACAAACCAGGGTGGCCAGCTCTGGGTTGGGAAATATCTGGAGATTTGGGGGGTGGAGCCTGGAGAAGGCGGGGTTTGGGAAAGGGAGGGAACGCCACGGGGTACAACGCCACGGAGTCCACCCTTCAAAGCAGCCACTGTCTCCTGGGGGAAACGGTCTCTGTAGAATGGAATTCAGCTGTAAAAGCAGGAGATCTCCAGCCCCCACCTGGAGGCTGGCAACCCAGGTAGTGGCACAAAAGTCAAAACTCCCAGGATTGACTGGCGCAAGGGAGAAACAAAATGGGGGACATCTGGAGAGCCAGTTTGGTGTAGTGGTTAGGAGGGTGAACTCTAATCTGGGAGAACTGGGTTAAATTCCCCAGTCCTCCACATGCAGCTGCAGGTGTGACCTTGGGTCAGTCACAAGTTCTTTCAGAGCTGTTATCTCAAGAGCAGTCCTCAAAAGAGCTTTCACAGCCCCACGTACCTCCCAGGGGGTTTGTTGTGGGGAGGGGAAGGGAAAGGAGATTGTAAGCTGCTCTGAGACTCTTTTGGGTAGTGAAGGGTGGGGTATAAATCCAATCTCCTCCTCTATTATTTCCTCTTCCTCTTCCTCCTCCTTCTCCTCCTCAGCAGGGAAGAGAAATCCAAAAACCCTCCTGTTCCCCCTCCCCACATGCTCATTTCTTCACTGAGCCAATATTTGCTTACCATAATAGGGCCCTGTAGCGGCCCTTGCCCAGAATTTGACAGTCCCCTCATCTTCGGACGGACTTGGACTACTCAGTCCTGGGTTCAAATGCCGCCTACTGCCACCTTGGGGTCACAAAGTTCCTGCTTCAAGCTCCTTGACCTCTTTAAAGGAGATAGGGCAGGATTTTTAAAAGCCAGTAAAGAAAAGGTTAAGTAAATAAATCGTTGCCGTCAACAAGGGCTAGAACTTCGCCCGGTATAAATAGATGCCAAGATTCTCAGGCAGCTGAAATCCGCGCCCGATTCAGCCTTCTGCTCCGATACGGTGGCGTCCAACACACAGCCCTGGTTATTTTTAGACATATTGAATCGCACCTCCAAACGAATGCCGGGACTTGCAAACGGATATATAACTGATGAAGTTGTTGAAACGAAGAGAACAGGTGTTGATTCCAAGCCGCGGGAGTCTTCCCCCGCTCAGCCCTCTGGTGCCAGAAGGGCTACACCAGCTGTGATGGGTTGCCGGGTTGAGGCATGATCGGCCTGGCTGGAGGGCACCCTCATGTCCGCTTTTGTGCCCGTTAGTTGGCTGGCATCGCTGTGTTGTTAAGAACATAAGAGAAGCCATGTTGGATCAGGCCAGTGCATGGGCGTCAACTACGGGGGGGCTCGAGGGCTCGAGCCTCCCCCGAAATTTCCCGGGGGGGGCTCAGCCACCCCCGGCAAAATGCTCGCCCAGCCGGCCGTCGCCGCCTCTCCTTCACCCCCGGCCTGCCCTGCCTCCCTGAGGCGGGGGGGGAGAGAGGCGGCGGGGACATAGTCGCCCGCGCGCTTAGCGCGGGCGGCAGTCCCGGCCAGCTGGCTGCCGTCGCGGGTCTGCCTCCCTGGGCCGGGGGGGGGGAAACGGAGCGGCCGGGACATAGTCGCGCACGCGCGGCAGTCCCGGCCAGCTGGCTGCCGCCGCGGGTCTGCCTCCCTGGGCCGGGGGGGGAGGGAGCGGCAGAGACATGGTCCCGTGCGCACGCGCGCGCTTTGCGCGCGCGAGAGAGAGAGCCCCTGCCCCCCCCGGGGATTTAGAAAGTCAACGCCCCTGGGCCAGTGGCCCATCCAATCCAACACTCTGTGTCACACAGTGGCCAAAACCCCGGGGCCAGCAGGAGATCCAGCAGCAGGGCCAGAACTCCAGAAGCGCTCCCACTCTTCCCCCCCCCCCAGCACCGAGGTTACAGAGAACCTAAGAGAAAATTGTTTTAAAATGATGTATAGATAGTACATGACTCTGAAAAAAATTGCAAATGTTGGTCAAAATATGTCTAATAAGTGTTGGAAATGTAAACAAAAAGAAGGATCGTTATCTCATATGTGGTGGACTTGTGATAAAGCAAAAAAGGTTTTGGTGTATGATACATGCTGAAATGGAGAAAATTTTGAAGTGTAAGTTTAAAAAACTGCCCGAAATGTTGTTGCTTGGACTAAAGTTAGAGGATGTAAACATAAGTAAAAGAACATTGATTTGGTATATGGCAACGACAGCAAGAATGGTATACGCACAAAGTTGGAAATCGGAGAAAACTCCAGAACTATGGGAATGGTTGAGAAAATGGCTATTTATGGCAGACATGGACAAATGGACAAGAAAATTAAACAATCAAGACTCAGCGAAGTTCTCAGAAGACTGGAAAGATTTGAAGGAATATATGGAGCGAGAATGGAATATGAAAGACAATATCTTTACACTTTCTAACTACTGAAATGAGGGACAGAATCATAACACAAAAAATGATTTATTAGTTAGCCGCGAAACTAAACCTTCTTTCTTTTTTAATTAATATAATTTTTAAATGTATAAAAGTTATAATAGCTCAAAATGTGACCTTAGGAGGCAAATACTTTTGAAATACATGTTTACCGGTTGATATATATGAAGGTGCAGGAGGGGTGGGAAGTCATTTAATGTTTATATCTTTTTAGCTAAATATGCAACTTTATAAAGAATGGAATATGTATAAAAGCTAATTGCATTTGAGAATAATGGAAAAAATAAAAATTTTATTCGCAGGAGAACATGAGGAGTGTTCCATCTATACCTTGTGGCTAATAGCCATTTATGGACTCCTGCTCCATACAAGAACATAAGAACGCAAGAGAAGCCACCGTTGGATCAGGCCAGTGGCTTGCAGCTGCCACCACTTCCTGCAGCAAAGAATTCCACATGCTCATGGCTCTTTGGGTGAAGAAGGATTCCCTTTCATCTAAAAGGTTAGTGAGACAAGCTCTTCCCTGACAGAATCCATGGTGATTCTTCCTCAGTAGCTTCCCACTCACCTGTTTGAAACAAAACTGGAAAATAGGCCCATGGTACCAGAAGAAGGGGGAAACAGGTTACCCCGTGGCTGTTTCCGCTGCCAAAAACGGCGTAGGAGGGAAGCATTCATATGGAGCAGAGGTCCATCAGTGGCTATTAGCCACAAAGTATAGATAAGGACTCTCAGTCTGGGGCAAGTGGTGCTCTGTATTCTTGGTGTTTGACGGTGGGCAACAGTGGGAGGGCTTCTAGTGTCCTGGCCCCACTGCTGGACCTCCTGGTGGCACCTGGTGTTTTTGGCCACTGTGTGACACAGAGTGTTGGACTGGATGGGCCACTGGCCTGATCCAACACTGGCTTCTCTTACGTTCTTATGTTCATGCAAAGCGCAATAATGCTCTGCATTTAGATTTAAGCCTAATTTTTGCTGCCCAAACTCAAAAAGTGTGTGTGGGGGGGGGTTCCGTCCAGTGTTCCCTCTAAGCTGAGTTTGTGTGAGCCAGCCCACTGGTTTTTAGCCTCTGGCTCACACATTTTTGTCTTGGCTTGGGAAGGATAACTCCTGAGCAAACTCATTTATGCAGCTGCCAAATCTCTCGCTCACAACTTTAATGCCAGTTGCTCAGAAAGTAGAATTTTTGCTCACAAGACTCCACAGCTTAGAGGGAGCATCGCCGTCCTATTATTAATACCCGGTTTTCCCAGCTCTCATTTTCAAGATGCACCTTCACACTAAACGAGGGGTGACCAAACTTGGTCAGGGTAAGAGCTGCACAGAATAAACATCAGATGTTCGAGAGCCGCAAGACATGGATGAAAAGTACACGTTTTTATTGGGGAATATGCAGATCTGCTTTTTATTAACGTTAAACGAGACTGCCAAAAATAAGAACAAAAGGGGGTAAAAGCAGATGTTGATAATGATATTTATTTGTCCAATGATAATTTGTTTGCTAATGATACTTAGCTTCCCCAGCCGCCCTGCCGGGAGCCACATAATATGTGTGAAAGAGCGGCTCCCGAGCCACAGTTGGGCCATCCCTGCACTAAACCAAGGAATTTTAGCTATTTGCTGTTCTTTAGTCCTCCATCATTTGGGGGTAATTTTTTTTTGTATTTTATTATTATGTGCATGCGTGCGCGCATGTGTGAGTGTGTGTAACTGGACATTGGATCAGTTGAATCTGCATATATTTGTGCAGGGATAGAGCAGCCCTTTGGAAGGAGATACGCATTCTCATTTTTTGTGTTTAGATAAGGTGCCCACAAGTCATAAGAAGAGGAGATTGGATTTCTACCCCTGCCCTTCACTTGTAGTCTCAGAGTGGTTTACAAACTCCTTTCCCTTCCCCTCCCCACAACAGACACCCTGGGAGGTAGGTGGGGCTGAGAGAGCTCTGAGACAACTGTCCTTGAGAGAACAGCTGGTACAGAGCTAGGGCTTGCCCAGGGTCATCCAGCAGGTGCAAGTAGAGGAGTGGGGAATCAATCCCGGTTCTCCCAGATTAGAGTCCGTGCACTTAACCACTACACCAAACTGGCTCTCCAGGAAACATGACACAGGCGTGCCAACTCTGGATTGGGAAATTCCTGGAGATTTAGGGGTGGGGCCTGGGGAGGGCCGGGTTGGGGAGGGGAGGTGACTCAGCAGCATAGGCGTAGAGTACGGGGGGGCTCGAGGGCTTGAGCCACCCCCGAAATTTCCCGGGGGGGCTCAGCCACCCCCAGGAAAACGGAGTGCCTGCTGCCATGCCTCCCCGGGTCCTTCCAAGGCCCGGCGGCCATTGCTGGAGAGGGAGAGGGAAGGGGTGGCGGGGGGGGGAGAGGCACCGGCAGCAGTGGCTGGCGGGCCTCGGAAGGGCCCGGGGAGGCGGGGCGGTTTCCCGTGGGGGGGGGGAGAACATCGTCCCAGCTAAGGAGCCCCCGCCCGCCCCGGGATTTCCAAAACTCTACGCCCCTGCTCAGCAGTGTATAATGCCGTAGAATCCACTCTCCAAAGTAGCCATTTTGCTAAAGTGGACTGATCTCTGTGGTCTACGGATCAGTCGTAATTCTGGGAGATCTCAGGTCACACCTGGAAAATGGCAGGTCCCTGGGGGGGGGGGGTGGGCTGTGGCTCAGTAACAGAGTTTCCATTTGGCATACAGAAGGCCCCTAGTTCAATCCCTGGCATCACCAGTTAAAAGAGCCCTGTAATAGGTGACGGGAAAGACCTCTGCCTGAGTCCCTGGAGAGCTGCTGCCAGACTGAGTAGACAAGTTGATGGGCCAAGGGCCTGTTTCAGTATAAGGCAGCGGAATGTTGGACTGGAGGGGCCATTGGCCTGATCCATCATGGTTTCTCTTATGTTCTTACGTCTGGGGCAAGTGGTGCTCTGTCTTCTTGGTGTTTTGGGGACAACAGTGGGAGGGCTTCTGGCCCTGCTAGTGGACCTCTTGATGGCGCCTGGGTTTTGGCCACTGTGTGACACTGAATGTTGGACTGGATGGGCCACTGGCCTGATCCAAAATGGCTTCTCTTATGTCCTTATATTCTTATGTCTGGGGCAGTGGTGCTTTGTCTTCTTGGTGGTTTGGGGGCAATAGTGGGAGGGCTTCTGGAGTTCTGGTCCTGCTGGTGGACCTCCTGATGGCACCTGGGTTTTGGCCACTGTGTGACACTGAATGTTGGACTGGATGGGCCACTGGCCTGATCCAACATGGCTTCTCTTGTGTTCTTACTCGGTGACAGAGCATCCGCTTGGCATACAGAAGGTCCCAGGTTCAATCCCTGACACCTCCCGTTCAAAGGACCGGGCAGTAGGTGATGTGAGAGATCTCTGCCTGAGACCCTGGAGAGCTGCTGCCAGTAGACAATATTGACTTTGATGGAATGATGGTCTGATCCAGTAGAAGGCAACTTCCTGTATTAGGGGAGGTGCTGTGGCTCAGTGACAGAGCATCTGCTTGGCATGCAGAAGATCCCAGGTCCAATCCCCAGCATCTCTAGTTAAAGAGATCCGGCAGTAGGTGATGGGTAGACAAAGACCTCAGCCTGAGACCCTGGAGAGCCGCTGCCGGTCTGAACAGACAAGACGAGACTTTGACGGACCGATGGTCTGACCCGGTAAAGGCCCCTTCAAGTATTCATATATCTAACTACACCCCTTGTGAAGCTACGTGTGTTAAAATTAAGAGGGGACCGGATTTCAGGGAACAACACTCTACCTGCAGCCAATCTGCAAAGAGAAGAGGACGACTGAATTATTCATAGAGATGTCGAGTGGATGAAAATGCAAGCTTGCCCGTTTGTCCTCAGCGTCCACAGAGGGCCAGGTCTGATTTCCTCCCCCCCGCCCCCGAACGGCTGCATCCGAGAGGTCATTAACCTTTCTTTGTCTTTCCATATAATACGCTGGTTTTGTTTCTGTTTTTAAGAGGGTCTCTAATCCCTCCAGTCTCCCTCCCTCCCTATCAGTTCTCTGTGGCATTGGTCCCTGGACCAGGGAAGCGGGTTTTTTCTGCCTCCCACGGAGCCAGGCTCCGCCGCCGTGGGAGAAGTCGCTTTGTTGACTATACATTTGTCAATTAAAGAGCTCTTCTCGAGAACTGGAGCTGCTTTCCAGGAATTCTCTATTAACTGTGCTGTGGAGAGGCGCCTGAAGGACATGGGCTTCAGAGCAAAACACACGGCACCGGCCAACGCCGGCAATCTCAGGCTTTTCCACCAATGTGATCTGCAACAAGGGCTGTGGGATTCTGATGGCGTTGCACAGGAAACATCCTTTGGGCACACATAGGTTTTGCGCATGGAGGCCCCATAGGCAGGACTGGAGGGATACAGGCCGCGTGATTCTCTGGAAAACTGGGGAAAGGAAATCAAGCTGATTTCTTGAGCTCATTCTGAAGTTCTGAATCCACTGCAACCCCCACCAACATTATAGAATCATAGGATCAGAGTGGGAAGGGGCCTCTGGGGTCATCTAGTCCAACCCCCTGCACAATGCAGGAAATTCACAAACATCTCCCCCACACACACACACATACAACCAGTGACCCCTGTTCCATGTCCAGAAGATGACAAAAAAACCTCCAGGATCCCCGATTAAACTGGCCTGGAGAAAAAGTGCTTCCTGACCCCAAAGTGGCGATCGGCATTTCCCTGGGCGTGTAAGAAAGGGCCATGAGAACTAAGCACTGAGGCAGCCCTTCCTGCCCTCCCTTCTCGTGATCTACCTCAGTTCACAGAATCAGCAGTGCTGTCAGATGGCCATCGAGCCTGCCAAACGGCGGGGAGGGAGGGATATAAATGCAAATATAAATTAAATAAATAAAATCGAGCCTCTGTTTGAAAACCTCCAAAGAAAGAGAGCCAGGGGTCATTTCGTAGAAAAAGAGGTGCAGGAGCTCATTAGCAGAACTCATTTGCACAACTCATTTGCATATGCCACACCCCCTAACGTACCGGAAGTGTGTCAGAAGGCAACACCCACCCCTCAGGCTCCACTCCACAGGGGAGTGAAACTGACCTGCTCTTCCTCCATTCCCGTCCCCATCCAATACTTTGTGCCATAAAAAGAAGCGTCAAGGACACACCCTCATTCTCTTCCTGCTCCCTTGAAACCACCAGGTTTCAAGTAGACTTGAGATAGCCAGGACATGTGCACCACCCATCCCTTCCCCTTCCCCTCCCCACAACAAGACACCCTGTGGGGTAGGTGGGGCTGAGAGAGGTCTTTGGAGAACTGCTCATGAGAGAACAGCTCTGAGAGAACTTGTGACTGGCCCAAGGTCACCCCAGCGGCTGCATGTGGAGGAGTGGGGAATCAAACCCAGTTCTCCCAGATTAGAGTCCAACCCCTGACCACTACACCAAACTGATGGGGTGGAAGCTGCTGAAGGCTTGGTGAAATTTCGCCAGGACTTATGTGCCATGTGCCCAGATAAAAAATGGTATACTTAGAAAATGTATGTGCCACCTTCAGCAAGTCTCTGGAAAAGCAGCACACAGTCATAAAAGGAACAATGATAAAATTATCAATATTAAAACAAAACATTAAAAACAATAAAGACCCTAGCAGGCCTCTGCACTGCTCGGGGAAGCTGAGGAGGGGGCGGGGCTTGGTCATGTGCCCGCCCCCTGGGCTGCTCACTCCCGGAGTTCCGCTCCTGTGCGGTCCTGCTCCAACGGACCCCTGCATATGCTACACCACCTGACATGCCCCATTTCAAAGGACTACACTTTCTTAGCTTTCTTCATTGTCCGACTTCCATACTCGTACAGAATACTGGGGAACAGTACAAGAAGAAGAGGAGGAGGAGGAGGAGGAGGAGGAGATTGGATTTCTATCCTGCCTTTCACTACCCAAAGGAGTCTCAGAGTGGCTTACAATCTCCTTTCCCTTCCCCTCCCCGCCGCAGACACGCTGTGAAGGGAGGTGGGGCTGAGAGAGCTCTCTTGAGGACTGCGCTTGAGAGAACAGCTCTGAGAGAACTTGTGGCCGACCCAAAGTCACGCCGGCAGCTGCAAGTGGAGGAGTGGGGAATCAAACCCAGTTCTCCCAGGTTAGAGCCCGCACACTTAACCACTACCCCACCCTGGCTCTTGGTCGCCAGTGACACATCCTTACAACTTGTCTTTTCTCGCTCCTTCATGGCTGCCATCTCTGGCCTCCATCTCCTTCTAAGTTCTTGGGTGCCGTCTCCCTTTTGGTTGAAAGCCCAGCTGCCTTTCTCCTGGTCTCTCGCCAGCTTCCCGACTTCTGTGACGCCTTTAGCCCTTTGCTGTCTCCTGACGGTGGCACCGGAGTGGCTCAGGACAGAAAGAGCTGGTGACTGGCACGGAGGATGCTGCCGCAGTCGCCTTCTAGGTTATGATAGAGGCTTTGGAACTAGCATTCCTTATAGGCTGTGTGACTCTGAGTTGCCAGCTTTTAGGGGTGTTACTGGTGGGGGATGGAGGGGTAGGGTTGCCAGATCCAGGCTGGGAAATTCCTTGAGATTTGGGGATGGAGCCTGGGGAGGACAAGGACCTCTGTGGGGTAAAGGTAAAGGTTTCCCTTGCTTGAAAGCCAGTCGAATGCGATTCTAGGGATGCGGTGCTCATCTCCGTTTCCAAGCCGAAATGCCAGCACTGTCCAAAGACGTTTCTGTGGTCGTGTGGCCAGCACGACTAAACACCAAGGTGCATGGAATGCTGTTACCTTCTCACCAAAGTGGTGCCTATTTATCTGCTTGCAATGTCTTGCTTTCAAACGGCTCAGTTGGCCGGAGCTGGGGCCAGAGACGGGAACTCACTCTGTCGTGTGGCACTCGGGTCTCGAACAGCTGAACTGCTGATCTTCCATTCAGCAGTTCAGTGTCTTAACCACTTGAGCCACTGCCGCCATCTGTGGGGTACAGTGCCGTAGAGTCCACCCTTCCAAGCATCCATTTCCTCCAGGGGAACTGATTTTGTTAGTCTGGAAAGGAGCTGTAATTCCAGGGGATTCTCCAGGTCCCACCTGGAGGCTGATAGTGCGGATTTTTAAAAACATTGCTTTGGCAGCCACCACCCCTCAGCACACGGATCTTCACAGTCTGACTTCAGGTCAGCCGTGGCAGCCATTCTGTGGTGGTTTCCGCCTCCTCAGGCCAGCAGCCATTTTGTGGCTGTGCCCACCCCGCTGGGCCAGAATTCCAAAGGTGCCTACAGGCTCAGAAAGACCGAAGACTCCTGTACAACTGAGCCACTGACAGCTGTCGGCCTGCTTGCCACTCGGTGAACCACAGACAGTGCCAGCTCGGGGGTAAACATTTTAACCACGCGTATTCCCACATGCCAGAGGGTGACGCTCGAGCTTGGCTCGACGACAACCGAGCCCTGAGCCTTCCTCTTCGCTCCCGCAATTTGGCTCACCAAGCAAACTTGGCTGGCTAAGCAAATTCTGAACCAGAGAAGTCAGCTGCTAAGCAGAGGTGCACGCCTCTCCCCTGTTCCCAACGCATTTGGTTCTTAGGCCAAAAATACATCCTATTTAAAAGGAGACGTCGCACAATGAGCTTAAAATACCTCCAGCAGTGACAGGAGAGACAATAGCTAACCACACGTCCTGCCTCCTTTTGTAAGGTTAAAAAAAAAAAACAGATGGTAACTGCGGAGCTATTCAGAACTCCTCTTCCCCCCCCATATAGATTTTTAAATTCAGTAGCGACGAGGATTAAGATTTTAAGATCAAAATTTGTTTGTCAATTTCCACATTGCCATGGTCTTCATTATTAGGTCTTGTTTAGGGCGTATTGCTGGACGTTTCCGAAAAGTTGCAAGTAAGATTCCACCTGCTGTTATTCCATGACTTATAAAAGTTCTTTGATTTTTATCAAAATCCTGCGGTATACAATTCAGTAAAAAACAGTTCTGGTTGAAAAGGTAATGAAGTCTGCAAAACTGCCAGTATAAATGTATGTATCATAACCCAGAACTTGCGTCCGATGCTCCCTCTAAGCTGTGGAGTCCTGTGAGCAAAAATTCTACTTTGTGAGCTGCTGGCATGAAAGTTGTGAGCAAGCGATTTGGCTACTGCATAAATCAGTTTGCTCTGGAGCCCTCCTTCCTGAGCTAAGACGAGAAGGTGTGAGCCAGAGGCTAAAAAACTGTGAGCTAGCTCACTCTAACTCAGCTTAGAGGGAACACTGCTTGCGTCCAGTTTCACATGTCCACCACATGTCTTCAGACAGAGTGTGCATGGAAGCATGTACACAAGATCTTATACCAAGAATAAAAGAAGTGTGCATGCTCACAAAAGCTTATACACAGGATAAAACTTTGTTGGTCTTAAACAGGGGTCATTTCGAGCAGGTGCTCGGGGGAGCTCAGCTCCGGGAGTTGGTGCCAGCCTCCCCCCCCCCCCTGCGTGGGGAAATGGCCGCTTGTGTCATGGCTGCAGCAAAATGACCCCGTCCCCTGGAAAGGTCCTTGTTCCTCTGACCAGCCTTCTGAAGGCTTCAGCCACCACTGAAGCTATCCTCCCAGAATAGTGGTATTTCTGATTTGTATCTGTCCCCTCTCTGCCAGCTCTTTCTTTCTCTCTTTCTCTCTCTCTCGCTTCTTTCTTTCTTCCCTTCTGACATACTTCTAGTGATGTCAGGTTTTGTAGCATATGCAAATAAGTTATGCTAATGAGTTATGCTAATGAGCTCCTGCACCTCTTTTTTATGAACCCTGGTCTTAAAGATGTATTTGTGAATTTCCTGCATTGTGCAGGGGGTTGGACTAGATGACCCTGGAGGTCCCTTCCCACTCTATGATTCTGAGGTTGGATTCTATCTAAGTTGGCTTCCTTAGTGGCACTTGCAGGCTGGTTCACAGATTGTCTTTGAAGAGTGTTCTAGTTGCACCCGGCTGTTTTTTTTATTCCGGCTTGTGGTGTGTTCTTTTGCTTTTTACTCTGTCTGCTTTATAGTTGAGTTAGAACAGATAAAAGGAAGTCCTTCTTCACCCAAAGAGTGATTAACACGTGGAATTCACTGCCACAGGAGGTAGTGGTGGCTACAAGTATGGACGGCTTCAAGAGGGAATTGGATAAACATATGGAGCAGAGGTCCAACAGTGGCTATTAGCCACAAGGTATAGATAGGAACTCTCAGTCTGGGGCAAGTGATGCTCTGTATTCTTGGTGCTTGGGGGGGCAATGGTGGGAGGGCTTCTGGAGTTCTGGCCCCACTGCTGGACCTCCTGATGGCACCTGGAGTTTTTGGCCACTGTGTGACACAGAGTGTTGGACTGGATGGGCCACTGACCTGATCCAACATTGGCTTCTCTTATGTTCTTACCTACCTAACAGGGTGTCTGTTGCGGGGAGGGGAAGGGAAAGGCGTTTGTAAGCTGCTCTGACACTCCGAGTGAAGGACAAGGTATAAATCCAATCTCTACTCTTCTCCCTCTGTCAGCCCCGCCTACCTCACAGGGTGTCTGTTGTGGGGAGGGGAAGGGAAAGGAGATTGTAAACTGCTCTGAGACTTGGGTAGTGAAAAGCGGGGTATAAATCCAATCTCCTCTCCTCCTCCTCCTCCTCTTCTTCTATGGGAGACCTGTCCTATGGGAGAATATTAGGGTAGTGGCAGCAAAAATAACAATAGCACAAAAATGGAGACAAAAAACATACCGCACAATAGAACCGTGCTGAAAAAAAAGATGAGATTGTTTTATATATGGCCGCACCCCCTATAACTCGTTTGCATTACAATCAGAAAAATATCAAAAATGGTTTCAAGCATCCAAAATCAGTTACTTAGAGAGAAGCGAGATACTTCCAAACAATCCTATATATAAAAGATTACTTATCTTCTAATGGAACGACAGTGCGTAAGAAAATTGGTTAAGTAATTCTCAATATTAAGAAATGCTATTAATTGTATTGATTTGTCAAGCCGATGGAAGAAATCATTATGCTGTGTGCTTTTCCTCCAGTATGCATAAATATCAATGCATTGTGGAAAAATAAGTAATAAAAATGAATTAATTTTAAAAAGGGGGGTAGTGGCGCAGCGGCCGGCAGTGACCAACCGCTCCTGAATGTTTCTTGCCTTGAAAACCCCATGGGGGGGGGCCCATAAATCAACTGTGACTTGGTGGCAAAAAAACAACATTTATCTGAGCCAACAAATTAAAGACCTGAGGCGTCAGTGAAAGCCATGAGTGAAAACAACAGTGGGAGGACTTCTGGCGTTCTAGCCCTGCTGGTGGACCTCTGCACCCCTTTCTGCTTTCCCAGAGCCTTTTTGAGCTCACTCGGTGCACTAGCAGCGGGACTTCCTCAATCCTCCCCCCAACGGCTACTTTAGCCCTGGTCACTGGCAGTGTTCCCTCTAAGCCGAGTTAGTGTGAGCTAGCTCGCAGTTTTTTAGCCTCCGGCTCACACATTTTTGTCTTAGCTCAGGAAGGATGGCTCCAGAGCAAACTAATTTATGTAGTAGCCAAATTGCCCACTCACAACTTTAATGCCAGTAGCTCACGAAGTAGAATTTTTTGCTCACAAGACTCCACAGCTTAGAGCAGGGGTGGCCAACCTGTGGCTCGGGAGCCACATGCGGCTCTTTCACACACATTGTGCGGCTCCTGGCAGGGTGGCTGCGGAAGCAAAGGGGAGGCATGCTTTTTCTCTCTTCCTTCCTTCCTTCCTTCCTTCCTTCCTTCCTTCCTTCCTTCCTTCCTTCCTTCCTTCCTTCCTTCCTTCCCTCCTCCCTCCCATCTATTTGCTTTCCTAGTTTCTCTCTCTCTCTTTCTTTCCACTTCTTTAATTCTTTCTTTCCATCTCTCTCTTTTTCTCTCTCTCTCAATATCATTAGCAAACAAGTAATATCATTATCAATAACCGTTTTTCCTCGTTTGTTTTTATTTTTGGCAGTCCCATTTAACGTTAATAAAAAGCAAATTTGCATATTTTAAAAAATAAAAACGTGTGTGTGATATTTGTTCCTGTCTTGTGGCTCTCAGACATCTGACATTTATTCTATGTGGCTCTTACGTTAAGCAAGATTGGCCACCCCTGGCTTAGAGGGAACATTGGTCACTGGTTGCTCTTGGGCCTGTCCATTATAGGTGTAAGCAGCCACTTCACCATCTCCCTTCAACCCCAAGGCACAGAGAAGATCTTCCGAAATGGAAGACAGATTAGCCTCAGAGTCCATCAAAGCAGGAACTACTAACTGGTCCTCCAGTCTGATGTATGTTAGTCTTTTTTCTTCACCCCACTCTGCCTGTTCCTGGGAGACATCATGAAAAATCCTACGTTCAGGAAGGTTACATAGCTGAATTCTTCTAATGTAAAACCTCTCTTTTTCTTCCTCATTGAAAATCTTGGCCTCACCTCCGTCCCTTCTGGGTTGAGCAAACCCATTCCTCCCCACTGGAGTGTTGGACTGGATGGGCCATTGGACTGGTCCAACATGGTGTCAGAATCTAAAGATTCTAACAAGCGTTTCTATAATGTTTAATGCTGACATGCTTTGTATAATCTTCTTCATCATGTAACCTGTCCCTGTAGTCGCTATGTAACCTTTCTTTATGGCCTTCTTTATGACCCTGGGTTTATGGCTCAGGCTGGGTCTGATCAGTGTAACCATTTGGTCCGGGAGGGTGGCGACTTCAGCGCATGAGAACAATCGGCCTCTCACCTCCGCGCCTCCGCATTCCTTTCCTCCCTGCCGGGGAAGACGCGGACCAGTTTCTTATCGGCGTGTGAAGACCTTGGCAAAAGTTATTTGTTATGCATAAGATGGATACATCTGAGGGGTCTGGTTTAAGAAGGGAAATTTACAGCTTCACACTTAACCTTTTTCCTGTGGGAAGCAAACGGTCAAAGGACCTTTAGCCCGCGTTTTTTTCCCTCCTTGTGATTGGTTACCTATGGGTAATTCAAATTGTACTAGAGGGTATATTAATCCTGCTTCTATTGTATGCTTTATCTCTAACAATGATCCGAGGACCTGGAGTAATGTAGTAATAGGAAATAAAGAACTGTGTTTCATCAACAAAGGTCTGATCCTTGACTACTACGAGCAGAAGCCTCACAGATTGTTAGAGATCGGTGACTGGGACTTGGCCGTTCCTGACCATGTCGGACGACGGTACTATTCCCGTCCCTACACCCGAAGATCAACTGGTGACCCCGGACGACCAGGGTGCCGGAGCTGGAGGCGGCGGTGGGGAGCCCGAAGTGCCAGCAACTACATCCCGCGGCCACCCCCTCGCCAGGCCGGGACCCCGAGGTACTCATGGAGCAGCTTCGGTCGCGGGACAGTCGACTCGTGGGTCCACGATCGGAGGGGAGTGCGTGTCTCGGTCCAGGGGGATCGCACCGAGTACGGGCGGCCGAGTTTCCTGGGAGACGAGCGCGAGACGGGCTATGGGGGAGACTATCGAGTCCCGCTGATGGACGAGGAGAGAGGCGTGACCTACGGTCCCGATCTCTACGGGGAGGACCCGACCCAAGCCCTAGATCGCATGATGGGAGATTTGCAAATGCAACTCACCACGGAGCTACGAGAAGTGGCAATGGATATGCAGTTCCAGTTCCGAGACGCCCTGACCACAATCCAGGCAGCCCGGGCAGTCCCAGGTGGAGTCAGAGTTCCAGGCGGGGGAGCCCCGCCGCAGCCAGCTCCCCCAGGGGGAGCTCCCGTGGGGGTAGTCCCGCAGCCGGCGCCACCACAGGTTCCGCCACCCGCCCCACGTCCAGTTCCCATGCCCGCCCCGGTCCCAGTGCCCGCGAGGCAGATGATCCGCCAGGCGCCCAACGATCCGCTGACGGCTACTTTCGATGGGGACCCCGAGAAGCTACGGTTCTTCCTCATAGAAATCGAGAGGTTTCTAGACACTTGGGTTCTGGACGCATTGCAGTGAACGCATTGCAGTTTATACAGTGATTTCAGGAACACTCCAAGGATGCTCTCCAGGGCAGCTGCCCTCCATATAAGCGTGCAATCGCCACACCCCAAACACACCCCACTCCCAACAATAGGCTATTTACATAACACTCTTTCTCTATTGGTCTACTCCAGGAGCCTAGTAAGCTATTGTTCAGGGGGGAAAGCTCAACCGGTTCCAGGTACTAGTTCAGGGATGACTCAGGCTCAATCCGCAACACTTTCCATCCACTTAGGGCCCTTAAGGCAGCAAATGGTTAAATGAGATCACAGATCAACTTTGGAAAACAGCACAAAGATTTGGATTGCCAACCTTTAATTCAGAAATACCAGGAGATTTGAGGATGGAGCCTGGGAGGGTGGGGTTTGGGGAGGGAACTTGGCAGGAAGAGGGGGACGGAGGGGCAGGGAGGGAGGGAGAGAGGGAGGGGGAGGCAGGGAGGGAGAGGGAGGAACAGAGGGAGGGAGGAACAAAGGGGGAGGGGGGAACAGAAAGGGAGAGAGAGAGAGAGGGAGGGAGGGAGAGGGGGAGGGAGGAACAGAGAGGGAGGGAGGGGGAGGGAGGAACAGAGAGGAAGGGAGAAACAGAGAGGGAGGCAGGGAGGGAGAGAGGGAGGGAGAGGGGGAGGGAGGAACAGAGAGGGAGGGAGGGAGAGGGAGGAACAGAGAGGGAGGGAGGAACAGAAAGGGAGGGAGGGGAAGGAGGGAGAGGGAGGCAGGGAGGGAGAGAGGAAGGGAAAGGGGGAGAGGGGAAGGGAGGGAGGAACAGAGAGGGAGGGAGAGGGGGAGGGAAGAACAGAGAGGGAGGGAGGGAGAAACAGAAAGGGAGAGAGGGGGAAGGAGGGAGAGGGAGGCAGGGAGGGAGAGAGGGAGGGAGAGGGGGAGAGGGGGAGGGAGGAACAGAGAGAGAGGGAGAGGGAGGCAGAGAGGGGGAGAGGGAGGGGGAGGGAGGAACAGAGAGGGAAGCAGGGAGAGGGAGGCAGGGAAGGAGGGAGGAACAGAAAGGGAGGGAGGGGAAGGAGGGAGAGGGAGGCAGGGAGGGAGAGAGGAAGGGAAAGGGGGAGGGGGGAGGGAGGGAGGAACAGAGAGGAAAAGGAGAGAGGGAGGGAGACTGGCTGAAGGTCAGCCAGTGAGATGAGTCTCACAGCATGCAAAGATCTAAGCCTTGGGCCTAGTCCAGTGCTCTGACCACTATCTTGTGCTGTCACCCCCCCCGACTTTTGATAAGAGCGGCAAAGTTTCTGCACAGGAAGGAGCTTGGCCTTTGCCCAGCTCTCCTTTGGACCCTTTGGACCCGTTTCCCAGCAAACATCCCCTTTGTGACTCCAAGAGAGCCCTGTTCCCATTCCCTTCTTGTGGGCGGGATTCTGGGGCTGGAGAGCCCGGCTACGGCCTGATTAGCAACATTCTTTCCGTCCTTCAGCGGCTGGGGACCAGCTGTGCCTCTGTTCCCTTTCCACCACAGTGTCAAAGCTCCCTTTAAAATCTAATTAAGCTGGCATTAAAGTTGACACAGTAGTCCCTGTGCAAAGGCGGGATTGAAAAGCGCATTCGGTGGCTAATTACGGCGGCCTGGGGAGACTTTAGACCATAAAGAGAGTCCTGCAGGAGCCGACCAGAGCCAGCCTTCGGCTTGCCACAGAAGCCAGCCGGATGTCTCTGGGGAAGTCTGCAAACTGAGGCAGCAGCCCTCCCTTCTTGCTAGCCCTCGAGGTAGTCATGTAGTCAGGGGTATACTGCCTCTGGACGGGGAGGATCCATTTAGTGAGAGTTCACTTAATAGAAATAGAGAGGTTATTTAATGGAACTGGGCATCCCGCTATCTGGCCACAATGGACTCACAAAGCAACTTCGGAAATATGGAGTTGGATCCTGCCTGAACTATACTGGGTTCAGACGTGGTCAATTGATCAGCTCATAGTTTATTAGTGATTCAGCAAGAGAAGAGAAGAGATTGGATTTATACCCCACCCTCCACTCACTTGGAGTCTCAGAGCAGCTTACAAACTCCTTTCCCTTCCCCTCCCCACAACAGACACCCAGTGAGGTAGGTGGGGCTGAGAGAGCTCTGAGACAACTGTCCTTGAGAGAACAGCTGGTACAGAGCTATGGCTTGCCCAAGGTCATCCAGCCAGGTGCAAGTGGAGGAGTGGGGAATCAAACCCGGTTCTCCCAGATTAGAGTCCGCGCACTTAACCACTACACCAAACTGGCTCCAAACTGGCACCAAACTGGAGAAAGAAGACTGGCTAACCCTGGCCCAAACCGAGTATTTATGCCTGAAAAAGGTTACACCCAAACACACCCCACTCCCAACGATTTTGCCAGACTGTCTCCCAGGAGGCTGTGGGAGCTTTAACTCTGCGAGCCAGAAGGTCCCTGAGGGTGCTTGTGCACTCAAATGCACAATCTGCATGGGCATTTATGCGCATCCCTGCCAGATCAGCCGGTTCACATTACCACCGCCAGGGGTCCGTTGAAGCAAGAGCGCACAGGAGCACAGCTCCGGGAGTGAGGAGCCCAGGGGGCGGGCACATGACCAAGCCCCGCCCCCTCCTCGTCTTCCCGAGGCAACAAAGCAACAGCCCCACGGAATAATTATTATAAGAAATATCAACATTTATTCGGGTGTACACATAAATCAAACATAATAAAATTAAAAGAGACAGTCTAAATATCAGACAATTAAAACTTGGTTCATGAGGAACCGAGTACAATACGTATCAAACTGATGGATAAAACTGTTGACCTCGGGACAGTACAGGTTTCGGCCCCTATGGGCCTTCCTCAGTGATCAGTATTCCTTATTATGCAATGACACATATCCAAAAATACATGCATTCAGAATTTTGTATATACATTGAATAAACCTTACTTGGCCTTCAAGGCAGGGGCGCAGACTTTGTAAATCCCCAGGCAGGGGGGCTCTTTCGCGCACGCGTGCATGGGACCATTTCCCCGCTGCTTCTCCCCCCCCCCGGGAAGGAAGGAGGGCAGGCCAGGGGTGGAGGGGAAGGAGAGGCGGCGACGGCAGCCAGCTGGCCGGCTGACTGACCACCGGCGGGCGCTCCATTTTGCCGGGGGAGGCTGAGCCCCCCCCCGGGAAATTTCGGGGGAGGCTCGAGCCCCCCCGTAGTTGACACCTATGCTTCAAGGTGCCACTGGACTCTAAATTTTAGCTATACCACAGACAGTAACCCAACAGGTGATGTTTCCCCCAAGCCAGCTCTGAAGTGATGTATACACGAACTCTGGTGATGTATATGCGCATGAATACCGACCTGCAGACCTCTCCAGATGTGCGCGTTCATTCTGGGCGACCCTGGGAACATTTCCGAAGACACGCTGCCTCGCCATTATTTCAGGAAATGGTTGCATCCATTATTAATAGAAGCCCTTGAGCTCCCTTTCTTTACAAGCTGAAATGATGATGCTCCCGGTTTCAAATGTCCTTGGATGGCTGGGCTTTTCTCTCTCGGAGAGCGCATTCCTCGCCCTGGAGAGATCTTCTCGTAGCCCATTCACCGCTCTGCCTCTCTCCAGAGCTGCCCTTTTTGCCTGTTTCTGCGGGTCTATTAGACCTGCTGGAGTTTGCACAAGAGAGGGAAAGCGGAGAAGCGTGGCCCTTCCTTTGACGTGCACGGCCCCAATTTAACCTTCAAAAACAAGCTGTCTGCAATCGGTTTCGGGCAGAACAGAGGGGGAAAGGCCCTACTGGATTGGAAAGAGCTGTCGCTCAGCAATGGAGCACCCTCTTTGCATGCAGAAGGTCCTGGGTTCGACCTCCGACATCTCCAGCAAAGGGTCTCAGGTGGTGGGAAAGAGGAACCGATGCCCGGGGCCCCGAAGAGCTGCTGCCCGTCAGAGGAGAAAGGACTTCCTTGTGCTCACACGGATCAGGCCAAAGGTCCATTTAACTCAGTGATCCCAGCGGTGGCCGGTCATCCAGAGGCCTTCCCCTGATAAGAACGTCAGAAGAGCCCTATTGGAGCAGACCAGTGGTCCATCTAGTCCAGCATCCCGTCTCACCCCGTGACTGACCAGTTCCTCCACAGGGCCAACAACACCCCCTGATGTTGCCTCCTGGCTCTGGGGTTCAGAGGATTAGCACCTCTGAATGTGTTCTCCTATCCCCACTCTAACCAGGGCCAGACCCTGTTACGCTTCCAAGATCCAACAAGACTTAGCTAGCCCGGGCCATCCAGAACGGAGCTGCGAGCTCCTTCTCTAGCAATCATCTAGACCAGGGGTGGGCAAACTGTGGCTCGGGAGCCGCATGCGGCTCTTTCACATATATTATGCGGCTCCCGGCAGGGCAGCTGGGGAAGCTAAATATCATTAGCAAACAAATATCATTGGACAAATTAATATCATTTTCAATATCTGCTTTTACCCCTTTTGTTACTATTTTTGGCAGTCTCGTTTAATGTTAATAAAAAGCAAATTTGCTTATTTTCCAATAAAAGCAGGTAATATTTGTTCATGTCTTGTGGCTCTCAAACATCTGATGTTTATTCTATGCGGCTCTTACGTTAAGCAAGTTTGGCCACCCCTGTTCTAGGTGGCTCTCGCGCTGAGCAAGTTTGCCCACCCCTGATCTAGACAAATCTCAGAAGACCCTGTTTTCTTTGCCCCACCCAAGTAACTAGAAAGCTCGGAAGGAAGCCAAATTGGCAAGGCCGGCTTCCCTCCCAGCGAGCCAAGCAGGCCGTTTCATCTGGTACTTTTTCACAGAAGATGTAAATGAATCACCTCAGCCTCGGAACTAGGGTACCGGTAGAAGAGCTTGTTCCACTTCAGACTGGGGGTTGGCGGTGGGGGGGGAGAGATTATATTTTTGAATGCTCTCCAGCTCACGATCGCTAACTATTCAGTTGCCAGGTTCCTCCTGTCAGATTCTATCAACATTTCCCTGGCTACAGCTACGTCAGAGATGAGGATTTGGGCTATAGAGGCCGGAGAATGAGGGGGTGGAATCTGTCGCAGATAGAGTGGGAAGAGACTTCTGGGTGCTGGTGGGGGAATACCATTTTTCCATGCTCCCCCACTTCAAAAAAAAACTCCTTTGTGTCAGTAAAAGAAAAAGAGATGTAGCTCATCAGGGGGAAAGGCTGTGGCCCACTCTGTTCCCTGCCATGCTAGCTTTCTCCTTGCAGGGAGGACTGAAAATGGCAGGGCAGCCTGAAGTGACCCTGTCCGTTCTATCATCTCATTCTCCCACATGTGTACATTAGATGGAGGAGGAGGAGGAACCTGGGGAGGACAGGGGCCTCAGTGGGGTACAATGCCACAGAGTCCACCTTTCAAAGAAGAAGAAGAGATTGGATTTATACCCCACCCTTCACTACACAAAGGAGTCTCAGAGCGGCTTACAAACTCCTTTCCCTTCCTCTCCCCACAACAGGCACCCTGTGAGCTAGGGGGGAGCTCTGACAGAAACTGCTCTTTTTCAAGAACAGCTCTGCCAGAACTACAGCTTGCCCAAGGTCATCCAGCAGCTGCATGTGGAGGAGGAGTGGGGAATCAACCCCGGTTCTCCCAGACTAGACTCCGCGCACTTCACCACTGCACCAAAAGCCTCCATTTTCTGCAGGGGAACTGATCTCTGTAGTCTGGAGATGAGCTGTAATCCTGGGGGATCCCCAGGTCCCGCCTGGAGGCTGGCATCCTTGGTTGCATGGTACAAAATGGTTCACAACTTACTTGGATGAATGACTAGGGACGATGGTCTATGCAGCCGTGTCGAGTTTACTGTGAGTAGGTTCCTGCTACGTAATTCTGCAGCACTTAATGTGACAGGCTAATACCTCCGCCATGCTTCAGTTCCACCTTTTGGTTTCTGCTGGGTTCCAGACTTCTACAGTCCTAATCCGCTGCTGACTGAATGTGCTAATTGGTCATTTGTGCTGACTCGCTCTGTGTCTTGAGAAAGGCAGGCTATAAACAAAAGGGGCATGAATGCATAAATAATACAGAAACATCCGTTTGTTGTAGTGGTGAAGACTCCGATCTGGAGAACGGGGTTTGATTCCCCACTCCTCCACATGCAGCCAGCTGGGTGACCTTGGGTCAGTCACAGTTCTCTCAGAGCTGTTCTCTCAAGAGCAGTTCTCTCAAGAGCTCTCTCAGCTCCACCTATCTCACAGGGTGTCTGCTGTGAGGAGAGGAAGGGACGGTGATTGTAAGCTGCTCTGAGACTCCGAGTGAAGGGCAGGGTATAAATCCAAGCTCCTCCTCTTCCTCCTCCATTAGGGGCGGGAAAGTAATTTTCAAAGTGATTCTGAGTGGGAAAACAGCAGGAAAGAAAATGGAGAAGGTGTCTCCCCGAAGCTGCCCTTATACTCACAATATCCCCAGTATCGCTTTTCATTTTACAAGAGTCGGAAGGCTGTTACCCGCCTCCTGAGCAGTGTTCCCTCTAAGCTGAGTTCGTGTGAGCTAGCTCACAGTTTTTTAGCCTCCGGCTCACACATTTTTGTCTTGGCTCAAGAAGGATGGCTCCAGAGCAAACAGTTCTGGGCAGCAGCCAAATTGCTCACTCATAGCTTTAATGCCAGGAACTCACAAAGTAGAATTTTTGCTCACAAGACTCCACAGTTTAGAAGAAGAAGAAGAAGAGATTGGATTTATATCCCGCCCTTCACACACTTGGAGTCTCAGAGCGGCTTACAAACTCCTTTTCCCTTCCCCTCCCCTCCCCACAACAGACACCCTGTGAGGTGGGTGGGGCTGAGAGAGCTCTTTCCCAAGCTGTCCTTGAGAGAACAGCTGGTACAGAGCTATGGCTTGCCCAAGGTCATCCAGCAGGTGCAAGTGGAGGAGTGGGGGAATCAAACCCGGTTCTCCCAGATTAGAGTCCGCGCATTTAACCACTACACCAAACTGGCTCTCCTTAGAGGGAGCATTGTTCCTGAGCATCATTTAGTTGCGCCCCGAGTTTCAACTCCTTTTGGGCATTTTCGCTCTGATGTTGTCATCCACTAGGACAGGGTTTTGGCCTTCCGGCGGAGCCTGAAACCAAAACAGATTGCCGTTTCCATTGATCTAAAACCAAATTCTCCCCACAAAAGAAAGGGCACAGCCGCATTTCTAATAATAGCAAGCTCAGAGCCAGCGTCTTTTTAAAGAAAACAAACGCAGGATTGAAATACTGACAGCATCCCTTTCAGCGCTGGATTCTTCTCAGGGGTAGAGGCAGAGAGGCTGAAATATTGAATTAGCAGCTGGGTAAACAGAGCAAGAAGGGGAGGCGGGGAGAAACAGTTGCTCCTACCGAAAATACGTCCTACCGGAGTTCTGAGGGGCATCTTAACAGAGATGACAGATGAGAGAATCCACTTCCTCACAAAGATTCTGTGCCAGGCAAATGGGGGGGGGGGGGATTCCTCCTTCGAAAATGACCAAGTTGCATTGATAAAAATGAGCCCCTAGATGGGCAGAGCCCCCATGGATTTATCTATGTATCCGCATGTTCACAGCTAGCACTCCAAGGAGGTAGGGTGAATCAGAGCCTTTGGATTGTGGCTTTTGGGGCTCACCACCCCAAAACTGTTCCCACCATGCGGCATAGCCCTCTCCTAGGTGCCGGAGGGGCAGAGTGGCTTAGAGTGATTCTGCATTGGCTGAGAGCCAGTTTGGTGTAGTTGTTGAGAGGGTGGACTCTAATCTGGGAGAAGCGGGTTTGAGTCCCCACTCCTCCACATGCAGCTGCTGGTGTGACCTTGGGCCAGTCACAAGTTCTTTCAGAGCTGTTCTCTCAAGGGCAGTTCTCCAGAGAGCTCTCTCAGCCCCACCTACCCCACAGGCAGTGTTCCCTCTAAGCTGAGTGAGTGTGAGCTCGCTCACAGTTTCTTAGCCTCCGGCTCACACATTTTTGTCTTCGCTCCAGAAGGACGGCTCCAGAGCAAACTAATCCATGCAGCAGCCAAATCGCTGGCTCACAACTTTAATGCCAGGAGCTCACAAAGTAGAATTTTTGCTCACAAGTCTCCCCAGCTTAGCAGGAACATTGTTCACAGGGTGTCCGTTGTGGGGAGGGGGAGGGAAAAAGGATTATGAGCTGCTCTGAGACTCCTTCAGCTAGCGAAGGGTGAGTCTTTTCTCTTCTTCTTCTTTTCCCACCATCATTTTACAAAACTCAAGTTTTCCCCTCTGCATTGCATGCTGCTTTCACTTTCCTTGATCATCGGATTTTATGGTACCCTCTACACTGCATGCCGCTTTCGCTTTCTTTCATCATCGGGTTTTATGGTACCTTCTGCATAGATTTCTGGCCGTTCAGGGGTGACTTTGTAGTCAGTCTGGTGTTGCTCCAGGGTATCTGAATGTGGTTTTGACCTGCACCTTTGCCTCAGTGTTGAGAAAATGTGGAGCCAATGTGTTATGTCCTAATGGCGACCGCGCACATGGTCAGAGAAACGCATGTGGCCGGGCTGGCTACCGGGGCTTCGCTTCGGGAGACAGTAGCCCGGCCGGATTGTAAATGAGACCAATCGGCCACCCAAGATCCGCCAGGAGACCTATGCCGTTGGGTCGCCTGTAATTAACTCTATCAGGGAGATAAGGCAAGGCTGGGGGTGCGGTTTAGATGGACATTTAAGCAGACCCCCCGAGCCCCGTTCTCCAGTCGTGATTTGTACCATCAGTAAACTTATGAGCTGATTTCACTGCAACGCGTCTCTGGACCCAGTACTTTACAGAATGCTAGATGCAGAACCACCCTTAGTGAGAGAGCCTCAGCTTTGATACAGAAGGTCCCAGGTTCAGTCCCCAGCATCTCCATTTAAAAGGATCAGCAGAGGTCCGTTGGAGTGGGAGCGCACAGGAGTGCAACTCCGGGAGTGAGTAGCCCAGGGGGTGGTCACATGACCAAGCCCCGCCCCCTCCTCGGCTTCCCCGAGCAGTGCAGCAGCTTCCACCTTATCAGTTTGGTGTAGTGGTCAGGAGTTGGACTCTAATCTGGGAGAACCAGGTTGGATTCCCCACTCCTCCACATGCAGCTGCTGGTGTGACCTTGGGCCAGTCACAAGTTCTCTCAGAGCTGTTCTCTCACGAGCAGTTCTCAAAAGACCTCCCTCAGCCCCACCTACCTCACAGGGTGTCTTGTTGTGGGGAGGGGAAGGGAAAGGGCTGGGTGGTGCACATGTCCTGGGTATCTCAAGTCTACTTGAAACCTGGTGGTCTCAAGGGAGCAGGAAGAGAATGAGGGTGTGTCCTTGACGCTTCTTTTTATTGCACCAAGTATTGGATGGGGAAGGGAATGGAGGAAGAGCAGGTCAGTTTCACTCCCCTGTGGCGTGGAGCCTGAGGGGTGGGTGTTGCCTTCAGACACACTTCCGGTCTGTGAGGGGGTGTGGCATATGCAAATGAGTTGTGCCAATGAGTTATGCTAATGAGCTCCTGCACCTCTTTTTCTACGAAAGGACCCCTGAAGATCAGGTAGGAGGTGATGGGAAAGACCTCCGCCTGAGACCCTGGAGAGCGGCTGCCAGTCTGAGTAGACAAGGCTGGCCTTGGTGGACCGAGGGTCTGGTTCAGGACAAGGCGGCTTCATGTGTAATGTTCTTCCCATCCCCAAGGCATCTGTGCATTCAGCATAGTGAGCTGCGCATGCCCGGTAGGACTCGATTGCCTGACCGGCCTCTATTGATGATCCCTCAGTGGCATTCCTTATGGAGCGACTGCTGCTCCCATTCGCTGGTAAGAGGTGCAATTGCCAACCTCCAGGTGGGGGCTGGATATCTCCTGGAATCACAACTGACCTCCAGACAATGGAGATCAGTCCCCTGGGAGAAAATGGCTGCTTTGGAGGGTGACATGACACCCTGCTAAGGTCCCTCCCCTCCCCAAATCCCACCCTTACTGGGCTCCATTCCCAAATCTCCAGGAATTTCCAAGATGGAAAGTGGAACCCGCAGGCAAAGGAGCTCAGCCTCTCCCAGTTTGGTGTGGTGGTTAAGTGCGCGGACCCTAATCTGGGAGAACCGGGTTTGATTCCCCACTCCTCCACTTGCACCTGGCTGGATGACCTTGGGCAAGCCATAGCTCTGTACCAGCTGTTCTCTCAAGGACAGCTCGGGAAAGAGCTCTCTCAGCCCCACCTACCTCACAGGGTGTCTGTTGTGGGGAGGGGAAGGGAAAAGGAGTTTGTAAGCCACTCTGAGACTACAAGTGAAGGGCGGGGTATAAATCCAATCTCCTCCTCCTCCTCCTCCTCCTCTTCTCCTTCTTCTTCTTCTTCTTCTTCTTCTTCTTCTTCCCTAATTCTCAGTTTTAGCTCTTTTCTTCTAGGCTGCTCACCTCCCAGGGTTGAGTTTGTGTGAGACACAGGGAGGGAAGGGGCCAAAAATTAACTTCCCTTGCCCCTAAACTCAGATGTCTATTAAAAATAGACAGACACAGCCCAGGGTCTCTCCTTTGCTCATGTCCAACATACCCCTTCAACACACCTTATGCTTTGTGGACATCACATGCTTCAGAAACGGTCAAACTGGAAGAGAACCAAGTTTGGAGTCCAGGGGCACCTTTAAGACCAACAAACTTTGATCCAAGACGTATAAGCTTTCGTGTGCCTGCCCATTTCTTCCAACACAGTGAAATGGAACTTTCCATATATATACAGTAGAGGCTGAACAGCGAACCGGCATATAGCGTAATGCAATGTTTTGACAGATACAAACAGGAATAACAAGTTCAGTTTATAAGGTCGGCATTGTTCGGATTTAATTCCGGGAAAAACAGTGAGGCAAATAAATGTGTCAAAATCGGGCGATAGATGTGTAAATGTATTAATTGTGGAGTGCTAAGAGCGATCATCCGAGATGTTGCTGCCAGACTCAAGCATGGAGGTAACCAATCGCATCTTTTCCTTTCAGGTGGGGTGGTTTGCAGGGCCATGTTACATCTCCTCTGTTAACAGACCAGAGGAATGCGCTCCAGTACCCCATTCTAATTCACAGCATTACATTACAATCACTATTCTAATCTAGGTAAAGGTTTCCCTTGCTCGAAAGCCAGTCGGATCCGACTTTAGGGGGGGTGGTGCTCATCTCCGTTTCCAAGTTGAAGAGCCGGCACTGTCCGAAGAAGTCTCCGTGGTCATGTGGCTGGCATGACTAGACGCCGAGACGCACAGAACGCTGTTCCCTTCCCACTGAAGCGGTACCACTTTATCTACTTGCAATGTCTTGCTTCCGAACTGCTAGGTTGGCAGGAGCTGGGGCCAGAGACGGCAGCTCACTCCGTCATGCAGCACTCGGGTCTCAAACTGCTGAACTACCGGCCCTCCAGTCTGCAGTTCAGCGTCTCAGCCACTGAGCCACGGCAGCCCAATTCTAACCTACTTTTCCAAATAAGAAATAAGAGGCAAAGTGGCTGGAGGGTGGGGAGGATAGCAATGCAAGCCCATGCTCCTGTTTTTAGTCCAATGAGTGGCTTCAAGCTAATTTATTGTTCACCATCTGTCTGCCTATATGCATGGACTGTTAACTTCCATTCCGATGTATCTGAAGAAGTGTGCGTGCACACGAAAGCTCATACCCTGAATGAAACTTTGTTGGTCTTAAAGGTTCCCCTGGACTTGCATTTTGTTCTGCTAGGACAAAATGGTTTCACAGACTTGCTTGGCTAAATCATTAGGGCCTGTGGTCTATCAAGCTGTATACAGCTTACTGTAAACAGGATCCTATCATGTCATTTCTTTACCACTTAATGTGTAATTAACAAGTGGAATTCACTGCTGCAGGAAGTGGTGGCAGCTACAACCACAGACAGCTTCAAGAGGGGATTTGATAGATGTATGGAGCAGAGGTCCATCAGTGGCTGTTAGCTGTGAGGTATAGGTGGAACACTCTGTCTGGGGCAGTGATGCTCTGTATGTTTGGTGTTTGGGGGGGCAGCAGTGGGAGCGCTTCTGGAGTTCTGGCCTCACTGGTGGACCTCCTGAAGGCACCTGGGTTTTGGCCACTGTGTGACACAGAGCGTTAGACTAGAGGGGCCATTGGCCTGATCCAACAGGGCTTCTCTTACGTTCTTATATTCTCTTATACAAGTACAGACAAGAGAATCACAGTCTTAACAGGACTGAAAAATCATAACCGGGTACAGAACCTTTTTCAATATCACGAAGGCTACATTATCATACTGAAGATTCTATAATAATCTAGGCTATTAGTATGATGATGTAGCCTTCATGAGATTGAAAAAGGTTCTGTAACAGGTTATGATTTTTTATTGAGAAGACATTGTTATACCTGGATGAGGTTTTGTACATTTTCTATGTATCTTTGAGATGACCTGATTCAAGTTGTATGGTCCAGTTTAGAAGACCTTCGCAATGAAAGTTTATTCCAGAAAATTCCATCAGCATCTAATAGCTACAGTTCAGAAGGACCTTAGTAACATTATAATTTGTAGTTTTGTATATTTAGAGCACGTATAGGGTTTTTTTGAAATATATTTATGTGGACCACACAGTTTTGGCGTATCTAATGTTTTCGTCCTTATATTCTCTTAGTCACAAGAAGAAGAAGAAGAGAAGAAGAGATTGGATTTATACCCCGCCCTCCCTTCACTTGGAGTCTCAGAGTGGCTTACAAACTCCTTTCCCTTCCCCTCCCCACAACAGACACCCTGTTAGGGGCTGAGAGAGCTCTGAGACAACTGTCCTTGAGGGAACAGCTGGTACAGAGCTATGGCTTGCCCAAGGTCATCCAGCAGCTGCAAGTGGAGGAGTGGGGAATCAAACCCAATTCTCCCAGATTAGAGTCCGTGTACTTAAACACTACACCAAACACTCTTTTGGTGCAGTGATGCTCTGTATTCTTGGTGCTTGGGGGGGGGGGGGGAGGGCAACCGTAAGAGGGCTTCTCATGTTCTTATGAAATCAAATAGCTAGGCCTACCAGATGGCCTCTTTTTAGATGACTTGTCCTCTTTTTTTTGGTGTCCATCCTCCTTGGGGCTCTTTTTAAAAAATGGATGAAAATGTCCTCTTTTGGCGTCCAAAGGTTAGGAATATTTCTAGTCGGTCGCAACTCAGAAGCATCACTTTAATAAGTGGGGGTTATTCCAAATGAGACTGGTCATCGTGATGACTCAACTGAAGTAACCAGTGAGGGAATCTGTCCTCTTTTTCGCTGTGCAAAATACGGTCAGCCGAAAATAGCATTAACCCGATAGTCGCTGCGGTGCAGACTGAAATTAAAGGCCCAGCTGGAGGGGCCCGTTTCAAAGTTGCTGACCCTGAATCTCTAGCAAAATATCTAAATAAGCTAGCTAATTACCTAACCAAAGCCCGGTGAATCTCCCCACCACCATTTTAAAAAAAAGGTTCGGGGTGTGTGTGTGTGTGTGTGTGCACACTGAGAGTACTCAGGGATGCCAGCCTCCAGGTGGGACCTGAGGATCCCCGAGAATTAAAGCTCATCTCCAGACGACAGAGATCAGTTCCCCTGGAGAAAATTGATGCTTTGGAGGGTGGACTCTGTGGCACTGTACCCCACTGAGGTCCCTTGTCCCCCCCCCCCCAGACTCCTTCCCCAAATCTCCAGAAGTTTCCTAACCTGGATTTGTCAACTCTGCCCTGCCCTCAGCAATCCTACCAGAGTCCACCCTAGGGTTGCCAGCTTCCAGGTGGGGCCTGGGGATCTCCTGCTTTTACAGTGGATCTCCAGCTGACAAGAGATCAGCTCCCCTGGAGAACATGGCTGCTTTGGAGGGTGGACTCTATGGCACTGGACCATGCTGAGCCCCCTCCCCCTTCCCCAAACCCCGCCCTCTCCTGGCTCCACCCCCAAAATCTCCAGGTATTTTCCAATCCAGACCTGACAACCCTAGTCCACCCTCCCAAGCCTCCCTCAGTGGGGTACAAGGTCACAGTATCCACCCTCCAAAGCAGCCATTTTCTGCAGTCTGGAGATGAGCTGTAATCCCGGGGGATCTCCAGCCAATGTTCCCTCTAAGATGTGGAGTCTTGTGAGCAAGAGTTCTACTTTGTGAGCCACTGGCATTCAAGTTGTGAGCGAGCGACTTGGCTGCCGCATCAGTTAGTTTGCCGTGGAGCCATCCTTCCGGAGCGGAGACAAAAATGCGTGAGCCGGGGGCTAAAAAACTGTGAGCTAGCTCACACTGGCTCAGCTTAGAGGGACTGCTCAGAGTCCTGACCAGTGCTCCCTCTAAGCTGTGGAGTCTTGCGAGCAAAAATTCTCCTTGGTGAGCTCCTGGCATTGAAGCCGCGAGCGAGCAATTTGGCTGCTGCAGAAATCAGTTTGCTCTGGAGCCCTCCCTCCTGAGCCGAGACAAAAGGGATGAGCCGGAGGTTCAAAAAACTGTGCGCTGGCTCACACTCACTCAGCTTAGAGGGAACACTTCCTGAGCAAAAACAAAAAGGTGTGAGTTGGAGGCTGAAACACTGAGCTAGCTCAGCCTAAGTCACGTTAGAGGGAAGACTGCTGACCAAAGCTCCCTTCTAAGCTGTGAAGTCGTCCTGCCAGCCAAAATTCTCCTTGGCGAACTCCTGCCATTCAAGTTGTGAGCGAGCGGTTTGGCTGCTGCAGAAACGAGTTTGCTCCGGAGCAATGCTGCCTCTAAGCTGTAGAGCAGGGGTGGCCAACCTTGCTTAACGTAAGAGCCACATAGAATAAACGTAAGAGCCACATAGAGATGTCTGAGAGCCGCAAGACAGGAACAAATATCACACACACGTTTTTATTTTTAAAAATATGCAAATTTGCTTTTTATTAACGTTAAATGGGACTGCCAAAAATAAAAACAAACGAGGAAAACCAGTTATAAGAAAGAGAGAGAGAGAAACTAGGAAAGCAAATAGATGGGAGGGAGGAGGGAAGGAAGGAAGGGAGAAAGAGAGAAAAAGCATGCCTCCCCTTTGCTTCCCCAGCCGCCCTGCCAGGAGCCCCACAATATGTGTGAAAGAGCCGCATGTGGCTCCCCAGCCACAGGTTGGCCACCCCTGCTGTAGAGTCTTGTGAGCCGGCTCCTGGGTGAGCTCCTGGCACGAAAGCCCTGAGCGAGCAACTGAGCTGCTGCCCCAATCCGTTCGCACCGGAGCCCTCCTTCCGGAGCGGAGACCACAAACGGTGGGAGCCGGAGGCTAGACATTTGGGAGCTGGCTCACACTGACTCCGCGTAGAGGGGACACTGCTCCCCAGGTCCCACCGGGAGGCTGGCACCTCCGGCTCCAGGGCGCGTCTCCCAGCCGGGCGCGCCAGAACTCTGCACGGGCTCAGAGGCCCGTCGCGAAGGCCCACCCCTTGGCCCCGGCCGGCCGGCTGCGCCAGGCTGGGGGAGGCGGCGGGCGGCGGAGGAGGCGCCTGTGCGGCGGCGGCGGCGGCAGCAGCAGCAGCAGCGAGCGGCGGCGACTCGGGCTGGGACGGCGGGGCGATGCGCTGCCCGCGGGGGCCGGGGTGCAGCCTGCCAGCCCTCCCCGCCACCGCCCTCCTCCTCCTCCTCCTCCTGCCAGTAAGTGCCCCCATCCCAGCTATCTAGGGGCAGCTTTGGGGGAGGACCCCCCCCCACCCCCGCCTGCAGCGAGGAGCCCCACTTCGGGGGCGGGGGGGTGGCCTCGGGGTCCCTGCGTCCTTCTTTTCTTGGCATTTTCTTCCGGAAAGGCGCTCTCTCTCTCTCTCTCTCTCTCTCTCCCCCCCCCCCTTTAATCCCTTTAAAAATAGCGTCCGAGAGCCAGCGGGGCTCGAACTGGCGTCCCGGGCGTGAAAGACTCCCCGCCCCCCAGCTTTGCAGGAGCGAATGCCGCTCTGCACGTGCTCAGAGGCACTGCCTGTGGCAAGGGGAGGGCGGAGCGAGGAAGAGCCCCGGCCGGGTGGCCCAGCCCCAAATCGACTTGATTGCTCCCCCCCCCCCCCATAATATAACCCACCGATCTACCCCTCCCCCCAATTATATTCCAACCACACAAAAAAAAATGGAGATATGGGGGGGGGGAAGACTGGTTCCAAGGATTCCTGGAAAGGGCCTCTGCCTGCTGTAGCCGCTGCAAGACATCGGAATCACTTCCCCTCTGCTGAAGTCCAGTGTTCCCTCTAAGCTGAGTTTAGTGTGAGCTAGCTCACAGTTTTCTTAACCCCCGGCTCCCACATGCCCGCAACTTTAATGCCAGCAGCTCAGAAAGCAGAATTTTTGCTCGCAAGACTCCACAGCTTAGAGGGAGAGTTGCTTAAGTCTCTGTGAAACTTGTCGTGGCAGTCCCAATGATGCCGTGCTTGTAGGGTTGCCAGTTCTGAGTTGGGCAACACCTGGAGATTTGGGAGGAGTGGAGTCTGGGGAGGGCAGTGTTGGGGGGGGGGAAGGACTTCAATGGGTACAATGCCATAGCGTCCACCCCGCAAAGTCTCCATTTTCTTCCAGGTGCACTGACCCCCCTCACCTGGAGATTGCCTCTAATAGCAAGAGATCTCCAGCTACCCCCTGGAGGTTGGCAACCCTATGCCATTGCTTGGGGTGTCACTCGAACCCAGATCACTTAGGCCCCAAGCATGGCAGTGTGTATGGGTGGGGGGAGATGAAGACTTACAGGGCTTGGGGCTCCTCTGGGGCTGCAACGAGTTGCCAACTCCAGCCTGGGAAATTTCTGAAGATTTGGGGTGGAGCCTGAGGGGGAGGGGTTTGGAAAGGGATTTCACCTGAAATCTATGATACACCGTAGAGTTTCCTCCAGGGGAACGGACCGATGTGTCCGGGAGATCAGTTGCAGTTCTGGGAGAATTTCCAGACCTCCACCTGGAGGTTGGCAACCCGAGATGGAAACCCCTTTGCCTATCGTGGCCTGTTCGTATAATCTCAGAAGTAAATGAGAGATCTTTGTTTCCAGATACTTCGGATTGTTTGTTTGATATACGAAGACTCTGGGCCCAGGTGCAGATTAGATGAGAGCCAGTTTGGTGTAGTGGTTAAATCCGCAGACTCTAATCTGGGAGAACTGGGTTTGATTCCCCATTCCTCCTCCACATGCAGCTGCTGGGGTGACCTTGGGTCAGTCCCAAGTTCTCTCAAAGCTGTTCTCTCACGAGCAGTCCTCGAAAGAGCTCTCTCAGCCCCACCTACCTCACAGGGTGTCTGTTGTGGGGAGGGGAAGGGAAAGGAGATTGTAAACCGCTCTGAGACTCCCTTGGGTAGTGAAGGGCGGGGTATAAATCCAATCTCCTCCTCCTCCTCCTCTTCTTCTTCAGATTCCACAGAGAGGGTGCTTGGCCCTGCGTCTGACCCAGCACCTGGTTTTATTATTAATTATTAATTATTATAATTTATTAAATTGATAACCTGCTCTCCAGAGGTCAGGCTCAGGGTGGGTAACATCGTTCAGTTCAAACATTAAATACCACAAACGACGTAATAGATAGATAATAAATCGATACATCCCACTACCCAGCTCAAAGATGATGTTAAAATCTCGGGGGGGATAAGGTATAGTTGTCTGATGAGAAGGCAAGGGGGGGAGGCCAATCCAAAATGGAAGCTGTCAAAATTCTGTGATGCAGCCCGGTGGAACAACCGTGCCTCTGAGCACGCTCAAGCTGCATTTCTGCCAGTAGCTGACAGCAGGGTGGCTTGAAAGACCACCCGGAGGAGCCATGGTTCAGCTCTAGAGTCAGTGTGGTGTAGTGTTTAAGAGCGGCAGGCTCTAATCCGGAGAACCGGGTTTAAGTCCCCACGCCTTCACATGCAGCCAGCTGGGTGACCTTGGGTCAGTCACAAGTTTTTTCAGAGCTGTTCTCTCAACAGCAGTCCTCAAAAGAGCTCTCTCAGCCCCACCTCCCTCACAGGGTGTGTGTTATGGGGAGAGGAAGGAAAAGGAGATTGTAAACCACTCTGTGACTCCAAGTGACGGGCCGGGTATAAATCCAGTCGCTGCTGCTGCTGTTCCCTCTAAGCTGAGTTAGTGTGAGCTAGCTCGCAGTTTTTTAGCCTCCGGCTCACACATTTTTGTCTCAGCTCAGGAAGGAGGGCCCCAGAGCAAACTAATTTATGCAGCAGCCAAATCGCTCGCTCACAGATTTAATGCCAGTCACTCACAAAGCAGAATTTTTGCTCACAGGACTCCACAGCTTAGCGGGAGCATTGCTTGGAACCGAGCGTCTTCAGTGAAAGAATCTCTAGGGAAACTCCAGACTAAACCCATGGCTGTCTTGAAACCTGGGGGAACCCATGCCGGTCAGGACAGTTAAATCAGTGGCCTAGCTTAGGAGAAAACAGCTTTCGATGTTCGTGGAATGGTTTGAGCCCAGAAACTTTGCTGTTTGGAAATGGATCGTGCCCTTTAACACACTGTCTAGTGATGCCCCAATAAGTAGACGCCATAATAATAAGCTCACCCATAAAATAAGGACAAATAGTTGTTGTTTTTTTGGAAAACAAATTTTATTGTTTTTCCAGTTACAAAACTTTACATAGTTACTTTTAAAATATTATCATCATTATCCATTTTTCTATATAACTATGTATTCCGATTACAATTCAAGAAATTTTGGGACTTCCCGCCTCACCTATACCATTATATATATTATAGCAATTATAAAGATTTAAAAGTTATTGGCTCTTACAGGTAACAAATTTGGTTACAACAAAGAAAGAAAGGCAATTTTTAAACATTTAAAAGTATTATCTAGATATCTGTAATATGTACTCTAGTTTCTATTCTTATCATTTCAGTCGTTCAGCATATTTCTCTTGAAAATAATTGTTTCTTCTTTTAAGCATCAAAAATCAATAATTAGTCAATGTAAAAATATTATTTTTCATATCCCAATGTTGTTCTAGATATTCTTTCAGATCTTTCCATTCTTCTAGAAATCTTTCTGAGTCTTGATTATTCAGTTTTCTTGTCCATTTGTCCATTTCTGCCATAAATAGCAATTTTCTCAACCATTCCCATATGTCTGGGTTTTTTTCACATTTCCAGTTCTGAGCATAGACCATTCTTGCTGTAGTCACCATATACCATATTAATGTCCTTTTAGTTACATTAACTTCCTCTAGCTTAAGACCAAGCAATAACATTTCAGGCAGCTTTTTAAAAGTACATTTCAATTTTTTTCCCATTTCAGCATGAATCATACACCAAAAGACTTTAGCTTTATCACAAGTCCACCACATATGGTAGAAAGAACCTTTTTGTTTACATTTCCAACACTTATGAGACAGCCGTTGATCAATATTTGCTATTTTTTTCGGAGTCATATACCATCTATACAACATTTTAAAACAATTTTCTTTTAGATTATAACAAGTAGAAATATTCATAGAATTTTTCCACAAATATTCCCAAGATGACATAGCTATTTCTTTGTTCATATTAATTGCCCAAATAAGGACAAATAGTGATTGATGCTTATGTAAAAAAGCCAAACTGATAATGTGAACGTTAAAATGTATTCATGACCAATGCTCCCTCTAAGCCGTGGAGTCTTGTGAGCAAAAATCCTACTTTGTGAGCTCCTGGCGTTAAAGTTGTGAGCGAGCAATTTGGCTACTGCATAAATTAGTCTGCTCTGGAGCTGTCCTTCCTGAGCTAAGACAAAAAATGTGTGAGCCGGAGGCTAAAAAACTGAACTAGCTCTAGGGTTGCCAGCCTCCAGGTGGGGCCTGGGGATCTCCCGCTTTTGCACCTGACCTCCAGCTGGCAGAGATCAGCTCCCCTGGAGAAAATGGCTGCTTTGAAGGGTGGACTCTATGGCATTGTACCATGCTGAGGCCCCTCCCCTCCCCAAACCCTGCCTTCTCTTGGCTCCACCCCCAAAGTCCCCAGGTATTTTCCAGCCTGGACTTGGCAACCCTAGCTAGCTCACACTAACTTAGCTGAGGGGGAACTCTGCTAATGACTACTCAAAAAAATGTCCAAACATATATGGTATGAGCAATGAACGCGACATTAAGCAGAACATTGTACAGAGACAATCGTCGTAATGCACAAAAACCAGCACTGAGCAATGTAACAAAGGCATGTGCTTTTGCGCATTTCCTTCTTCTCCTCCATTTAGAGGTTTCTCCCCACTTTTTATGATGACGTAAGGGGCTGAGGAGCGGAGAATGATTGTTTGATGGTATCTGTTTTTGTTGACTCTGTCATTCCTTCCACTTTAGTGCCCCACACCCATGTGTCTATTTTTGGCCTGGATATTATGCTAAACATGATTCCGGAAACATATGCTTTAGTCAATATTTACAAGTACCGGTGTCTTTATTTTGATGCATTTATTTACTTCGTTTATACGCTCCCTGTCTCTCCAGTGGAGACCCAAAGCAGTTGACAGCTCTCTTCTCTCCATTTTAAACTCACAACCTCCCTGCGAGGGAGGCCAGCCTGAGAGCGTGTGACTGGCCCAAGGTCACCCAGCGAGCTTCCATGGCACAAGTGGGAATTTGAACCCGGGTCTTCCAAATTGTAGTCCAATACTCTTAATTGTTGCCACCATTTCCGAGGGGGGGGGAGAGGAAGAGGAAATGAACTAGAACCTTTTCCAGTAGCCAAAACAGAGTGATCTGCTTAGCGGTATTTATTATGATTTCTAAGGCAGCTTTGTTTGTGTTCCTACTCCCAGGAAAGTCATTTTAGGATTGCACCGTTACCGTGGTGTGGGTGAGTTGTTTCCTCCCCCCAATCGTAATAACCAAATAACATCTGCAGCCTGAACGGCTTATTCCCTAAATCCTATTCAGTGTTTGAATTGCCTCGCACTTGATCTTCGCTAAAAGGCCAAGAAGCCGCACCATGTGGCACTCTTAAAGGGGTATTTCCCCCCCACTCTCCGATGGTAATAAGCTCCCCTGGACTGCACAGGCTTTTTGCTGACTTCGTGCAAAAAAGCAGACTGAACGCTTCCTGACTTAACAAAAGAAACCCACACGCTTTTGTAGTATTAACTCATTGGGGGGTTTCTAGTCCAAGACCAGATGATGCTCAGCGAGTTTCTCAGACCCTGAAACTTCCCGAACAGGCTGCGTTTTCGCAATTCGAGCACCCCCCCCCCCCCCGTGTGACACAAGCATTCAGGTAATCCTTGGAGTGGTTCACCCTTCGCCTGCTGAGATCATCTTTTAATATTCCTTTAATCTCCCGTCTCTCTTCTGCCTCCGTTCTGTCCCCTGTTTTCCTCGGAGCTTCTGTTTGTCAGCCGAAAGAATGAAATATTGTTTGGGCGTGAGGTCAGCGGATAAGTCGGGCCGGTAATATTTGCCAGTCATTCCCAGGGCTCCGGGCACTGCGGCGGCTTCCCGGTGTGTTAAAAATCAGAATTGCTGCCAGCTCTGGGCAAAGTGTGGGCATGGGGCAATTAAGAATAGTCTCTCTGAGTCGGGGAGGCTGGGTGGGGTGGCTGAGGCGTTCCCCTCACGATTGCTGTGCCTCAGACCCCCCCCCCCCCAGCTGAGGCTCCGAGAGCCAGTTTGGTGTAGTGGTTAGGAGCACGGACTGTCATCTGGGAGAACCGGGTTTGATTCCCCACTCCTCCACATGAAGCCAGCTGGGTGACCTTGGGTCAGTCACAAGTTCTCTCGGACCTACTTCATTGGGTATCTGTTGTATGGAGAAGAAGGGAAAGGAGATTGTAAGCCACTCTGAGACTCCTTCAGGTAGTGAAGGGCCGGGTATAAATCCAATCTCTTCCTCCTCCTTCTCCTCCTCCTCCTCCTCCTCCTCCTCCTTCTCTATAAGTAGTATAAGTGGTATTTGGTTTATTTACTTTCTTTACACCTTGCCTTTCTCACCAGTGGGGACACAAAGCAACTTACATCCTTCTTCTTATCTCCCATTTTATCTTCACAACAACCTTGTTAGGTAGGCTAAGCTGAGCATGGGACTGGCCCGAGGTCACCCCGTGAGCTTCTGCAGCAGAGCGAGGATTCGCTCCCTACCACCCTGCTCTCCTAATATCAAGTTTCTTTTTCCTGCTGGGCTTCCCCATTCAGCTGCTGGAAGGAGCCCCAGGTGGGGAGGAAGTGATGCTAGAAGCCTGTAAGCCTGCACTGTTTCTTGGCTGAGGAGGGCAGGCATTGCTACGTTCCCTGTAAAGGCATTTGGAAGGATATCCCAAGGAGATGATGACTTCTATAGTCAAGAAAGCAAACACTTAGGCAGAAAAACTCTCTTAAAGAAGACCAGTTTCTTGACACAGAGGTAGAAGGGATCCTAGAGGTCACTTACTCCAACCCCCTTGCTCAGTGCGGGAATTAGTCAACTACAGCAACCCACTCTGCTGAAAGGAGCTCACACCTTTTTTTAAAACAAAAATTAAAAATGATTGAAAAGAGCATTTACGGGAGAAATTCTGGGGGGGGCTGTGCCTTTAAAAAAGGGGGTGGAGTCCCCCAAAGCCCCACTGTGGCTACGGGCCTGTGTCAGATAGGCTGGGCTGAGAGAGGGAGGGGCTTGCACCTGGTTATGGTGAATTCCAAGGCTGTGCAGGAATTCGAACCCTGGTCTTTCCACTCCAAGGCCAGCCCTTTCTCCATTATGTCATTTAGCCTGCAGAGTAAAGGACGTTCTTAATCAACTCTCATTCTGTTGTTACACGTTCATCGCCGACCTTGGAAATCGGCAAGAGCCCCATTTTGGTGGTTAGAGGCTGATACTCCAAATGATCTTGTTTCTAAATGGGAAACGACAGCTCTTTCTCTTGGCAATCGTCGCCCCCCCCTCCTCCCGCTCTTCCCCCAATACCAAAGATCACTTTTCTCCAGCGCAGCTAATGGGAAATAAAGTCGAAAGGCCTCTTAAATGCCTTTTAAAGAGAGATGATATTAAACGGCAATTAAAAAGATTATTCATCCTGCAAAACAAAAGCATTGTTGTTTTGAGTTTAAATTCTGGTCCGCGGGACAAAAAATACCTTGTAATTGAGACTTTGCCATCGTGTGCAGAAAACGGAATATCAGGAAGCATCCGATGGAAGGGCTGGTTTCAATTTTGGGGGACTCGGGGTAGAGGGTGCCTCCCATCTGCCCCTCCACTTTCCTTTCCACCCCCATCCCTGCATGCCCCCCCACGACAGATCCTCCTCCCACTTTCAATCCCTTCCACTGTCCATGCTCAGTTGCCCGTACAACTTGCACACCCATTTCCGGACAGGACTGGCCAGTATATCTAGCTGACAGTAATGCTGCCATGGCAACCAGGAGCGCCACCACTATGTACCACCCCTCTCCCAAAGACTAGAATTCGAGGGCATCCAACAAAAATGATGGGCGGTGGGTTCAGGATGGGCAAAAGGCAATACTTCCTTGCACAGAGAGGGATTAAAATGCGGCATTCGCTGCCAGAGGGTGTAGTGATGGCCACAGGAATAAACAACTGTCAAAGGGGAGTCAGTAGATTCATGGAGGATAGGTCTATCAATGGCAACTAGCCATGGAGACTGAGGAGAACCTCCACATTCAGAGGCACTAATCCTCTGAATCACAGAGCCAGGAGGCAACATCAGGGGAAGGCCTCGGCCTCTGAGCTCGGTTGCTGGTTGTCCACAGGAACTGGTTGGCCACTAGAACAAAGTTGGAGTCTAGTGGCACCTTTAATTAATTATTATTATTATTTATTAATTATTATTAATTATTATTAATTATTAATTAATATTATTATTAATTAATTTAATTAATTAATTAAAATTTATTTCCCGCCTAACCAGCTGGGCCGGCTCAAGGCGGCTAACAACAGTTAAAACCAACCACAGTACATAAACTAAAAGAACATACATATACATAAAATCAGCAAAAGATGGAGGCAATACAGATAATATCCCACAAAGAGGCGGTGGGCTATGTACTCCGGCCGGGAGGGTTCCACCAGCCGATTTCCCGGGCCAGCAAAGTTTAAGCCCAACGAAGTTTAATTTTGGGTATGCGCTTTCTTCAGTGTGTGCATACACATAAAAGCTTATACCCAGGATTAAACTTTGTCGGTTGTAAAGGTGCCGCTGGACTCAGGCCTTTACTTATGGACAGGGGTCATTTCGTAGAAAAAGAGGTGCAGGAGCTCATTACCATAACTCATTTGCATATGCCACACCCCCTAACATACCGGAAGTGTGTCAGAAGGCAACACCCACCCCTCAGGCTCCACTCCACAGGTGAGTGAAACTGACCTGCTCTTCCTCCATTCCCTTCCCCATCCAATACTTGGTGCAAGAAAACTAAGCGTAAAGAACACACCCTCATTCTCTTCCTGCTCCCTTGAAACCACCAGGTTTCCAGTAGACTTGAGATTCCCAGGACATGTGCACCACCCATCCCTTTCCCTTCCCCTCCCCACAACAAGACACCCTGTGAGGTAGGTGGGGCTGAGAGAGGTCTTTTGAGAACTGCTCATGAGAGAACAGCTCTGAGAGAACTTGTGACTGGCCCAAGGTCACCCCAGCAGCTGCATGTGGAGGAGTGGGGAATCAAACCCGGTTCTCCCAGATTAGAGTCCAACTCCTGACCACTACACCAAACTGATGGGGTGGAAGCTGCTGAAGGCTTGGTGAAATTTCTCCAGTACTTATGTGCCATGTGCCCAGAGAAAAAATGGTATACTTAGAAAATTTATATGCCACCTTGAGCAAGTCTCTGGAAAAGCAGCACGCAGTCATAAAAGGAACAATGATAAAATTATCAATATTAAAACAAAACATTAAAAACAATAAAGACCCTAGCAGGGCTTTCCCCGGGGCACTGCGCCTCTGCACTGCTCGGGGAAAACGAGGAGGGGGCGGGGCTTGGTCATGTGCCCGCCCCCTGGGCTCCTCACTCCCGGAGTTCCGCTCCTGTGCGCTCCTGCTCCAACGGACCCCTGCTTATGGAAGTCAAGCACACACTCTGTTTATTTAGACTGCTGGAATCGGCTGCCTCGGGAGGTGGTGAGCTCCCCCTCCCTGGCAGTCTTTAAGGAGCAGCTGGACAAACGCTTGTCCGGGATACTCTAAACTGGTCTTGCACTGAGCAGGGGGTCGGACTAGATGGCCTGTATGGCCCCTTCCAACTCTGGGATTCTGAGATTCTGTATAGCTGGGAACTTTTGATCACAACAATCTGAAATGAAAATAATCAATGGCAATTTAAAGAATTCTGTTTATCGCATGGCACTGTGTGTGGTCTAGCCAGGAGATCCCAAGATTGTCTGGCAGCCTTAAGTTCTAGCTCTTTTGTGGCGAGCTAGCCTTATTTTCTGGGCTGAGAGAGCTCTGAAAGGTCACCCAGCTGGCTTCATGTGGAGGAGTGGGGAAACCGAACCCAATCCTCCAGATTAGAGTCTGCCGCTCTTAACCACTACACCAAACTGGCTCTGACAATTTAGATAATTAAGACCCATAAATATAAACTGCAATCTAAAAAGCAGCCAGTGAAGAGGAGTGACTGGTTGAGTAGCCAGAAGCATAAAGAGAAGAGGAGGAGGGGACTGGATTTATACCCCGCCCTTCGCTACCCAAAGGAGTCTCAGAGCGGCTTACAATCTCCTTTCCCTCCCCCTCCCCACAACAGACCCCCTGGGAGCAGTGCTCCCGCTAAGCTGTGGAGACTTGAGAGCAAAAACTCTACTTTGTGAGCTACTGGCATTCAAGTTGTGAGCGAGCGATTAGCCTAATGCATAAATTAGCTTGAGCCATCCGTCCTGAGCCAAGACAAAAATGTGTGAACCAGAGCCTAAAAAACTAGCTCACAGTTTTTTAGCCTCCGACTCACACGTTTTTGTCTTAGTTGTGAGGCTTCTGTATTAACAGCAAAAGATCAGACCTTTGGGTTTAATCAAAGCTCTTTATTTCTAATACTGGAACAGGTAACAGGTTCTCGAATGTTTGTTAGAGATACATGATAGAAAGCAGTCATGGTTAATATACCCTCAAGTCACAATTGAACCCAAACACGTAACCAGTCAGAGTCAGTGTATTAACGTGGGAAAAAGGAAGGCGACCGTTGAGGTTCCCACAGCGAGGTGAGAAAGTTATAAAAATTCCCTTCTTGATCCTGGTGACCCGCATGTGTGAAAGTTAGGCTAAACATTCCGGATTGCAACAATACACTAGCTTCAAGGTTGTCACAACAAGATAACATTCTCGGAGCCTCAAAGGGAAGAGGAGGAGAGGATGGCTGGAAAAGGCCATCTGTTTAAATGACGTGTAGGAATGCGAGTCGCCATCCTCCCGCCTAGACAACAGTAACATTAAACAGAGCAGGCAATATACTTCAAAGGGAGATATATGGTTGCAGGCAGAGGAGGGTTTTTTGATAAGGGTGTCAAGGCAAGCAATACATGGTAACACTGAAAACGAAAGTAACTTACAGGACTGCTATTGTCAGATTCTGACACCAGTTCAGGAAGGATGGCTTCAGAGCAAACTAATTTATGCAGCAGCCAAACCGAGAGATCAACCAAAGTGAAAGTGGCATGTAGTCTGGATACTGCCTAGGGTTGCCAGCCTCCAGGTGGGGCCTGGGGATCTCCTGCTTTTACAACTGATCTCCAGCTGACAGAGATCAGCTCCCCTGGAGAAAATGGCTGCTTGGAAGGGTGGACTCTATGGCATTGTACCATGCTGAGGCCCCTCCCCTCCCCAAACCCCGCCCTCTCCTGGATCCACCCCCAAAGTCCCCAGGTATTTTCCAGCTCGGACTTGGCGACCCTAATACTGCCATAAAATCTAACAGTCAATCAAAGTGAAAGCGGCATGCAATGCGGAGGGGAATTGCTGTTCCAGTGTGGGTTTGGCAAGACAGCGGAGCAAATGCTAGATGCAGATTGGGCCGAAGGCATAAGAACATCAGAGAAGGCAGTGTTGGATCAGGCCAGTGGCCCCTCCAGTCCAACACTCCTTGTCACACAGTGACCAGGAGGTCCAGCAGTGGGGCCGGGACACTAGAAGCCCAAGTCGGGGGGTGGGGGGGTTACTAGTTTGAGAATATCTGTAGTATGGATGAGAAAACATGATGGTTTTTGCAATTCAGGTTACTCATATTCTTATATTTTTCTGGTTTTCTTATGGATTTTTATATTCAGATTTTATTAGGATTTAGTAAAGGGCTGTTAAATGTGGAAACTCCTTTGTCCACTACAGTGCCTTTCTACCTGATGGCTGTCTAGCTGTCTGGTGTCTCTTTTAGTTTTCCAATTAGGAGATTTTCAGTGTAGTGACATTAATATAGCAGAAGGTAGGTTTTTCAATAGAAGTGTTTGCGTGAAGTGCAGAGTTCATGGGTTTAGTTGTTTGGGGTAAAACTCTGCAGTGTCTGGATCGAGAAGGGCTTTTGGTCTCGTATCAGAAAACGACAACTTTTGTTTGGGTAAGAAGAATCCCTGATTATTATTATTGAGGTTAGGTTAAGTAAACATTTAAGGTATTATGTATTCACACCTTTTTCTGTAACTGACCAATGAATGTATGGTTGCCAGAGGTCCGTTGAAGCGGGAGCGCACAGGAGCGCAGCTCCGGAAGAGAGGAGCCCAGGGGGCGGGCACATGACCAAGCCCCGCCCCCTCCCTGGCTTCCCCGAGCAGTGCAGAGGCGCAGCGCCCCGGGGAAAGCCCTGCTAGGGTCTTTATTGTTTTTAATGTTTTGTTTTAATATTGATCATTTTATCATTGTTCCTTTTATGACTGCGTGCTGCTTTTCCAGAGACTTGCTCAAGGTGGCATATACATTTTCTAAGTACACCATTTTTTATCTGGGCACATGGCACGTAAGTACTGGAGAAATTTCACCAACCTTCAGCAGCTTCCACCTTATCAGTTTGGTGTAGTGGTCAGGAGTTGGACTCTAATCTGAGAGAACCGGGTTTGATTCCCCACTCCTCCACGTGCAGCTGCTGGTGTGACCTTGGGCCAGTCACAAGTTCTCTCAGAGCTGTTCTCTCATGAGCAGTTCTCAAAAGACCTCTCTCAACCCCACCTACCTCACAGGGTGTCTTGTTGTGGTGAGGGGAAGGGGAAGGGATGGATGGTGCACATGTCCTGGGTATCTCAAGTCTACTGGAAACCTGGTGGTTTCAAGGGAGCAGGAAGAGAATGAGGGTGTGTTCTTTACGCTTATTGTTATTGCACAAAGTATTGGATGGGGAAGGGAATGGAGGAAGAGCAGGTCAGTTTCACTCACCTGTGGAGTGGATGTTGCCTTCTGACACACTTCCGGTACGTTAGGGGGCGTGGCATATGCAAATGAGTTATGCAAATGAGTTATGCTAATGAACTCCTGCACCTCTTTTTCTACAAAATGACCCCTGCTGTACATTATCTCTCAAAGTATGTTCATGTATGTAAGCCGCTCTGGGCCCACAACAGCAGGGAGAGCGGCCTATAAATCAAAATAAATAAATAAATAAATATGTCATTCTGGGTATAAAACTTCATGTACTTCCTGATATTTCTCAGAAAGCAGTCAATTTTTGAAAAGCTAACTTGGCCAGTTTTCCTAGTATTTCCTGCACTGAATACTAAATGAACCTTCCTCCTCACTGTGACTTCGATTTTATTTTGGCTTGGAAATTTATTTGTGCAGCATATCCTTTTCTGAAAACCCTGCAACCCCCTTCATGGGAAGATTTTAATTGATCTAGGCATGTGAGGGAGGGCAGGTCTTAAACAGGTGTATATGGGGTGGTGGTAAAAGCCATAGGCAATTCTGTATAGCTGACATGCAGCTAAGCGCTCTTGAGTAATAGGATCTGGTCGTGACGATCATTAAAACCCCATCTTGGACTGAATTTTGACTAAATGTTACCCCAGGTGTGAAGGAATTGGAGCAGTAAGCGTCTGTTAATGGGAACGCAAGGAGCCACTTTAATCTTTTTTGGCGCAGTGTTCATTTCGTAGCTGCGGGAATAGCAATTTGCTTGCCTTCGAATAAAAAGGGCCTATTTGGAGGAAAGCGAGCTCAGTAATTTTGCCCTGTGGCGTGTTGGCGGGTGAATGAGGTCTGTAAGGGCCCCTCCGCTCGGAGCGGGAAAGCGCACGTTGTTTGGTTCATGCTGGGTTGGTGCTTGCTAATTATTTAATTCCTTCTCAACGCCTGACACGGTTCAGATGGAAAACTGGTCCAAGTTCCACTTGGGGAACCGAGCTGTGCTGGAAGTTAGCATCAGCTTTATTCTGCCTAGACTGTCATGGCGGCTTGCTAAGAATTCTGGGAATTGTGGTTTGTTCGGTAACTTTAGGGCCGCGGTGGCTCAGAGTTTAAGATGATGAGCTGCAGACTGGCAGGTTGGTAGCTCGGCAGTTTGAGACATGAGTGCCGCGGGACGGAGCGAGCTCCCGTCTCTGCCCCCAGCTCCTGCCAACCTAGCAGTTCAAAAGCAAGAAATTGCAAGTAGATAAATAGGTACCGCTTCGGTGGGAAGGGAACAGCGTTCTGTGCGCCTTGGCATCTTGTCATGTGGCCACATGACCGCGGAAAAGTCATGCGCTGGCTCTTCGGCTTGGACACAGAGATGAGCACCACCCCTAGTGTCGGATTCGGCTGGCTTTCGAGCAAGGGAAACCTTTACCAGTGTACTTAGAACACTTCACTAGCAGCTTTGCCAACCTCCAGGTGATATGCAAGAAAAAAACACGTGAACAGATTACAAGAATTTCATTATAAATATTCCAACACTTATTAAAGATACTAATAGCCATGTACTCTAGTCGTACAACAGTCCCAAAGTCTAATACATATCTGTTCAGTCCATAATCATTTCCATTCTCATCCCGTATATTTAAAGGAATAAAGTGGCTGTGATGGAAAAAACGTTGTCAACTCGTTGTTTTCAAAATGCAGCCGTTAAGTCTTTCAAAACAGTGGGTGGTTTTCAAAACACAGCAGATAAGTCTTTCAAGCAATGCAATTTCAATGTGCATGCACGGACTCTACAAAGGACAATTTACAGAAGAAATTAAAGAGGAAACTGTGAATTAAAGAAGAAACTGTGCTTGTGAGAACTTGGGATATTCATACCGGAGTGGGAGTATTGCATGTGTGGACAACGTCCTGTCCCCTCTTTGAAAAAGCTTTTTGGAAACGGGTGTGTAAAGGCTGGCCTGCCCCGTCAGAGGTGAAATGCCCCAGTGACCGCTGTTCCACGCCCAGAAGTTGACAAAAAACCTCCAGGATCCCCAGCCAAACCAGCCTGGAGGAAAATTGCTTCCTGACCCCAAAGTGGCAATCAGCATTTCCTCCCCATGCAGCTGCTGGTGTGACCTTGGGTAAGTCACAAGTTCTCTCAGAGCTATTCTCTCCAGAGCAGTCCTCGAAAGGGCTCTCTCAGCCCCACCTACCTCCCAGGGCATCTGTTGTGGCGCGGGGAAGGGAAGGGGTGATTGTAAGCTGCTCTGAGACGCCAAGTGAAGGGTGGGGTGTAAATCCAATCTCCTCCTCCTCCGCCTCCTCCTCCTCCTCCTCCTGACAAACAGAAAACTGCAAGGAGAAATTCTTTGGAAAGAGAAAAAGAATAAAAGCAATCAGTGGCCGTACTGTTAAAAGAAACAAATCTCCGAAGAAGAAATTCCACTCCCCATGAAGTGGAGAGACAGGACGGTGTAGTGGCTAAAGTGTTAGACTCGGATGTGGGAGACTAGGGCTGCCAAGTCCCCCTGGGGGGCGGGGATTCCCCTGCTAAATGGGTCCGCAATCCACCGGTCCAGATCCAGCCGGCGGGGGGAACCCCACCGCCGAAGTCGCCCGAACAGGCCGAACAGTCCCATTGCCGGACTGACGCTCTAGCTGAAAACTCTATGGTACCAGTATGCCTGGCGTGATGACGTCATTTCCAGGTGATGTCATCGCAGCGCACGTGCGCAGGACTCCTGGAGAGAGACCGGGTCTCCCCCGCTTTTTTAAAGGTAAGACTTGGCAACCCTATGGGAGACCCAGGTTTGAGTGCCGACTCATGCCGTGGAAGCTTGCTGGGTGAGCCTGGACCTGTCACACCCTCTCAGCCTAACCTACCTCACAGGGTTGTTGTGAGGACAAAACAGAGGGAAGGAGAATGATTTCACGTCGCTCAGGGTCCCCGTGGCAGAGAAAGACGGGATATAAATACATAAATAAATGCCAACGCCACTGGCAGTCTTATGCAGCCTCGCTGCAGTCCAAGCTTGTTAAAATCAGTGGCTTTACACTGGAGTAACCGGCCACAGGGATAGCCCTGTCATCCACCTCTGGAGGCCTGCGTCAGCATTCAGTATTCTTCCAGAAATGACGCAATTTCGATTCGGCCATTCTATTTTTTATTGTTTTGCCCGTCTCCGAGATAAAGCCCGGAAAGAACTTTAAATTATTCAGGAGGGATCCTTATACGGCTGAGTAGCTTTGAGGAAAGCAGTGTTAATCTTTCACAACCCGAAGAGGTCATCTTGGTGAGGAAATTGTCCGCCCCGGATGGAAGTGTCTAAGCTGCCCTTGGAGGTTGTAGAACTGGTGGGGAAGAAGAAGAAGAGATTGGATTTATACCCCGCCTTTCACTACCCGAAGGAGGCTCAGAGCAGTTTACAAACTCTTTTCCCTTCCCCTCCCCACAACAGACACCCTGTGAGGCGGGTGGGGCTGAGAGAGCTCTGACAGGAACTGCCCTTTTTCAAGAACAGCTGTGCCAGAACCAAGGCCTCCCCATGGTCATCCAGCAGGTGCATGTGGAGGAGTGGGGAATCAAACCCAGTTCTCCCAGATTAGAGTCCACACACTTAACCGCTACACCAAACTGGCTCTGGAACGGAATTCTGTTGCGAATGAATCATTCCAGGGAAAGTCTCTCTCTGTCAGACCACTGGTCAATCTAGTCCAGCATCCTTACTCACACAGTGGCCAGCCAGTTCCTCTGGAGGGCCAACAACAGGGCAGAGAGGCCGAGGCCTTCCCCTGATAAGAACGTCAGAAGAGCCCTGCTGGATCAGACCACTGGTCCATCTAGTCCAGCATCCCGTCTCACACACTGGCCAACCATCTCCTCTGGGTGGCCAACAGAAGGACATAGAGGCCGAGGCCACCATAAAAGCATAAGGGGAGCCCTGCTGGATCAGACCACTAAGGGTCCATCTAGTCCAGCATCCTGTCTCACAGAGTGGCCAACCAGTTCCTCTGGAGGGCCAACAACAGGGCATAGAGGTCAATGCTTTCCTCTGAGAACATAAGGGCCCTGCTGGATCAGACCAGTAGTTTATCTAGTCCAGCATCCTGATACACAGTGGCCAATGAGCTTGTCTGGAGGGCCAACACCAGGGCACAGAAGCTGAGGCCTTCCCCTGAGAAGAACATCAGAAGAGCCCTGCTGGATCAGACCAGTGTTCCATCTAGTCCAGCTTCCTGTCTCACGCAGTGGCCAACCAGCTCCTTTGGAGGGCCAGCAATGAGACATAGAGGCCGAGGCCTTCCCCTGATAGGTAGGTTAGGGGATGAGTGCGTGTAACAGGCCCAAGGTCACCCAGCCAGCTTCCATGGCACGAGTGGGAATTCAAACGCGGGTCTTCTAGATATTAGCATGGCACTTAACCCCCACACCACATTGAAATTAGCAAGGAAACGGGGTGCGTGTGTGTGAAAACATCGACAAACAACTAGATCTGAAAATCAACATTTAAAAAAAAGGCATATTTATACCCCTCCGCAGCAATTTCATCGAAAGTACAGTGCGGTAATTCCATATGAGCAATTGTATGATTCAGTTATCTTGTGGCCTGTGATTTTATCCTATTGCAGTTTAAAAACTTTTTTAAAATATGAGTTATATTTGGCCCAACAGGGATCTCTGGTTGGTGTTTTTACATTGTTCCCAAGGCGACCTCTGCTGCGAGCTTGCGGAGAGCTAACAATTCAGAGCACTTTGTGGCTCCAAAATTAGCCCCGGTTCCTCCACCTTCCACTTTGGCGTGTGCCTGAAAATTGCTGGCTGACTCAGGCACAAAAGGAATACCTCATCGTTGGAAAGGCCCAGCCGGCAGGGGTTCTCCGCAGATTTGATCTCACCGCTGAACAACTTCATATGAAACTGCAGCTGAGCGGCTGCCAGGCCCCAAAAAAGCTACATGTGGAGTAAATGTGGCCAGGGTGATGTGCACACTGAACATGATGCGCCAAGAATAAAGTGGTTCTTTGATCTGTGGCTCCTTGGAGAAATGCAACTTTGACCTGATGCTCAAAGAGGGAGGGAGAAGGAACTTGCATCCAATGCTCCTTCTAAGCTGGGGAGTCTTGTGAGCAAAAATTCTACTTTGTGAGCTACTGGCATTATAAAGCTGTGAGCAATCGATTTGGCTGCTGCATAACTTAGTTTGCTCTGGAGCCATCCAGTTTGGTGTCGTGGTTAAGTGCGCGGATTCTAATCTGGGAGAACCGGGTTTGATTCCCCACTCCTCCACTTGCACCTGCTGGATGACCTTGGGCAATATGGCACAGCTGTTCTTAGAAAAGAGCCATTTCTGTCAGAGCTCTCTCAGCCCCACCTACCTCACAGGGTGTCTGTTGTGGGGAGGGGAAGGGAAAGGAGTTTGTAAGCCGCTCTGAGACTCCAAAAGAAGGGCGGGGTATAAATCCAATCTCCTCTTCTCTTCTTCTTCTTCTTCCTGAGCTAAGACAAAAATGTGTGAGCCAGCGGCTAAAAAACTGTGAGCCAGCTTACACTAACTCAGCTTAGAGAGAACACTGCTTGCATCTGTTCGAAAAAAAAGAAGGATGAGGGTTGCCACCTCTGGGTTGGAAAATTTCTGGAGATTTGGGGGTTGGGCAGGATGGCAGGTGGTGTTTGGAGAAGGGGAGGGACCTCGGCAGGGTATAATGCCATAGTGTCCATCCTCCAAAGCCCCTCCACAATCTCCCCCGTCCTTGGGCACTGACCTAGGGTTACCAACTCCGGTGTGGAAAATTCCTGGAGATCTCGTGGCGGGGTTTGGGGAGGGGAAGGACCTGAGTGGGGTAGAATGGCATAGAGCAGGGGTGGGCAAATGGCGGCCCGCGGGCCACATGCGGCCCGCCACAGAGTTTTTGTGGCCTGCCAAGACATGAAGATTAACAAGAATAAATATAGATGCTCTTTGACAGACATTAACTTGCAGGCTGTGATGAGAATCTCAACAAGCAGTCTCACTCCTGATTTCAAAAAAATTGTAGAAAAGTGTGATAGGGTACATTGGTCTCATTAAACTGATTCTAAAATTAAATGAGCTTGCAGCTATAGATGATATGAAATTAGCACAATAAGTAAATTGAATAAAACTACCACTATTTTATTTAATTTATATTTATGGATTTGTATGATACAATTTATACCTTTTCTGAAATGCAAAGTTAAGTCATGAATGCAGTCATTTTAAAAGGTGCGGCCCTCCGCTAACCTCCGCTCCCACAAAGTGGCCCTCGAGCCAAAACAATTGCCCACCCCTGGCATAGAGTTCACCCTCCTAAACAGCCATTTTCTCCAGGGGAACTAATTTCTGTAATCTGGGAGATTTTCAGACCCCGCTGGCAGATTGGCAAATTGAGACTACCCCCAAACCTCCAAAAGAAATTAACCACAGAAGGGCAATGAAGACGGTGAGGGGTCTGGAGATCAAGTCCTGCAAGGAAAGGTTGAAGGAGCTGGATATGTTTAGCCTGGAGAGGAGACGACTGAGAGGGGATATGAGAACCATCTTCAAGTCCTTGAAGGGCTGCCGTATAGAGAATGGTGTGGAGTTGTTTTGGTGCAGTGGTTAAGTGTATGGACTCTAATCTGGGAGAACCGGGTTTGATTCCCCACTCCTCCACTTGTACCTGCTGGATGACCTTGGGCAAGCCATAGTTCTGGCATAGTTCTGGCACATAGTTCTGTTTTTTGAAAAAGAGCAGTCTGTCAGAGCTCTCTCAGCCCCACCTACCTCACAGGGTGTCTGTTGTGGGGCGGGGAAGGAGAAGGAGTTTGTAAATCGCTCTGAGACTCCCTTGGTTAGTGAAGGGCAGGGTATAAATCCAGTCTCTTCTCTTCTCTTTTTCTGTTGCCCCAGACGGTTGGACCAGAACCGACAGAGTTGTTTTCTGTTGCCTTAGAAGGTCGGACCAGAACCAACAGGTTGAAATTAAATTAGATGAGTTTTCAGCTAAACATGAGGAAGAACTTCCTGACAGTGAGAGCGGTTCCTCGGTGGAACAGGCTTCCTCGGGAGGTGGTGGGCTCTCCTTCTTTGGAGGTTTCCCAAAAGAGGCTAGATGGCCATCTGACAACAATGCTGATTCTGTGAACTTAGGCAGATCGTGAGAAGGGAGGGCAGGAAGGGTTGCCTCAGTGCTTAGTTCTTGTGGCCCTTTCTTACATGCCCAGGGAAACGCTGATCGCCACATTGAGGTCAGGAAGCAATTTTTCTCCAGACAAGTTTGGCTGGAAATTTTGGAGGTTTTGGGACTCAGTGCTCAATGGCGGACGCCTCCCTCCGCTTCTGCGGGAGAGGTGACCCGCTCTCGGCGGGGTAGAAGGGGTTTCGGACAGGTGCTGAACCCCCAGAGACCCTAGTGAAGGGGCTCTGCCTGGGGTGGCATGAGGGGGAGCCTCTCCGGTGGTGGCGACCGCGGAATCGAGGCCCCCTTCAACACCCCCATAGGTTCCCCCGTCGTGGAAGCCTTCAGGCTGCGTAAGTGTGACCGAGAAGCAGCAGAGAGTGCTAGGCGGAGAAACAACTAACCCTCCTGATACGCAATGGTGAAAACGTGAGTCTCAAACAAAGACTGTAAAATAAAGCGGCTGGGACGGGTCGGGTGGATCGCGTCCCCCCCTTCCCTTAATGGAGCTTACATTACGAGACTTTCCCATGGCGTTGCTGCAGTACCAGAAGCGTTCTGGAAATGCTGGAGGGCTGGATCGCATGCATGAAGAAAAAATCTTTTAAACGACATTAGTGCGATAAAGATAGCTTCCTCTACGGTCCATCTTATCTAATTGTAAACAAAAGCGAAACAGCAACAATGATGGGGAGACAAAGACCCTCCCCTAAACCAGGAAGCGGAGTTCCGAGTTCAAAGGGCGATACCACAGAGATGAGCTCAATGTTTTCAGCGCTGCTGCGACCCCTGGTGGATCAGATGACTACTCTCAATGCTAAAATGGACTCAATGCAGAAAGAAATGAAAGAGTCTGGCAAATGAACGGAAAAGCTGCAACAGGATCTCTTGGAAGTTAAAGCAACTACAAGTAAGCATGACTCAAGACTACAAAAAATCGAGAAAGAAAAGGCTTTCCAATGTGACGTTTTAAAACTTCAGATGGAACGCTCAAACTTTTTCCTGAGGCTTCAGAATGTTCCGGAGAAAAAAGGGGAGGATCTTAAAAAACTGGTGAGCAAGGCATTAGCACCGCAGGTTTGAAAGTAGAAGAAATATTAAGCGATATGGATTTGGTCTACAGGACCTATCCAGAATTTGTTAAAAAGAAAAACCTGCCAGGTGAAATCATGATAAGATTCTCCAAAAGATCAACAAGGGATGTGGTGTTTAAAAGCCACAAACAGAACAACGCTGAAGATCCAGGAAGAGGAGATCAAGGTTTTAAAGGATATTCCATTTGAAATAAGAAAAAGAAGAAAAGCCTATAGAAGTTTGACTACCTGGCTTCAGTCTGAGTCAATTGTATACCGTTGGAATACTCCAGAGGGACTGTTTTTCAGCTATAAAGGCAAGAACTATAAGATTGACTCTGTTGAACAAGCGAAAACATTTCTGGAAAAGAGCAAGAAAAAGAAAATGGAGGGAGATTCAGATGATTCACTAGCATCGCAGGAAAGTATGTACGGTTTTGATGGCTCAGAAAGCGAAGAAGAAGTGTCGGATTTGGAAAAGGGAGCGGCTGCCCCCAAATCCAGTAAAGAGACTAAAAAGACAAGAAGAGGACCGAAGAAGAAATAAATGTTATATTGTTGTTAAATGTTTGCGCACTATATGAGAATGTAAATGGAAGTAATAAGTGTTTCTTCAATGTTATGTGTACCAGCCAATCAGCTATGCTATTTGTAGAAGCAGCAACATAAGTAATCAGTTAAACCAAGAAAGTTTTTGTTTTTCAGGTTTATTAATTTGGTAAATTTGAATATTTTACACAGTATTCTCTGTATAAGGTAAATTAGCTTAGAAATTAGCGTTGTAGTTGTAGATATAGATTTGCAAAACCAATACAAATTTATATATATAAAAAAAGAAATTTTGGAGGTTTTGGGTCATCTTCTGGGCATAGAACAGGGGTCACTGGGGGTGTGGAGCGGAGGTATTTGTGAATTTCTTGCATTGTGCAGCGGGCTGGACTAGATGACCCTGGAGGTCCCTTTCAGTTCTATGATTCTATGAACTTAGATAGCCACTGTATGTGTATACCAGTGGTCAAAGTGGGTGGAACAAGGAACTGCAAAGTTTTTGTTTCAGATCAGGTCTGACTCATTTTAGCTGGTCTTCCTTCTACCGCCTCTTTGTAACTCCTGCATAAAACATGTGCCAGCAGACTTGAGTTAGGCATTCACGACCTGAAATTATAACAGTCGTCAGTCATTAGCAGGAATAGAGTTCCTATAAATAAAGCCCAAAACATTAATAATGAAAGTGGCGTATTTATTTCCCCCTGGCGTGACCCTGGGGCATCTTGTCATGATGGGCCATGCAAAGATGCTTATTGTAAGGCTGGTGTATGCCCCCAATTAGAGTTGTCAACCTCCAGGTGGCACCTGGATATCTGCTGCCGTTATAATGGCTCTCCGGATGACCCAAGGTCAGTTCCCTGGAGGAAACGGCTGCTTTAGGGAGTGGTGGACTCTATGGCATTATAGCCTGCTGAGGTCTCTCTCCACCTTGTAAACCTCCAGGTATTTCCCAACCTGGAGCTGGCAACCCTATCCCTTGTACTCTCCTATCTCCATTGGCTTGTATGAGAGGCCTCACTTTTGTGTTTGGTGTTGTGGTGGTGTCTACTGCGTGCATGAGAGGGCAGCAGTGTGGTCTTCAGCAGAGTTACATCCTTCTAAGGCAGGGGTGGGCAACCTGTGGCTCGGGAGCCGCATGCGGCTCTTTCACATATATTATGTGGCTCCCGGCAGGGCGGCTGGGGAAGCTAAATATCATTAGCAAACAAATATCATTGGACAAATTAATATCATTATCAATATCTGCTTTTACCCCTTTTGTTATTATTTTTGGCAGCCTCATTTAATGTTAATAAAAAGCAAATCTGCTTATTTTCCAATAAAAGCAGGTAATATTTGTTCGTGTCTTGTGGCTCTCAAACATCTGATGTTTATTCTGTGCGGCTCTTACGTTAAGCAAGTTTGGCCACCCCTGTTCTAAGGCCATTGAGTTCAATGGATGTAGGCTGGAGGGCCTAGTTGCCTGTTGCAACTGTATATTTTTGGGGGGGGGATCCTAGAGGGTTAAGTGTTATTAACACGTGGAATTCACTGTCGTGCAGCGGTGGCGGCTACAAGCCTAGACAGCTTCAAGAGGGAATTGGATGAACGTATGGAGCAGAAGTCTATCAGTGATTATTATATACAGATAGGAACTCTTGGTCTGGGGCAAGTGATGCTCTGTATTCTTGGTGCTTGGGGGGGGGGGCAACAGTGGGAGGGCTTCTAGTGTCCTGGCCTCACTGGTGGATCTCCTGAGGGCACCTGGTGTTTTTGGCCCCTGGGTGACAGAGTGTTGGACTGGATGGGCCACTGGCCTGATCCAACATTGCCTTCTCTTACGTTCTTATCAACTTCAAGGGGGGATTGGATGAACGTCTGGAGCAGAGGTCCATCGGTGGCTCTTAGCCACAAGATGTAGATGGAACCCTCCATCTGGGGCAGTGATGGCCTGTATGCTCATTTGGGTCTTGTTTTCCCCTATGTTAAAATCAACTATAAATGCTGCATCCTGGCTAAAAGCATCAGGAAATCCTTTCCAAAGCAGGCTGAGTACGTAGTCCAGTGAATCCAACAATAGGTATATTTTAAAAGATTTTTCCAAACTTTCAGGAGTTCTGAGCTTGTGAAGTTCAAGAAGAAAGTTGGCCACTCAGGAATCCTTAATTCTTGCCGTTGCTGGTCTGTTCTCCACTAACGCCTGCTTTTTCTCTCTCTCACGCAGCTGGTTTTGCGCTGTGACTCCTTGATGACGCTGCCCTTGTCCACTCTGCTGGAGAGATACTGTGAAGCGCTGTCATCTCGTCGTAATGTCACAGGTAAAAAAAAAAAAACCGACTTCACACGCCGCGTCATTAACGTGTGGAACTCGCCGCCACAAGGTGCGGCCGTGAAAATCAGCTTTGAAAAGCGGGCATGGCCGATTCGTCATGGACGGGGTTTCTCATTCGCTATCAGCTGTGATAGCTGAATGGAACCTCCATTTTCAGAGGCAGCGTACCATGGAAACCTGGATGCTGGTGAGAAACGACAGAAGGGGGCGAGTGCCTTCTCTGGATGCTTTCCAGAAGAGTCCAGCTGATGTTTTTGAGAAGGTAGATGCTGGATTATGTCGCTAGGGAAGGGGAGGGGGTCGCTGAATGACGACATGAACGACATGACCTTCAGGATCTCTTCCCTCACTGTGTTTCTATATTTCTGTGTTGCCGCTGAGCTCTTTTTGGATTTCTCTAGATCACTGCGGGTGGGGAGGGGGAGGTATTTGTGGATTCCCTGCATTGTGCAGGGGGTTGGACTAGATGACCCTGGAGGTCCCTTCCAACTCTATGATTCTATGTTTATATGTTATTCCTTTGTACTCAGGTGGAATAATGGTGCTTCCTTGATTGTTCAGCTAGGCATGTATGTATTAGACATAATACCAGGTGGCCAGTGATGATGGGGTGGGCATGGCTCAGGGGTAGAGCCTCTGCTTGGCATGCAGAAGGTCCCAGGTTCAATCCCCGGCATCTCCCATTTAAAGGATCTGGCAGGAGGGGGTGGGAAAGACCTCAGCCTGAGACCTTGGAAGGTTTTCCCCCCTGCCGTCACGGCTTGGGGTAGTTTAACAATAAGAATCCACAGCGTAGGAGTATACATCAAAGAGTCGCTGTGAAAACGGCTACAGCTGTGCAAAAATATTTATAAGAGTACTCTATCAAATTGTCGCTGCGTATAATCCGCAATATCACAATGAGAAGCCTGTACGTCCACTGCTAACCACACAAAAGATAACACGGTCTCTAATGGTTGGTGACACTAATAAAATCCCCAGGATTATATCCCAGGCTCTGAAGACGTCTCGACGGATATAGCCCTGGGGATTTTTTATCAGCGTTACCAGCCATTAGAGACTGTGTTATCTTTGGTTTGGTTAGCAGTGGATGTACAGTCTTCTTATTGTGATATTGCGGGTTACGTGCAACCACAGTTTGATAGATGATTCTTACAAATATTTTTGCATGGCTGTGCCCGTTTTCATGAGTTCACTGCTTGGAGTGGCGGGGGGAAACTGGAACTGGGATTGTGGGACTCCTCACTCCCGATGGGGTTGCTTAGTGACTGTAATTCGTTCTGCGCCTGTGTGTTAGCATTTGGGAGTTTTTAATCCACATCTTTAAAAAGAATGTGGCAGAAACCTTTTCTTCAGAGCCAGTTTGGTGTAGTGGTTAAGCGGACTCTAATCTGAGAAAACCGGGTTTGATTCCCCGCTCCTCCACTTGCAGCTGCTGGTGTGACTTTGGGTCAGTCACACGTTCTCTCAGAGCAGTTCTCTCAAGGTCCGTTCTGGAAAGAGCTCTCTCAGCCCCACCTACCTCACAGGGTGTCTGTTGTGAGGAGGAGAAAGGAAAGGGAAAGGAGATTTTAAGCTGCTCTGAGACTCCGAGTGAAGGGGGGGGTATAAATCCAATCTTCTTCTTCTTAAAAAATGTATTTGAAGCAGTTTTCTCCGGGGGGAAAAATAATTTGGGCCGCTGCAACATTGCTACTTAGATCTGGCATCTTGCATTCCTCATTAGTCGGTTTGCTGGTAATCTGGGGAATGCTTTTTTGGAAATTCATGTCCTGCGTAGTCCTATGTAGGTCAATTACATAAAGATTACCCATATGGGAAAGGTGTTTTGTTTTTTTGGGTTGCTTGCTTCTGAGTTCTGTATTTTAAAATTCTGTTTGTCAATCAGCTTTCTCGCCCCCTCCTCCACTCCAACCCCCCCCCCCTCTTCTCATGCATTCATTTATTTTCCCAAGTTTCAGTTGGTAAATCGTACGGAGCGAATGTAGAACGGGCGGTCCTGTGGAGGTCAGAAAGCCGCGCCCCCCCCGTGCTTCTGGCATCCTATGGAGTGTGCAAAACAGAAATATTTAGAAGGGGCTTTTTTGAAACAGCTGAGAACTGTAGGGGCACGGAACAGTTTATGATGGAATAGCACTGAAGTCCACTGCCATGGTTCTCATAGGTTATTACCTGCTTTTACTGTATTGCCTTTAAATTGTTTATAACATTGAAACACAAGAAGAGCCCTGCTGGATCAGACCGGTTGTCCATCTAGCCCAGCATCCTGTCTCACACAGTGGCCAACCAGTTCCTCTGGAGGGCCAATGAAAGGGCAGAGAGGCCGAGGCCTTCCCCTGATAAAAATATAAGAAGAGCCCTGCTGGATCAGACCAGTGAGGGTCCCTCTAGCCCAGCATCCTGTCTCATACAGTGGCCAACCAGTTCCTCTGGAGGGCCAACAACAGGGCAGAGAGGCCGAGGCCTTCCCCTGAGAAGAGCATCAGAAACATTCTGCTGGATCAGACCAGTAGTCCATCTTGTCCACCATTCTGCATCACACAGTGGCTGACCAGTTCCTCTGGAGGGCCAACAACAAGGTGTAGAGGCCGAGGCCTTCCCCTGATAGGAACCTCAGAAGAGCCCTGCTGGATCAGACCAGTGGTTCATCCACTCCAGCATCCTTTCTCACACAGTGGCCAACCAGTTTCTCTGGACGGCCAACAACAGGGCACAGCGGCTGAGGCCTTCCCCATATAAGAACATCAGAAGAGTACCACTGGATCAGACTTGTGATCTAGTCCAGTATCTGGTTTTCTACCCGTCTTTCTCCCATTCCACTCGGCCGGGGGGGGGGGGGCGTGTTCACTGCCGAGGGGTGGCCGTGGAGTTTCCTTCGGCACCAATGTGCTATGCCTTTTTTTTTTTTGACTGCGCAACCCCCCAGGAATGCTCTGTAAATGATGCAAAATTACACAACCCACAGCAAAATGTGCCCAGTGGTACAGGCCAGGGTCCCCCATGAATGTATCGAAGTAACTTTGCAAAGGCATGTAGATTGATGTTGAGGCACGTAGATTGATGGCCATCTTTGCATGCAGATGGGCAGACAGACAGACAGACCATACTGCATGACGAAGCTGTTTGGAGCACAGCTGATATGCACCTATCTTTGCTACCATTTGGTATTTGTAATGCGTGGCTGCATGGAATGTATGGCTAGGAGGGTTGGACCATAAGGAAGGCTGAGCACTGAAGAATAGATGCTTTCGAATTATGGTGCTGGAGAAGACTCTTGAGAGTCCCTTGGGCTGCAAGGAGATCAAATCAGTCAGTCCTAAAGGAAATCAACCCTGACTGTTCCCTGGAAGGCCAGATCCTGAAGCTGAAGCTCCAATACTTTGGCCACCAAATGAGAAGGGAGCACTCCCTGGAGAAGGCCCTGATGCTGGGAAAGACTGAAGGTCAAAGAAGAAGGGGACGGCAAAGGATGAGATGGCTAGACAGTGTTATTGATGCAATGGACATGAAGGCCAAATCCTGAAGCTGAAGCTCAAGTACTTTGGCCACCCAATGAGAAGGGAGCACTCCCTGGAGAAGACCCTGATGCTGGGAAAGACTGGAGGTCAAAGAAGAAGGGGACAGCAAAGGATGAGATGGCTAGACAGTGTTATCGATGCAATGGACATGAAGGCCAGATCCTGAAGCTGAAGCTCCAATACTTTGGCCCGCAAATGAGAAGGGAGCACTCCCTGGAGAAGACCCTGATGCTGGGAAAGATTGGAGGTCAAAGAAGAAGGGGGCGGCAAAGGACGAGATGGTTAGACAGTGTCATCGATGCAACGAACATAAAATTAAGCAAACTCCGGAGCACGACAGAAGACAGGAGGTCCTGGCATGATGTGGTCCACGGGGTTGTGAAGAGTTGGACTTGACTGTGCGTCTGAACAACAAAAATGCATTAGATGCCTCGACTGACTGTCTGCAATACAAATATAAAACTGCCAGAAATTCCAGTAGTCCGCAACGCCCCAGAAGGTGCGAAAGATATCTACTTGCCATCTCGCAGAAGCCAATGACGTCCCCTCGCTTCCTCGGTCAGCCCGAGGACCCTGAAAGACGAAGAGCTCTTTATTTATTAAAGCTGTACGAAACCATTAGACAAACAAGGAGAAAAATCAATCGCCTCCCTTCTCTTCGCCCCCGCGATATAAATGCGCTTGGAAATATCGTCTCTGTCATTGTACTTCAGGAAGTGCAAAAAGCCAGTGAATGTTTCGATGACTGATACGCCAGGTTGTTTTTAGATGGCAGCGAAAGGTCAGCCTGCCTCATGAACATACATGGAGCTGGCGGGGTTCAAGGAAAGTACAGTAAGAAGAAACCCCTCCTAAGGGGCACATTCACACGAACGGTCGCTTCTGCTTAACCAACACAACTGCAAATTCTTTTTTAAAATAAATTTTTTATTAAGTTTTCATAAAAGAAAAGGAAAGGAAAAAACAAGAAAGAACATACAAAGATAAAAGCATATTAATAGATATGGAGTCCGTACTATATATATCTATATTAACATTTCTACTAGAATCAATATCTAATTCACCAGATTAGCTTATCCCAGTTTTATAGGAGCATACTGTTAGAGTTAGTTCATTTTTTAAAATGTTCTTCCAGGCATTTATAAAACCTTAACCAATTATTTTCAAAGATTTCCTCTCTTTTATCTGCTAATTTCAATGTTAAATTGTCCATTTCTGCAGTCTCCAATCATTTATATATTATTTCCTCCTTAGAAGGAACTTCTTCTTCTTTCCAGTACTTTGCATAAAGAATTCTAGTAGCAGTTATTACATGGATAATCAGATGCTTATCTAATTTGTTAAAAGTTTCTGGAATCATATTCAACAAAAAAATGTCTGGCACAAATGGTATAGACTAGTCAAATGCAACATATTTTGCGATATTTCATGAATCCAGGTCCAGTATTTTTTACACATTTATACACAGGGGTCATTTCGTAGAAAAAGAGGTGCAGGAACTCATTAGCATAACTCATTTGCATAACTCATTTGCATATGCCACACCCCCTGACATACCGGAAGTGTGTCAGAAGGCAACACCCACCCCTCAGGCTCCACTCCACAGGTGAGTGAAACTGACCTGCTCTTCCTCCATTCCCTTCCCCATCCAATACTTTGTGCAATAAAAATAAGCGTAAAGGACACACCCTCATTCTCTTCCTGCTCCCTTGAAACCACTAGGTTTCAAGTAGACTTGAGGGACCCAGGACATGTGCACCACCCATCCCTTCCCCTTCCCCTCCCCACAACAAGACACCCTGTGCGGTAGGTGGGGCTGAGAGAGGTCTTTTGAGAATTGCTCATGAGAGAACAGCTCTGAGAGAACTTGTGACTGGCCCAAGGTCACACCAGCAGCTGCATGTGGAGGAGTGGGGAATCAAACCCAGTTCTCCCAGACTAGAGTCCAACTCCTGACCACTACACCAAACTGATAAGGTGGAAGCTGCTGAAGGTTGGTGAAATTTCTCCAGTACTTATGTGCCATGTGCCCAGATAAAAAATGGTATACTTAGAAAATTTATATGCCCTCTTGAGCAAGTCTCTGGAAAAGCAGCACACAGTCATAAAAGGAACAATGATAAAACTATCAATATTAAAACAAAACATTAAAAACAATAAAGACCCTAGCAGGGCTTTCCCCGGGGCACTGCACCTCTGCACTGCTCGGGGAAGCCGGGGGGGGCGGGGCTTGGTCATGTGCCCGCCCCCTGGGCTCCTCACTCCTAGAGCTGCGCTCCCATGCGCTCCCGCTCCAACAGAGCCCTGTTTATACGTCCACCACAACTGCAAATTCTTTACGGTGTGGTGGTTAAGAGCAGTGGACTTCGATCTGGAGAATCGGGTTCGATTCCCCACTCTTCGCTATTATAATTTTCAGGCAGTGATGATTTCCTCATGGATGGGGGCGGTACCATGAGGGGGCATCTGGCCACCGGGGGTGGCACTGATCACTGGACACCCATGCCCCTCTCCATCGCTGGCCTCCAGAGCCTTTGCTGCTCCATCCATGGTGCTCTAGCTTCAGGAGCCGCCATGGCTCATGGCTGCCACCAATGCTCCCTCTAAGCTGTGGAGTCTTGTGAGCAAGAATTCTGTTTTGTGAGCGACAGGCTTTAAAGTTGTGAGCGAGCCGTTTGGCTCCTGCATAAATTAGTTTGCTCTGGAGCTATCTTTCCTGAGTGAAGACAAAAATATGTGTGCCGGAGGCTAAAAGAACTGTGAGCTAGCTCACACTACCTCAGCTTAGAGGGAACACTGGCTGTCACCCCCCCCCCCAGGCCTGTCATTGCTGCGAGTCTCTTTTGGGGGATGGGGGTGCCAGGGGAGAATCTTAGAGGAAGTTAGGGGTGGGGGATGAATGAAAGCAGGGCCTCTTGTGTGGTGGCACCATAGTTCTGGAATCCCCTTTCTGTAGAAGTCTGTTTGCAACAGTTTGGGTAATGTTTGTACCGCCATAAAGATTAAGAACAGAGGGAAGCACCAAGACAGTCTGTTCTTAGGACTCAGAGGGCATTGTGAGGGAACAAGCAAGAGAGCCACGCATAGGTCAGTCCCACTCTGTAAGGTAGGTTAGGGTGAGAGGACATGGCTGCCCCAGGCTCACCCAGCGAGCTTCCATGGCACGAGTGGGCATTCGAACCTGGGTTTTCCAGATCCTAATCTGACACTCTTACCCACTACGCAACACTGATCACTGCCCCACCTCTCCACGTGCAGCTGCTGGTGTGACCTTGGGTCAGTCACAAGTCCTCTCAGAGCTGTTCTCTCAAGGGCAGTTCTTGAAAGAGCTCCCTCAGGCCCACCTACCTCACAGGGTGTCTGTTGTGGGGAGGGGGCGGGAAAGGAGATTGTAAACTGCTCTGAAACTCCAAGTGAAGAGGGGGGGGGGTATAAATCCAACTACTCCTCCTCCTCTTCCTCTTCTTCTTCTTCCTCTTTTTCTTCTTCTTCTTCTCCTTCTCCTCTCTCTCTGTCTCTTTCTCCCCCCCCCCACCTGTTTCTCAGCAATAATAGCTCAGATCTTGGGCAGCAGAGACGAGGCACTGAAACTCAGCCATACGTGCCGATGATATCGTGTACGCGGATACAGGTTTATCGTAGCTGCATTGCTTTGCTGATGGGCTGTCTCAGATATAACATTTTCAGGGAGCTGAGCATAGAATTCAGCACCCTTCCTGGCCGATCACTGTTTGATCGTCCTTCTAATTTATTGTAGACGGAGCAGAACCAATGGGGCGGTACCTCGGTGTCTCATTTGTGATAAAACCTGTTTTTAAAGACAGCCGAACTGGAATGTGGATTCCCGAATCAGTTGGTATAGCATTTTATGGCCCTTTTGATGTATCGCGGTGCAGAAATAAAATAAATCTAGCTGGATGGAGTTTCCCTCTGATGACTTTTAGGGCCGGGCGCTGGAGAAAATTGGGAGTAAAACGTACGGATTGATTTGTAAGCTGTTGGGAGCTGGTGAAGCCTGTTCCTTCGCTTGGGCCGTTTCGATCCCCTCTGTTTTTACACTGGAGGAACTAAATTTCCCAACGCTAAAGACACTGAACTCTGGCTCCCGCCCATCTCCCCTTGATGGCGAGTGACTGACGTGACTCTCAGCCAGTGGCCTTAGGGCTCAGACAGATGGGGCAGCATTGAGCCTGGCTACAAAATAGAAAGAGCCGGCTCTTCCTCTGGAGTCGGAGTTGCCGGCTCTAGGTTGGGAAATACATGGAGATTTTGGGGATGGCGACTGGGGAAGGGTGTAGGGTTGTCAGGTCCCTCCGGGCAGCTGGCAGGAGATGGGGAGCGGACTTATCGAGCGCAGGAAGTCTCACCCGAAGTTACATAGGCATGTTGCTAAAACGTTGGGTGTTCCTCCCCTTTTTTTTTTTTGCAGTAAGTTCCCCCCCCCCGGTCAGCTGATTGGTGGTGGAAAGGTGAGGCCTGGGAACAGGGGACCCCCCCACCCCCACCAGGGGGGTCCAGCATCCTTAGGAGGGTGGGGTTTGGGGAGAGGAAAAACCTCAGCAGGATATAATGCCATAGAGTCATAACATTTTCCAACTGCCTTCTACCACCTTGAGTGCTATTAGCTCTACTTCCTTCCCCAAAGGAAAGCAAGCGTTCTCTTGGTGAGTTCTTGTAGACTTTCCGGGCTGTATGGCTGTGGTACTACCTGACATTTCACAAGCAGCTGTGACTGGCATCCTCAGAGGTATAACACAGAAAGATGGAGTACTCTCTGTGTCGATGTGAGAAGAGAAACGGTAGGCAGGTAATTTATATCTACTCAGGAAGGTGGGGTAGGGCTGAGTCATTACCCTGTAGGAGTTTCCCAGGCTGTGACTTGCTAACGGAGGAGCTTTCCTGAGGAGGTTCGTTTGCATATGGACTGGCTGTTGAAATTCTAGTCTTCTCTGTAGTGCTGTTGTAAGATGTAGAGCATTTGGGGAGGGGAGGCTGTGTGTGTGTGTTCTCTTGGTCCTTTTTGCATTTGCCCGTCACTCTGGATTTTCTCAGTGTTTGACCTGAGGCAATTTAAGTCCACGGCAAAACAGCATCCAAATAACCCAGGACAACAGCAGGCTGAAACCGGGCTGACCACCAAAGGGAGGTAATACAATGCAGAATGGGGGGGGATACCCGGAATAAAAAGAAGGTTCAACTCAATTTTGGTGCAGAATGCGCGGGTGGTGGTGGTGGTGGTGGTGTTTGGATTAAAAAGAAGGTCGAATTCGATTTTAGTGCATAATTGCTTGGAGGACACCCCGATTAAAAGGAGAGTGCTGAAAGGGCCCTTGTTGACACACACTTGCTTTTGTCCTTTCGCTGGTGACGCTGGAGCCGAGGACCTTAAAACCGCACAGACCATTTCCCCCCGGGTGTGCCCGTAATGAAATGTGGTTCCCTTAAGTAGCCACATAACACCGTGCAACGTCGTGTGTGTCCGTCCTTTTCAAATTCACTGCTGGCCCCTCCATCATCAGAGACGCTCTTGGAATTCTGTTGACTGCCGGCCTCAGACATTGCAGGGTCATTCGTGGGGCTGCGTCGTCGTATTCCCCAGCACGGGCGGTTTTTGTCCCCGGACTCCTGTGTTCCTCTGGCTTTTTGTACCCTCCTGTCAGATCTGCTGCCATTAATTGTTCGGGCTGGGGTCTCTATCAGTAATTGTCTATCTGTAATTTATGGCCAGCCTTGAGGTTTATTGCCTGTCCTGCTTAATGTGTCTTTTTCTTCCCCGGGAGGATGGCTTGCCGCATTCCACCGCGTCACATAAACAGTCTGGCTATCTTCCTTCGCCTCCCCCCTCTTTCTCTCTGAAGTCGTGAATGTTTTATCTTGCTTTTGTAACCTTGGAGAACTGTTGAACTGTTTCTAGCCAGGTGCCTGGCCTGTGAATTGCAATTAGAGGTCACTAAGGGGCATTGGGGGGGGGGGAATTTAGTGCTTTTGCGCCTTTTTTGTGAGAACCAACGGTTGGGGGTTTTCGCGCTTTTTCGTATTGGCTCTGATTGGCTCTTTGCCTGCTCTCACCTTACTGGGTATGGTATATTAATCCCTGTTGCCTGTAACCAAGTTATCTCTAACAAACATTGAGTACCTGAACCATCATTAAGAATAAAAGGATCTTTTACTTCACCAAAGAGCCTGGCTTATTTGATTTGACTCAGGAGCCTCACACCTCCACATTCTCAAGCTGGGGCCTGTCCTGGTCTGAACACGTGAGACTGGAACAGCACCGGGGGGGTTCAGAGAGACTTCCTGGGTTCAGATTACCTCGCCTTTCCCGCCCACTCTGCGCCTTTTTCTCTACCTTTTGTTTCCTCGCCTCGATTCCTTTCCAACGGTTTTATTTTTATACCATCCAAGGTCATGCTCGAAGCCTTAATTTTCTCGGGTTTTTTTTTTTTTAAAAAAAACACTTCGTTCCTATGTTACAATATGGTGGGTTTAAAAAAAAAACGCACCCTCACGTGGCGCATACGCATTATGTAAGATTATATAATCTCGCACCTCTTGACAGGGTGGTACTTCTTAGTCACAAAAGACTGGAAGTTAGTGCCAAGAACATTCAAAATGGGTGATCGAGAGAAGTACAGCCTATGCTACTGTGAGCTGGGGTGGACTCCCCCCCCCCCCCAATTCTTTTTGTTTGGGATAATCTCGGTTTTTCTCTCCCCCGGGGTGTCAGCCTCATAAGCCCTACTTCGATGGTACTGTTATGGTTATCATTTATGATTTCATTTGACTTTTCAACCGCTCTCCTCCAGTAAACTGAACGTGAGAACGTAACATAAGAGAAGCCGATGTTGGATCGGGCCAGTGGCCCATCCAGTCCAACACTCAGTCACACAGTGGCCAGAAACACCAGGTGCCCTCAGGAGGTCCACCAGTGGGGCCAGGACACTTGAAGCCCTCCCACTGTTGCCCCCCACCCCCAAGCACCAAGAATACAGAGCATCACTTGCCCCAGACTGAGAGTTCCTATCTATACCTTGTGGCTAATAACCACTGATGGACCTCAGCTCCATATGTTTATTCAATTCCCTCTTGAAGCCATCCATGCTTGTAGCCGCCACCACCTCCTGTGGCAGTGAATTCCATGTGTTCATCACTCTTTGGGTGAAGAAGGACTTCCTTTGATCTGTTCTAACCCGACTGCTCAGCAATTTCATGGAGTGCCCATGAGTTCTGGTCTTGTGAGAAAGGGAGAAAAGTACCTCTTTCTCGACCTGCTCTGTCCCATGCATAATCTTGTAACCCTCGATCATGTCACCCGTCGTTTCTCCAAGCTAATGAGCCCCCAGCGCTTTGACCTTTCTTCGTAGGGAAAGTGTTCCAACCCTTTTATCTTTCTAGTTGCCCTTTTCTGCATTTTTTCCAATGCTATAATATCTCTTTTGAGGGGTGGCAACTAGAACTGTACACAGTACTCCAAATGAGGTACTGCGCTCAGAGCGGAGCACAATGCAGTCATAGAACATCAATTAAAATCAGGTTAACACCAATAGCAAACAAAAGTACAGCTAGAGATGGCGCAAAGAACCAATAACGCCTCTGTCTCGCAGGAGGGGAGGGGGTGGGAGTGCTAGAAGGGAATCATCACTGTCTTCAACCAAACTCGCGGCAGAACGTCTCTGCCTTGCAGGCCCCACGGAACTGCAACAGGCCCCATAGGGCACCGATGTTGCTTGCCAGAAGAGAGTTCCACCGGGTTGGAACCAGTGTCGGTCTTTTTCCCCTTTCCCCTTGTGTCAGTCTTTTTAAACATTTTTTACAGAGTTTTCAGTTTCCCGTAATTTGTTCGCTTTCCTTGACATTGTTTGTGCATCAATAAATCAGCGTTAATCTGTTTCACACCTATCAGGGAAGGGCTGTGGCTCCGTGGTAGAGCATCGGCTTGGCATGCAGAAGGTCCCAGGTTCAATCCCCGGCATCTCCACTTAAAAGGACCAGGCGGGAGGTGACGGGAAAGACCTCTGCCCTGAAGAGCCATTGCCAGTCAGAGTGGACAGTACTGACTTTGATGGACCAAGGGTCTGTTTTGGTTACCTGGAGATCTCTGGCTATTATGGTTGATTTCCAGATGGCCAAGATCAGTTCCCCTGGAGAAAATGGCCACTTTGCAGGTGGTCTCCGTGGCATCCTATCCCTGTGGAGGCTCGTCCGCACCGCAAACCCCACCATCCCCAGGCTCTACCCCCAAAATCTCCAGGCATTTCCCAACTCTGAGCTGGCAACCCTGGTTTCGGGATAAGAAGAAGAGAAGAGAAGAGATTGGATTTATACCCCGCCCTTCACTCCCCAAGGGAGTCTCAGAGCGGCTTACAGACTCCTTTCCCTTCCCCTCCCCACAACAGGCACCCTGGGAGGTAGGTGGGGCTGAGAGAGCTCTTTCCCAAGCTGTCCTTGAGAGAACAGCTGGTACAGAGCTATGGCTTGCCCAGGGTCATCCAGCCAGGTGCAAGTGGAGGAGTGGGGAATCAAACCCGGTTCTCCCAGATTAGAGTCCGCGCATTTAACCACGACACCAAACTGGCTCTCTCAACCTCATGTGTTTATGTGACAACAGGGTGGAATAAATACAGAGCTCAGGGCTGTCGATCAGTGGAAGAGCCTCTGCTTGGCACGCAGGAGGTCCCAGGTTCAATCCCCGGCCTCCCCAGATCAGGGAGTGAGTCATCAGAAAGAGCTTTACCTGAGACCCTGGAGAGCTACTACCGGTCTGAATAGACAGCAGTCCTTTATTATTTATTTATATATTTAAAGTAGTCTACCTGTCTCGCTGGGATTCAAGGCGGATCACGCCAAGCGAGTCAATACAGTCGACAGGATGAGACATTCAGTATGCAAAGTGGTGCCACAGTGGGATCAGCGGCCTTGGGAGGTGGTGAGCTCCCCCGCCCTGGCAGTCTTCAAGCAGCGGCTGGGCAAACCCTTGTCAGGGATGCTCTAGGCTGCTCCTGCATTGAGCAGGGGATTGGACTAGATGGCCTGTAGGACCCCTTCCAACTCTGTGATTCTGTGGTTCAATTAAATAGGGCTCGGGTCCCCATCGGCGAGACAGGTAGGGTATAAATAACATAAACAGGGGTCCGTTGGAGCGGGAGCGCACAGGAGCGCAGCTCCGGGAGTGAGGAGCCCAGGGGGCGGGCACATGACCAAACCCTGCCCCCCTCCTTGGCTTCCGTGAGCAGTGCAGAGGCACAGCGCCCCGGGGAAAGCCCTGCTAGGGTCTGTATTGTTTTTAGTGTTTTGTTTTAATATTGATAATTTTATCATTGTTCCTTTTATGACTGTGTGCTGCTTTTCCAGAGACATGCTCAAGGTGGCATATAAATTTTCTAAGTATACCATTTTTTGTCTGGGCACATGGCACAAAAGTACTGGAGAAATTTCACCAACCCTTCAGCAACTTCCACCTTATCAGTTTGGTGTAGTGGTCAGGAGTTGGACTCTAATCTGGGAGAACCGGGTTTGATTCCCCACTCCTCCACATGCAGCTGCTGGGGTGACCTTGGGCCAGTCACAAGTTCTCTCAGAGCTGTGCTCTCATGAGCAGTTCTCAAAAGACCTCTCTCAGCCCCACCTACCTCACAGGGTGTCTTGTTGTGGGGAGGGGAAGGGACGGGCGGTGCACATGTCCTGGGTAACTGAAGTCTACTTGAAACCTGGTGGTTTCAAGGGAGTGGGAAGAGAATGAGGGTGTGTTCTTTACGCTTCTTTTTCTGGCACGAAGTATTGGATGGGGAAGGGACTGGAGGAAGAGCAGGTCAGTTTCACTCACCTGTGGAGTGGAGCCTGAGGGGTGGGTGTGGCCTTCTGACACACTTCCGGTATGTCAGGGGGTGTGGCATATGCAAATGAGTTATGCTAATGAGTTATGCTAATGAGCTCCTGCACCTCTTTTTCTATGAAATGACCCCTGAACATAAATAATAAATAATAGTAATAATCACATGTTTGACTCACAGTACCTCATGGAGGAGCGGGGGAGAAAGTGTCTCGTGGCTGCTGCTTTTGCCGGCGGCTCTGTGTCTCTCACAGGGCCTGACTCCGCCCTTCATCAACATCGGCATTTGCTATTGGTTCGTTCATGTGTCTGTCTGGTTTAGTTCGTCTCTGGACTTCCACGCGGCTTCCAGTATTCCTGGAGGGTTTTCTACCTTTTCTCGCTGAGCGTAAAAACGAGCCCCACACGTTTCTAACACTAACAAGGCCGTGTCAGAAGCACTTAAGGGAATGGTGTTAGATACCCTCCGAGGGTTTTGTTTTTAAAACCTCAAAGGAAACCCCAGACATTTTTGTGGGTTGAAAGGAGACCAAGTAAAAGTTGACTCGGAGTGATCTTTCTCCTCCCGCCTTATCGAAGTGCGTTTGAAGTTTGAAAGTTCTCGAGGCCTTTGGTGGTGCTCTAAAAAAAGCGTGGAAGATGTTTCCCAAGCGCTTTATGCAGTGCTGTTGATTACGAGTGTATGATATACGTGCATGCGTGCAAAGGCGCGTGCTGGAAAAGGTGATCCGTTTGGCTTTTCCGTCCACCTGAGAAGAGAAGACCCATTTCTTCTGTAGGAAGTTTGTTTAACCTGGCAGAAGCCGGTTCAAGCTTTGCTCTGGCCACGACTGATGCTGGATGAATTATAGGGAAGCCATGCTTTTCAAAACGACAGGAGAGGAGTTGTGACTCAGTGGCAGAGCATCTGCTTGGCATGCAGAAGGCCCCCCAGGTTCAACCTCCAGTTGTTGTTCAGTCGCACAGTCGAGTCCGACTCTTCACAACCCCGTGGACCACATCATGCCAGGACCTCCTGTCTTCCGTCGTGCTCCGGAGTTTGCTTAATTTCATGTTTGTTGCATCGGTAACGCTGTTTAACCATCTCATCCTCTGCTGTCCCCTTCTTCTTTGACCTTCCGTCTTTCCCAGCATCAGGGTCTTCTCCAGGGAGTGCTCCCTTCTCATTTGGTGGCCAGAGTACTGGAGCTTCAGCTTCAGGATCTGGCCTTCATGTCCGTTGCATCAATAACACCGTCTAGCCATCTCATCCTTTGCCGTCCCCTTCTTCTTTGACCTTCAGTCTTTCCCAGCATCAGGGTCTTCTCCAGGGAGTGCTCCCTTCTCATTTGGTGGCCAAAGTATTTGAGCTTCAGCTTCAGGATCTGGCCTTCATGTCCGTTGCATCAATAACACCGTCTAGCCATCTCATCCTTTGCCGTCCCCTTCTTCTTTGACCTTCAGTCTTTCCCAGCATTGGGGTCTTCTCCAGGGAGTGCTCCCTTCTCATTTGGTGGCCAGAGTACTGGAGCTTCAGCTTCAGGGTCTGGCCTTCATGTCCGTTGCATCAATAACACCGTCTAGCCATCTCATCCTTTGCCGTCCCCTTCTTCTTTGACCTTCAGTCTTTCCCAGCATCAGGGTCTTCTCCAGAGAGTGCTCCCTTCTCCTTTGGTGGCCAAAGTATTGGAGCTTCAGCTTCAGGATCTGGCCTTCCAGGGAACAGTCAGGGTTGATTTCTTTTAAGACTGACTGATTCAATCGCCTTGCAGTCCAAGGGACTCTCAAGAGTCTTCTCCAGCACCATAATTCAAAAGCATCTATTCTTCAGTGCTCGGCAGTACCTCCAGTGCTGTCAGGTAAAAAGATAATAGAATCATAGAGTTGGAAGGGACCTCGTGGGTCATCTAGTCCAACCCCCTGCACAATGCAGGAAATTCACAAATATTTCCCACCACATGCCTAAGTGACCCCTGTTCCATGCCCAGAAGATGATAAAAGACCTTCAGGATCCCTGGCCAAACTCACCTGGAGAAGTAGCATTATATATAATAGGTGATATGAAAGACCTCTGCCTGAGAACTTGACACGCAGAAGGTCCCAGGTTCAATTCCCAGCATCTCCAGTCAAAATAGGATTTAGGTGATGTGAAAGGCCTCTGCCTGAGATCTTGGACAGCTGTTATCAATCAGGGGAGACAAGGGGAGATATTTTTACTTAGGAGGAGGTGATGGAGTCCATGCCTACTTGATTGTGGACCAACAAGAGGTAGCTTGAAGTTAGAGGAGGGGACATAGCTCAGAGGCAGAGCATCTTCTTGGCATGTTTAAAAGACCTCTTCCTGAGACCCTAGAGAGCCATTAAGTGGGGCTGTAGCTCAGAGGTAGAGCATCTGCTTGGCTTTCAGAAGGTACCAGGTTCAATCCCCAGCATCTCCAGTTAAAAGGACCAGGCAGGAGGTGATGTGAAAGACCTCTGCCTGAGACCCTAGAGAGCTATGAAGAAGAGTTGTGGCTCAGTGGTAGAGAACATAAGAACATAAGAAGAACCCTGCTGGATCAACCAGAGGTTGTAGCATGTATCTTGGACACATTTGCTCATATGCCATAGTCACATGTACATTAAAGAGAGCTCAAAGGACCGTCCACTTTTTAAAGCCCCACCTCTTGGTAGGGCTGCCAAGTCCAACTTGGGAAATATCTGGGGACTTTGGGGGTGGAGCCAGGAGACTTTGGGGGTGGAGCCAGGAGAAAGGAAGTGACATCATTTTGTGATGTCACATCCTGTGATGTTGCTTCCGCATGCTGACACATGAACTCATGAAGTTTCCTAATACTGAATCAGGCCATTGGTCCATCAAGGTCAGTATTGACTACTCAGACTGGTAGTGGCTCTCCAGGGTCTCAGGCTGAGATCTTTAATGTCACCTATTACCTGATCCTTTTTTAGCTGAAGAAGCTGATACCTCCTGCATGTCAAGCAGATGCTCGATCACTGAGCAACAGCCCTACTGAATCCTTCCTCATCTCGGCAGAATATGAAGCACTAAGTGCTACACAAGTGCTTAATATGATTTTCATATCATAAGAACAGGAGAGAAGCCACAGTGGATCAGCCCATCCAGTACAGCCCATCCAGTACAACACTCTGTGTCACAACAGTGGCCAAAAATACCAGGTGCCCTCAGGAGGTCCAGCAGCGGGGCCAGAACTCCAGAAGCCCTCCCACTGTTGCCCCCCAAGCACCAAGAATGCAGAGCATCACTGCCCCAGACAAAGGGTTCCATTTAGACCTTGTGGCTAATAATAGCCACTGATAGACCTCTGCTGGATGGGGACAGAGAGACAGACAGACAGACAGACGGACAGAAAAAAGAAAGAACGAGGGAGAGAGAGAGAAGGAAAAAAACTGGCAGAGAAACTTACCTTGCAAGCCACATGCAAAAGCAGCTCCTTCAGTCCCTCCTTAATCTCTGGGCAGACCTCTCTTGCTGTGGAAGCTCTCTTGCTGACTTCTTAAAGGGGAAATGTCTGGTGAGGCTTTTTACTGCAGGGCAGGCTCTCTGCAGACATTTCCCTTTTAAGGCAGGGCAGGGCAGACTCCGACTTCCTGCTGGCAGCCATTTTGTCCCCCGGGGGCCAATTTTGAAAAAGCGGGGGTAAGCAGTAAAAACCGGTGTTTCCCCCACCCTACCGGGGGACTTGGCAGCCCTACCTCTTGGGCTTCTCTTTGCAGCCATGAGGTCTAGAACCTTGGTCTTTTCAAAAGAAAAGCCCTGAAAGCTGAGATTGTCAAGACAAGAAATGCAATAAAAGAAAGTTGCTTCCTTTGACCGATTTTGGCTTGTCATCGTGCCGTTGGACACTGAGGCATCTTGGCAGAATCCCTAGCTCTTCCTCAGCGGGCGTCTGGAAAACGCTTCAGCTTTCTTTTCTGAAATATTTAACATTCTGAAATTATAAATTCACCAGCTTATCTCACTGATGAATAATTCAAAAAGGTACAGTCGCAATATAGGATGAAACAAGGAACGTATCGAAAAAGTAAATCTTGTATCCCAGTTATGAAAAATTATCCCAGTCGGTTCCTATTTAGTTTACATCTCTGTTAGCAGCATTAACCAAAGGAATCCAGTGTGGGCAGAAGGGTCGGCTTCTCTCTGCTTTCTCTCCTTTTTAACGTGCACAAATTCAGTAGCTTTAGACATCGCTTCTGCTTTCAAGCCATTCCTTTATGCAAAGAGGAGAAGGAGGACGCCATTTTGAAACGATCAAAACCTTCCTAGTTAATGGCAGAATTTGAATTGGAGATGTTTCTCGGCTATTGGAAGAATCCCCAAGCCTTGTCAATACACTGATTAGGTTATATTTAAGACTCATATTGTATAATTAATTTGCTCACTCCCCTCTGATCTTTAAACAAGTCCCCCCGTGGATATGCATAATTCTGCTGCAGTCTTTCCACCCCGCCAAGAAACATCTTTGACAGTTTAAGGGGACAGCCGTGTCGGTCTACAGGAGGAAATTGAGATTCAAGCTGATGAAGGGAGTTCTGACTTCCGACAGCTTATGCTCTGTCTGAAGAGGTGTGCGTGGATATGCATCTTGGCTCTAACTAGCCCTTGACTCTAACTAGCTTATACCCAGAATCAGGGGTCCTGTCGAGCAGGAGCTCGGGGGAGCGCAGCTCCGGGAGTTGGTGCCAGCCCCCCCCCCCCCCCACGGGGGAATGCCTGCTTGTGTCATGGCTGCAGCAAAATGACCCCATCCCCTGGAAAGGTCCTTGTTCCTCCGACCAGCCTTTTGAAGGCTTCAGCCACCACTGAAGCTATCCTCCCAGAATAGTGGTATTTCTGAGGCTTAGATTAGTAGCTGTCCCCTCTCTGCTAGCTCTTCCTTCCTTCCTTCCTTCCTTCCTTCCTTCCTTCCTTCCTTCCTTCCTTCCTTTCTTCCTTTCTTTCTTTCTTTCTTTCTTTCTTTCTTTCTTTCTTTCTTTCTTTCTCTCTGTCACTCTGTCTCTCTTCTTTCTTTCTTGCCTTCTGACATACTTCTGGTGATGTTATGGGGTGTGGCATATGCAAATAAGTTATGCTAATGAGCTCCTGCACCTCTTTTTCTACGAAATGACCCCTGCCCAGAATTAAACTTTGTTGGTCTTAGAGGTGCCACTAGACTCAAACTGTGTTCTGTTGCTTCAAACCAACACGGGGACCCACCTGAATCTATCTTTTATTACCTGTATTCCATTTTGCTGCTATTCACAGGTCTTGCCAACTGCTTTAATCCAATCTTAGCTATACTTATTGCCCCGTTACTTATGCATCTTGACTCTTGGCTCGAACTACCCCTTCCTGGCAACTAACCCCCCCCCCCACCTATATGTAATGGTTGGTGACGTCTGTTTCGATGTATCTGAAGAAGTGTGCATGCATATGAAAGCAGAAGCTCCGGGGGGGGGGGTAGTACCCAATACAGAAGGCATAAAAGACTGCCACAACATTGTTTGGTAATGATTTTCTTTCTTTTTTTTTTTTAAAAAAAGATGTTATTGGTTTTTCTACAGAAGGAAAAGAAAAGAACACCTACATAGACAGAAAATCTAACACATAACAAACATGAAGCGTGTACTCTTTCTAAAACCACTTACAGTTTACAAAAATGGAATCATACTTTCATGCACTTAAACCGGTTTAACTGCTCAAAATAAAAAGCTTATCTCTTGATAATTACGTTGTGCATCTTTTAAGATATTCTTCGATCCATTTATAAAGTCTCAACCAAGTTTTCTCGAAAACTTCTTTTTTTATCTTGTAGTTGTGAAGTTAATTTGTCCATTTCCGCTGTTTCCAAAGTTTATAGATTACTTCTTTTTTGAGACTTCTTCTCCCCCCCCCCAATATTTTGCATATCAAATCCTAGCCATGGTTATAACATCTATAATCATGTAAGCATCTGATTTTTTAAAACTCTCTGGTATCATATTTAATAAAAACAGTTCTGGAAGAAGAGGAGGAGGAGGAGAGGATGATGATGATGGAGATTGGATTTATAGCCCGCCCTTCACTACCCAAGGGAGTCTTAGAGCGGCTTACAAACTCCTTTCCCTTCCCCTCCCCACAACAGACACCCTGTGAGGAAGGTGGGGCTGAGAGAGCTCTGACAGAAACTGCTCCTTTTCAAAAACAGCTGTGCCAGAACTACAGCTTGCCCAAGGTCATCCAGCAGGTGCAAGTGGAGGAGTAGGGAATCAAACCCGGTTCTCCCAGATTAGAGTTCGCGCACTTAACCACTACACCAGACTGGCTCCATATCCAATATTTTTTTGGCTATCCATATCTATATCCAGTATTTTTTGTTATATTACTAAACCACCACATATGGAAGTAATAGTTTTCTTTAAGACTGAGACATGGTGATGCCGCCAGACCTTTTGTCGAGATGGGGTACCAGAATATTCAACAGCGTTTTCTCTTTCCTAGCTAAGGCAGCACAATCCACAGGCGAATTAAGATATAGATTTTCCTGCTTGTAGCCCTGACTGGGATGGTGCAGGCTAGGCTGATGCCATCGGATCTTGGAAGCTAAGCAGGGTCAGCCTCGGTCTGTACTTGGATGGGAGACCACCAAAGAAGCCCATGATTGCTACACAGAGGCAGGCAAGGGCAAAACACCTCTCCCTGTGTGTCTCTCAGGGGTCCGTTGGAGCGGGAGCGCACAGGAGCGCAGCTCCGGGAGTGAGGAGCCCAGAGGGCGGGCACATGACCAAGCCCCGCCCCCTCCTCGGCTTCCCCGAGCAGTGCAGAGGCGCAGCGCCCCGGGGAAAGCCCTGCTAGGGTCTTTATTGTATTTAGTGTTTTGTTTTAATATTGATAATTTTATCATTGTTCCTTTTATGACTGTGTGCCGCTTTTCCAGAGACTTACTCAAGGTGGCATATAAATTTTCTAAGTATACCATTTTTTATCTGGGCACATGGCACATAAGTACTGGAGAAATTTCACCAACCCTTCAGCAGCTTCCACCCCATCAGTTTGGTGTAGTGGTCAGGAGTTGGACTCTAATCTGGGAGAACCGGGTTTGATTCCCCACTCCTCCACATGCAGCTGCTGGGGTGACCTTGGGCCAGTCACAAGTTCTCTCAGAGCTGTTCTCTCATGAGCAGTTCTCAAAAGACCTCTCTCAGCCCCACCTACCTCACAGGGTGTCTTGTTGTGGGGAGGGGAAGGGAAAGGGGAAGGGATGGGCGGTGCACATGTCCTGGGTATCTCCAGTCTACTTGAAACCTGGTGGTTTCAAGGGAGCAGGAAGAGAATGAGGGTGTGTTCTTTACGCTTCTTTTTATTGCACCAAGTATTGGATGGGGAAGGGAAGGGAGGAAGAGCAGGTCAGTTTCACTCACCTGTGGAGTGGAGCCTGAGGGGTGGGTGTTGCCTTCTGACACACTTCCGGTATGTTAGGGGGTGCGGCATATGCAAATGAGTTATGCAAATGAGTTATGGTAATGAGCTCCTGCACCTCTTTTTCTACCAAATGACCCCTGGTTTCTCATATTATGCGCACATTTATGACGTTGGTCTTGTGTGGTCCATCCATCACTGGTTAGGAATGGTCCACAGCCAGGCCTATCAGACCTTTTCACTCTTGCGTAGTTCGTCACTACTTATCAGGGGGTCCCTAATGCTCCCTCTAAGCTGCGGCATCTTGTGAGCGAAAATTCTACTTGGTGAGCTACTGGCATTGAAGTTGTGAGGGAGCGATCTGGCGACTGCATAAGTAAGTTTGTTCTGGAGCCCTCCTTCCGGAGTGGAGCCAAAAAGGTGGGAGCAGGAGGCTAAAAAAACTGTGAGCTAGCTCACACTAACTCGGCTTAGAGGCAACATTGCCCGTGGGCAATATAGGTCTGCCATAGGCTTCTGATTGGTACTGAAGAAGAAGAGGAGGAGGAGGAGGAGACTGGATTTGTACCCCGCCCTTCACTTGAAGTCTCAGAGTGGCTTACAAACTCCTTCCCCTTCCCCTCCCCACAATAGATACCCTGTGAGGTAGGTGGGGCTGAAAGAGCTCTCCCAAGGACTGCTCCTTCTAGAAGAGGGCAGAGAGGCTGAGGCCTTCCCCTGATAAGGACATCAGAAGAGCCTTGTTGGATCAGGCCAGTGGTCCATCCACTCCAGCATCTTGTCTCACACAGTGACCAACCAGTTCCTCTGGAGGGGCAAAAACAGGGCAGAGAGGCCGAGGCCTTCCCCTGAGAAGAACATAAGAAGAGCCCTGCTGGGTTAGACCAGTGAGGGTCCATCTAGTCCAGCACCTTGGCTCGCACAGTGGCCAACCTGTTCCTCTGGAGGGCCAACAACAGGACAGAGAGGCCGAGGCCTTCCCCTAATAAGAGCATCAGAAGAGCCCTGTTGGGTCAGACCAGTGAGGGTCCCTCTAGTCCAGCATCCTGTCTCACACGGTGGCCAACCAGTTCCTCTGGAGGGCCAACAACAGGGCAAAGAGGCCAAGGCCTTCCCCTGATGTTGCCTCCTGGCCCTGGGATTCAGAGGTTGACTGCCTGCGACTGTGGAGGTTCTCTTTAATCTCCTTTGGAAGCTGTCTGTGCCTGTGGCCATCGCTACGTCCTCCGGCAGCAAATTCCACATTTAGCCCTCATAAATCTACCAGGAGACGCCCAGTACTTTCGGGGTAGAGAGAATTCTGATTTGCTCGACGGCATTCTTTAGATGTTTACCCTGGAGGGGGCCCTTATAAGCTAATGCATGTTTGTTCCGTTCCTCGGTGTGGATTGGTACAGGCTGCTTTCCTGTCACCCACGGATTTCGATCTGAGGTGCCCGCGTGACGGAGCTGGCCGTTTGGGATCCCCCCTCCAACAGATTGGCTCTGCGTGGTGACCAGTTCCCATCCACTGAAAGGACGCTTGCAGGCAGAACCCGTTTCTTATTATTTGTCACCCTGGATGAAGAAAGCCCTTCAGAATGAATGCCGTTTTTTTCCAAAAGAGTCCCCCCTTCGTTATAACTCCAAGACGTTCCTGTGTCGTCTGGTAAATCGAGGGAGAATGATTCTAATAACCAGCAGTTAATGGTATGGAAATGGATGTGGCTGTTATCTGTAGCGGGAGCATTGATTTTCCAGGGCTTAATTAGGTGGAGTCCAGCACGCGGAATCACTCAGCCTGTAATAACTTGTCACTGCTGGTGGAGGCTGCGTCGCTCGGCGGGACGGAGGCCAGCTTTGGGAGTGGAGTGGGGACGGGGCAAGTAGTTCCATGGAACCAGGACTCCGTCTGGCCTGTTGGGGCACTGCTGAGATCTGGGGATTGGGGAACTCTCCGATCCTAGCGTGACACTTCAACCAACATAAGAACATAAGCGGAGCCAGTGTTGGATCAGGCCAATGGCCCATGAAGTCCAACACTCTGTCACACAGTGGCCAAAAACACCAGGTGCCATCAGGAGGTCCACCAGTAGAGCGAGGACACTAGAAGCCCTCCCACTGTTGCCCCCCCCCCCCCAAGCACCAAGAAGACAGAGCATCACCGTCCCAGACATAAGAACATAAGAGAAACCAATCTTGGATCAGGCCAGTGGCCCCTCCAGTCCAACACTCTGCCACACAGTGGCCAAAAATACCAGGTGCCCTCAGGAGGTCCAGCAGTGGGGCCAGGACACTAGAAGCCCTCCCACTGATGCCCCCCCCCCCCGTCAAGCACCAAGAAGACAGAGCATCACTTGCCCCAGACTGAGAGCTCCTATCTATACCTTGTGGCTAATAGCCACTGATGGACCTCTGCTCCATATGTTTCTCCAATTCCCTCTTGAAGCCATCCATGCTTGTAGCCGCCACCACCTCCTGTAGCAGTGAATTCCATGTGTCAGTCACTCTTTGGGTGAAGAAGGACTTCCTTTTATCCGTTCTAACCTGACTGCTCAGCAATTTCATGGAGTGCCCCCGAGTTCTGGTCTTGTGAGAAAGGGAGAAAAGTACCTCTTTCTCTACCTGCTCTATCCCAGGCATAATCTTATAAACCAGCACACCACATACTTTGCTGTGAAGCTCACTGGGTGACTTTGGGCCAGTCGCTCTGTTTGGTGTAGTGGTTAGGAGTGTGGATTTTAATCCGGGAGAACTGGGTTTGATTCCCCACTCCTCCGCATGCAGCTGCTGGTGTGACTTTGTGTCAGTCACAAGTTCTCTCAGAGCTGTTCTCTGAAGGGCGGTTCTCGGGAGAGCTCTTTCAGCTCTATCTCCCTCACAGGATGTCTGTTGTGGGGAAGGAAAGGGAAAAGAGATTGTAAGCCACTCTAAGGCTGATTTTACACCTCCCCTCTAAAGTAGAAGAAGAAGAAGAAGAGATTGGATTTATATCTCACCCTTCACTCACTTAAGAGTCTCAGAGCGGCTTACAAACTCCTTTCCCCTCCCCTCCCCACAACAGACACCCTGTGAGGTAGGTGGGGCTGAGAGAACTCTTTCCCAAGCTGTTCTTGAGGGAACAGCTGGTTCTTGAGGGAACAGCTGAAGGAACAGCTGGTACAGAGCTATGGCTTGCCCAAGGTCATCCAGCCAGGTGCAAGTGGAGGAGTGGGGAATCAAACCCGGTTCTCCCAGATTAGAGTCCGCGCACTTAACTACTACACCATATTGGCTCTCAGTAGTTTGACTGCTGTCTTTTCCTGTGCTGATTTCACAGTGGTGTGAAATTTCACTCCAGGGGGTCTAAGTGCACTAATCAACAGCAATTGTTTAAAGCAGAATCAAGCGGTATAATACTAGTTTGACCACAGGAGGGCAATTAGTAGATATGGACATTTCAGTAGCAACACAGTTTCACACCGCACAGAGGTGTGGGCAGGTTTTTTTGGAACTAGAATGATTCCAGCGGGAAAGTCAGATGTAAAATCAGTCTAAGACTCCTTCGGGTAGTGAAAGGTGGGGTATAAATCCAATCTCTTCTCTTCTTCTTCTTCTTCTTCAGTTTCATGCTCACAAGATTGTTGTGAAGGATTGTTATAAAATGTGGGTGGAAGATCCAGCTGTACTAGTCTGAGCTCCTTGAGGAAGGGTAAGGTAGAAATGTACATCTATAATCAGTCTTCGGCTCTCCTTGCAGACACAATGTCTGGGGCAGTGATGCTGTCTTCTTGGTGCTTCTGGAGTCCTGGCTCTCCTGATGGACCTCCTGAGGGCACCTGCTGTTTTCGGCCACTGTGTGACACAGAGCGTTGGACTGGATGGGCCATTGGCCTGATCCAACATGGCTTCTCTTATGTTCTCTTAGCCACAAGGTATAGAGGGAACACTCTGTCTGGGGCAGTGGTGCTCTGTATTCTTGATGCTTGGTGGTCCATGGTGAGAGGGCTTCTGGAGTTCTGGCCCTATTGGGGCAGTGAGGCTCTATCTTTTTCATGCTTCTGGAGTTCTGGCCCCGCTGGTGGACCTCCTGATGGCACCTGGGTTTTGGCCACTGTGTGACACAGAGCGCTAGACTGGGCGAGCCATTGGCCTGATCCAACATGGCTTCTCTTATGTTCTTAGGTTCTCTTAGCCACAAGGTTTAGATGGAGCACTCTCTCTGGGGCAGCGATGTTGTGTATTCTTGGTGCTTGGGGGCAACAGTGGGATGGCTTCTGGGGTTCTGGCCCCGCTGGTGGACCTCCTGATGGCACCTGAGTTTTGGCCACTGTGTGACACAGAGCGCTAGACTGGGCGAGCCATTGGCCTGATCCAACATGGCTTCTCTTATGTTCTTAGGTTCTCTTAGCCACAAGGAATAGATGGAGCACTCTCTCTGGGGCAGTGATGTTGTGTATTCTTGGTGCTTGGGGGGCAACAGTGGGAGGGCTTCTGAAGTTCTGGCCCTGCTGGTGGACCTCCCGATGGCCCCTGGGTTTTGGCCCCCGTGTGACACAGAGTGTTGGACTGGATGGGCCACTGGCCTGAGCCAACATGGCTTCTCTTATGTTCTTAAGGTGCATTTGTGATGTCTGAATAGGGTTACCAGCTCCGGGCTGAGAAATACCTGGGGATTTGGGGGTGGAGCCTGAGGAGGGTGGGGTTTGGGGAGGGGATGGATTTCAGTGGGGTATAATGCCATAGAGTCCACCTTCCAAAGGGACCATTTTCCCCAGGGGAACTGATCTTTCACCTCGAGATGAATTGTAATCCCAGGAGAACCACCACTTCTGTCTGAAGTAGGCTTCAATCCCAGATACCCCCCTTTTCGACTCCCCACCCCCCAAGTTTCTCGTTCAAACCCCAGAATCCGCAGCATTAATGCTCCCTCTACGCTGTGGGGTCTTGTGAGCAAAAATTCTACTTTGTGAGCTACTGGCCGTAAGCGAGCGATTTGGCTACTGCATAGATCCGTTTGCTCTGGAGCCCTCCTTCCTGAGCGAAGACAAAAATGCGTGAGCTGGAGGCAAAAAAATGGTGAGCTTGCTCACACTAACTCGGCGTAGAGGGAACATTGCTCAGCACCCCAAGAGTTTGGGGCTGCGCATTTCCCCTTCACACTGCGTGTATTTGCTGCAGCAGAGGGCAAAACACCGATTTACCTGCAGCACTATTAAAAATGCACAACAGCAAATCGAAAAAAGGAGGCGGAAAAAAAAGAGGTTTGAATAATGGGAGGTTTAGTTTATTGGTTTTTCATGCACTGGTTCTTAGTGCTTAATAATGAAGCATCTCCTAAGATTGACAGTGTAGCACCAAGATATTGTTCCGGCTGGGCTTTCTTGTAGTTTCTCAGCCGCTATTCATTATTCCCTTAAAGCAATTGGACTCACTTGTGCAAGTTTTATCGGACCGGAGAACAGGGAAACGAGTTTATGCCTCGAACAAAGGATGCCAGCGGAGTTATTGGGAAGTTTTAAAAAAATCTGTTCGAAACTTTTGGTTTTTTGCTGGCAACAAACACCATCTCCTTTTCGCCGCACCGTAAGGATGTGCCACCACACTTCTGCACTGGGCCACAGTGCTGAAAAGCCTTCCAGTTTGGTGCAGTGGTTAGAAGCACGAACTCTAATCTGGGAGAACCAGGTTTGATTCCCCACTCCTCCGCATGCAGCTGCTGGTGCGACCTTGGCTCAGTCACAAGTTCTCTCAGAGCTGTTCTCTCAAGAGCAGTCCTCGAAGGAGCTCTTTCAGCCCCACCCACCTCACAGGCAATGCTCCCTCTAAGCTTGTGAGCAAAAATTCTACTTTGTGAGTGACTGGCATTAAAGTTGTGAGTGAGTGATTTGGCCACTGCCTAAATTAGTTTGCTGTGGAGCCACCCTTCCTAAGAGAAAAACGCGTGAGCTGTAGGCTGAAAAATGGTGAGCTAGCTCATACTAACTCAGCTTAGAGGGAACACTGCTCACAGGGAGTCTGTTGTGGGGAGGGGAAGGGGGAGGCATTTGTAAGCAGCTCTGAGATTCTGTGAGGGACGGGGTATAAATTCAATCTCCTCCTCTTCTTCTTCCTCCTCCTCCTCCTCCTTGTGAACCTCTCAGCTGCCAGGTTGTATGGAGCCCAGGGGTATTTTTTTTGGGTGGGGGAGAGAGATTTAAAATAGCTGGGGGGAAATGAGCTTGACTTAACTGCTTTCTCCATAGCCGCTTTCTGCCTCCTCCAGTACTGGGTCAGGGCTTTTGAAGCACTTAGAATCGAGTTCCCTGGAGGGGCGCCAGGAGATATCCCAAGCGCTGGGAAAATTGCAGAGAACAACAACCTCAAGAGCAGGGCAACATCTGTCGCGCGCTTTCAAGGAGAGCAGAACCGCCCAGCGATTCGGCTGCAGCAAGCGTAGCCGTCGTTTCCCAGAAACATTGCTTCCCAGAGCTCTCCTCCTGTGGCTCACACTGCCCCACGCTGTGTAAACCGCCCGGGGATCTCAGGGAAGAAGATGGACTATGAATATAGTAAAATAACACTGAAAAAAGCTAGCATGGGTCCCCCCCCCCCCCTTCATGCACGTGCCGGCGACTAGAGCAGCAGAGTTTCTCTGGGCCCGTGCAGAGTTTCTTTCACCTCATCACTGCGAGCCAGTTTGGTGTAGCGGTTAGGAGCGCGGACTCTAATCTGGGAGAGCCGGGTTTGATTCCCCGCTCCTCCGCATGCAACGGCTGGTGTGACCTTGGGTCGGTCACCAGTTCTCTCAGAGCTGTTCTCTCACGAGCAGTGCGCGAAACAGCTCTCTCAGGCCCACCTTAACGGAATGGCATGTCTGTTGTGGGGAGGGGAAGGGAAAGGAGATTGTAAGCTGCTCTGATACTCCTTCGGGTAGTGAAGGGCCGGGTATAAATCCAGTCTCCTCCACCAAAGCCGTGTTCCCAATCCTGCGAAGCTGTGGGGTTTCTGGGGGTTGGGGGTAGAATCAGGCATCTATTTGGACTGAACAAGGAATCGACAACAGGTTTATTGCTTCAGGATACTCCGGGCGGGTGACAAATGGCATATTCAGACATCCTCATCCTCATCATCACTATTCTATAATTTTATTTCCTTTATTTGTACCCTGCCTTTCTCCCCCCAGTGGGGACCCAGGGTGGCTTACATTATTCTCCTCTCCTCCATTTTATCCTCACAACAACCCCGCGAGGCTGTTGCCCCAGAAGGTCGGACCAGAACCAACGGGTTGAAAGTAAATCAGAAGAGTTTTCGACTAAACACTAGGAAGAACTTCCTGACAGTTAGAGCGGTTCCCCAGTGGAACAGGCTTCCTCGGGAGGTGGCGGGCTACCTCTCCTTCCTGGGAGGTTTTCAAGCAGAGGCTAGGTGGCCATCTGACAGCAATGCCGATTCTGTGAACTGAGGCAGATCACAAGAGGGAGGGCAGGAAGGGTGGCCTCCGTGCTGAGTTCTCGCGGCCCTTTCTGACACGCCCCGGGAAAGGCTGATCACCGCTTTGGGGTCAGGAAGCAAGCCTGGAGGTTTTTTGTCACCTTCTGGATGTGGAAGAGGGGTCACTGGGGGCGGGGGGGGGAGGCGTTTTGAATTCCATGCATATTGTGCAGGGGGTTGGACTAGATGGCCCTGGAGGTCCCTTCCAACTCTATGGTTCTATGATTCTAGGTAAGTTAGGTTGAGCGAGTTTGACTGGCCCAAGGTCACCTAGCAAGCAAGGTCACCGAGGAGAGCCAGTTTGGTGTAGTGGTTAAGTGCGCGGACTCTAACCTGGGAGAACCGGGTTTGATTCCCCACTCCTCCACATGCAGCTGCTGGATGACCTTGGGCAAGCCATAGCTCTGTACCAGCTGTTCCCTCAAGGACAGTTTGGGAAAGAGCTCTCTCAGCCCCACCTACCTCACAGGGTGTCTGTTGTGGGGAGGGGAAGGGAAAGGAGTTTGTAAGCCGCTCTGAGACTCTTGAATGAAGGGCGGGGTACAAATCCAATCTCTTCCACCTCCTCCTTCTCCCCCTCTCCTCCTCCACATGCAGCTGCTGGTGTGGCCCTGGGTCAGTCACAAGTTCTCTCAGAGCTGTTCTCTCAAGAGCAGTCCTGGAAAGAGCTCTCTCAGCCCCGCCTACCTCGCAGGGTGTCTATTGTGGGGAGGGGAAGGGAAAGGAGTTTGTAAGCCGCTCTGAGACTCTTGAGTGAAGGGTGGGGTGTAAATCCATCCTCCTCCTCCTCTCCTCCTTCACATGCAGCTGCTGGTGTGGCCCTGGGTCAGTCACAAGTTCTCTCAGAGCTGTTCTCTCAAGAGCAGTCCTGGAAAGAGCTCTCTCAGCCCCGCCTACCTCGCAGGGTGTCTATTGTGGGGAGGGGAAGGGAAAGGAGTTTGTAAGCCACTCTGAGACTCTTGAGTGAAGGGTGGGGTGTAAATCCATCCTCCTCCTCCTCTCCTCCTTCACATGCAGCTGCTGGTGTGGCCCTGGGTCAGTCACAAGTTCTCTCAGAGCTGTTCTCTCAAGAGCAGTCCTGGAAAGAGCTCTCTCAGCCCCGCCTACCTCGCAGGGTGTCTGTTGTGGGGAGGGGAAGGGAAAGGAGTTTGTAAGCCGCTCTGAGACTCTTGAGTGAAGGGTGGGGTGTAAATCCATCCTCCTCCTCCTCTCCTCCTTCACATGCAGCTGCTGGTGTGGCCCTGGGTCAGTCACAAGTTCTCTCAGAGCTGTTCTCTCAAGAGCAGTCCTGGAAAGAGCTCTCTCAGCCCCGCCTACCTCGCAGGGTGTCCGTTGTGGGGAGGGGAAGGGAAAGGAGTTTGTAAGCCGCCCTGAGACTCCGAGTGAGTGGAGGGCGGGGTAGAAATCCAATCTCTTCTTCTTTTGCTTTTGTGGCACAAGTGAGGATTTGAACTCGGGTCTTCGAGATGCGAGTTCAGCCCTCTGAACCACTGCAGCACACTGGCTCTTTATTATTAGAATGATTATTAGGAGGAGGAGGAGGAGGAGGAGGAGGATTTCTCCCTGAGACCCAAGTTGGATCCCATGTACGATTTTTTAAAAAAACGGTCGGTCGATCAAGATGCGATAAGATTTGCATCTCACAGCAACAATTCCTAGGAAGAGAAAACAGTGCAGTCGGGCTGGGATTGCAGAAGGCGGGGCCGGGGGGGGGGGGGATGGGGGGGAGGTCCATGCAAACATCTGTTTAGGGAAGGATGTTTCCCCGTGCCAAACATCAGCTGTTGAGCCGCCTCTGCAAGCCTTCCCTCCTGAGCCATTCCGTTTCGCCCCTTTTCGCGAGAGGAGAGCGGCGGGGTGTGGGGGGGTGTGGGGAGACTTCCACCTTAGCGGTGCACCCAGAATGTGAGGTTGGAGGGACGGCACCAGTCGGGGGGAGAAAGCCCCCTTTTCCTTCGGCAACTGGCTGCGATTTTATTGGCCCCTGAGCTGCTGTTTGGATCCAGGAGGGTTCCGCTCTCTCCAGCCCGCCCCCTCTGCAAGAGGCAGAGAGAAAGAGACAGAGAGACAGAGAGAGGAGTGGATCCACATGAGCTGGCAGAGATGGTTTCAGTGTAGCGGGGCAGAGAGGGGAACCCGCCTCAGGAACCAAAGCAAAGGGGGATTGCTCGCCGGGCATCCCTGATTCCCTCCCTGGGCTGGACCATGAACGAAACCATCATCCTCCAGTACTTCATCGAGGAACTGGACGCTAACTGCAGCCTCTTGGACGCCCTGCAGGATGGATTTGATGGTAGGCGGGGGGGGGGGGGGCTTGCTTGAGTGGGAGAGCAAATTCCCAGTCCGGGGCAATGCTCCCTCTAAGCTGTGGGGTCTTGTGAGCCAAAATTCTGCTTGGCGAGCGCCCGGCATTCCAGTGGGGAGCGAGCGGTTGGGCTACGGCATTGCTGGGTTTGCTCTGGAGCCCTGTTTCCGGAGCGCAGGCAAAGATCTGCCAGCCGGAGGCGAGAGAACTGTGAGCTAGCCCACACTAACGCAGCTTAGGGGGAACACTGGTCCAAGACCAACCAAGGTTTGTTCCAGGTGTGAGCTTTTCCTGGGCTTTGCGCACTTTGTCAGATACATTAGCGACTGGACTCTCGATTTGTTCTGCTGCTTCAGACCGACACCCCTGACCGCCTGGATCTATCCAAATGGGAGAGGTTCTTCAGGCCACAGTCCGCTCGGCCCCTGCCAGCAGAGCTCCCTGCCCGCCACTCACTTCTTGTCTTTCTCTTCCCTTTCTTTGACCCGAAGGTCCATTCTGCAACTCCACCACGGACCAGATCGGGACCTGCTGGCCCAGGACCGGCGCCGGGGAGCTGGTGGAGAGACCCTGCCCGGAGTTCTTCAACGGGATCAAATACAACACCACGAGTAAGTGCTGGTTCATCTTTCCCCACTCTTTTTTATCGGGCTGAGTCTTCTTTGCCCCTCGGTTGGCACAGGAAAAGGCAGCTGTGGGGGGAGAAATCCGGATGAGCCTTTTCTCCTGCTCGACCTTTCCCCTTGGGAATGGAGAAGCTGCATTCCAAAAGACAAGCCAAATTCCCTTTCTCGGTTGACACGCGGTGACGGATGATGGCTTTGGTTTTCTGTGAGTTTATGGACTCATCTAATAGGTTTTCTCGGGGCAAAAGAGGACCTCGATATTTCTAAGGAAGCAGAGGAAATGTAGGGCATGCCGGCGAGCTGTTGTTGATTTCACAGGTGGAATCTCTTTCTTGTGTGTGTGCGTGTTTGTGTGTGCCTCCCGGAAGATACAACGTATGTACCTGTGTTTCCACAGGAATAGATTCACATCGGTTGCGGCTGCTGCATTGACAAGTGTAAAGGAGGGCAATGAAATGCCCTGTAGGACCGGTCTGTTGTTATCGCTTGCTGTATGGAGGAGTGTGGCCGTGTGCTGGGTGAGGTCAAGTTATTGTCTGGAGTTTGGATCGTGGAAAGTAAAAGATGTTTCTGTTTTCAGACCTTTCTCTGAAGCAGGGTGTCTTGGGCTGTGCGTAAACCTTATTTCGACTTTCTCAATCTCGGGCTGCTGGTTCCAAGCATCTCTTATATAGTGTCGTAAATGTCCAGACTTGCAGACACGTCTCGGGAATGTCTGAAATCTGGTCAGAAGTTGGTGGGCACCTCATCTTGGTTGTTGGCGTTCATTTGGTGTACGCCCCAAAGTGAGTGTTTGTGTATTTGTGTTTTCATATTCTGGATGAAAATGTTGAGACAGTGTATGACTGCAGTGAAAACGGCCAACGCTATGCTAGGGGTTATTAGGAAGGGAACTGAAAACAAATCAGCCATTATCATAATGCCCCTGTATAAATCGATGGTGCAACCTCATTTGGAGTACTGTGTACAGTTCTGGTCGCCACACCTCAAAAAAGATATTATAGCATTGGAGAAAGTGCAGAAAAGGGGCACTAGAATGATAAAAGGGTTGGAACACTTTCCCTGTGAAGAAAGGTTGAAGCGCTTGGGGCTCTTTAGCTTGGAGAGACGACGGCTGAGGGGCGACATGATCGAGGTTTATAAGATTATGCATGGGATAGAGCAGGTAGAGAAAGAAGTCCTTTTCTCCCTTTCTCACAAGACAAGAACTCGGGGGCACGCCATGAAATTGCTGAGCAGTCGGGTTAGAATGGATCAAAGGAAATCCTTCTTCACCCAAAGAGTGATGAACACGTGGAATTCACTGCCACAGGAGGTGGTGGCGGCTACAAGCATGGACGCCTTCAAGAGGAAATTAGATAACCATATGGAGCAGAGGTCCATCAGTAGCTGTTAGCCACAAGGTATAGATAGGAACTCTCGGTCTGGGGCAAGTGATGCTCTGTATTCTTGGTGCTTGGGGGGAGGGGGGCAACAGTGGGAGGGCTTCTAGTGTCCTGGCCCCACTGCTGGACCTCCTGAGGGCACCTGGTGTTTTTGGCCCCTGTGTGACTGAGTGTTGGACTGGATGGGCCACTGGCCTGATCCAACATTGGCTTCTCTTATGTTCTTATGGACATTCCTCTGATTTTGTTGATATTCACTGGTGAATGTCATTTCTCACTGAAATTTTGGACATATGTGGTGAACGTGAATTTGAACACAAAGAGTTGTGGGGAGAAAAAAATATGATGGCCTTTTGGCACAAAGATTTCTCCCACAGTTATCTCTGAAGGTGCAAGGAAAGAGCCACCAATATCCCCCAAGGTGTTTTTTGGTTCAACCATGTCGAATTCCCTTCTAAAGATGTCTGCGAACTGGTTCTCGATGCCCTAACATCTGCAAGGCTAATTTTTTGCTCAGATTTGGAAGAAGAACATAATCTCGCAGAAAGAGGATTGGTTAGAGAAATTGGTAGCATGTATTCGTCTATGTAAACTAACTTGTCGGCTGCCGGGCCAAATGTGTGATAAATTTGGGAAACGGAACGCTTTCCTGTCTAGAATGAGAAATGAATTTCGAGCTTGTGGAAGTGACGTTTTATAATAGTTTTGTGGTTTATGTTTCAGAACTTTGTATTCGTTTTATTTCTTTTCTTTTCTTTTTTTTAAAAAAAACATTTCTCCCACATTGAAGCTGATGAGGAGGCCTATGGGATGTGGTAATGTAAAACAGATTTGTTGTCCGTGTTCATGAGGAGGGGCTGTGGCTGCTTGGTGCTGGACATGTTTTGGGGACCCCTGGTCCAGTTGTGGAAATCACCCATCAATCAGCTGGCAGGTGATGTGAAAGACCTTTCCCTGCCTGAGACTACTGCTCCCTCTCAGCAGAGTTAGTGTGAGCTAGCTCACAGTTTTTTAGCCTCCGGCTTACACGTTTTTGTCTCCGCTCAAGGAGGGGGGCTCCAGAGCAAACTGATTTGTGCAGCAGCCAAATCGCTCGCTCACAACTTCAATGCCAGTAGTTCACAAAGTAGCATTTTTCTCACAAGAATTTTCTCCACAGTTTTGAGGGAGCACTGGGTCTTCAAGAAGAAGAAGAAGAGAAGAAGAGATTGGATTCATACCCTGCCCTTCACTACCCAAGGGAGTCTCAGAGTGGCTTACAATCTCCTTTCTCTTTTCTAATCTGGGAGAACCGGGTTTGATTCCCCACTCCTCCACGTGCAGCTGCTGGGTGACCTTGTGTAAGCCATAGTTCTGGCATAGCTATTCTTGAAAAAGAGCAGTTTCTGTCAGAGCTCTCTCAGTCCCACCTACTACTGTTGTGGGTAGGGGAAGGGAAACGAGTTTTGAAAGCCGCTCTGAGACTCCCTTTGGGTAGTGAAGGGCGGGGTAGAAATCCAATCTCTTCTTCTTCTTCTTCTTCTTCTTCTTGCTTGCGGTTGTGAAGGGGGGAGGAGGTGGCGAAAAGCCGCCCGTCCATGCTCAGAGGCACTCTCCTCTTCATTCCGGCTTTGTGGTTCCAGGGAACGGAGCACCAGAATGGAAAGCAGGTGCCGGTACCCAGTCAGTTGTGTACTGACAGACGTGGAGGCAGGGAACAAACCTCTCGTGCTGCAAAGAGATTTTTCTAGGTCGCCCTGCCCTGCGAGGGAAGCTTCTGGGGAGCGATCTGGGATTCTCCCGGCAGAGTCCCACAGATGTTCTGTGGCGCTTGCAAGCATTTGGGGTTCCCCAGACTACACCGGCATCCTGGAAAACATCCCAAGATGCCCTGAGGGGAGCGTAGCAAATCGGCCAGATCGAAAAGGCGGCCTAGTTGTTCAGTGCGATGATGTCCTTGCAGTGACAGAACCTGGAGCAGATCCAGGGACAGTCCCCAGTGTAGATTTTCCCCCTCTGTTTCCAGGAATAGCGTCTGAGTGGGGGGGATGGGGATGCTTATTGTTTTATTGCCCGGATTGTGCGAACGAGAAGGGGGCCGAGAGGTCTCTGACCAGGTGACTGAGCCACATGATCACTTTCGTCGCCCAATTGGAACTCGGAAGCTCTGCGGGTTCGGCCCTGAACAGTACTTGGATGGGAGACCAACAAGGAAGTCCAGGGTTGCTGTATAGAGGCAGGCCATGGCTAGCCCCAGGGGTCCGTTGGAGCGGGAGCGCACAGGAGCGCAGCTCCGGGAGTGAGGAGCCCAGGGGGCAGGCACATGACCAAGCCCCGCCCCCTCCTCGGCTTCCCCGAGCAGTGCAGAGGCGCAGCGCCCCGGGGAAAGCCCTGCTAGGGTCTTTATTGTTTTTAATGTTTTGTTTTAATATTGATAATTTTATCATTGTTCCTTTTATGACTGTGTGCTGCTTTTCCAGAGACTTGCTCAAGGTGGCATATACATTTTCTAAGTAGACCATTTTTTATCTGGGCACATGGCACATAAGTACTGGAGAAATTTCACCAACCCTTCAGCAGCTTCCACCCCATCAGTTTGGTGTAGTGGTCAGGAGTTGGACTCTAATCTGGGAGCACCGGGTTTGATTCCCCACTCCTCCACATGCAGCTGCTGGTGTGACCTTGGGCCAGTCACAAGTTCTCTCAGAGCTGTTCTCTCATGAGCAGTTCTCAAAAGACCTCTCTCAGCCCCACCTACCTCACAGGGTGTCTTGTTGTGGGGAGGGGAAGGGGAAGGGATGGGCGGTGCACATGTCCTGGGTATCTCAAGTCTACTTGAAACCTGGTGGTTTCAAGGGAGCAGGAAGAGAATGAGGGTGTGTTCTTGACGCTTATTTTTATTGCACAAAGTATTGGATGGGGAAGGGAATGGAGGAAGAGCAGGTCAGTTTCACTCATCTGTGGAGTGGAGCCTGAGGGGTGGGTGTTGCCTTCTGACACACTTCCGGTATGTTAGGGGGTGTGGCATATGCAAATGAGTTATGCTAATGAGCTCTTGCACCTCTTTTTCTACGAAATGACCCCTGGGTAGCCCAATTTTGTCTAGGAAAGGAGAGGAGTCTTGACTAGATCTCAGAAGCTCAGCAGAGATGGGACGGGAGACCACCAAGGAGGTCCACGGCTTCTACACAGACGTAGGCAACGGCGAACCTCCTCTGTTCGTCTCTTGCCTTGAAAACCCCACAAGGTCACCCGAATTCGGCTGCCCTTTGCACACACAACCGGCATAAAGCGATCTGGAGTTGTGCGCCATCCGGTGTGAATAGTGTTGTGTTTGTGCGAGCAGTAAGGGTAGTAGGCCGGACCAGGGTGTCCTGAAACACTTGTCTGATATGGGGGAGTTTGGTGTAGGGGTTAGGAGCACAGAGTCTAATCTGAGAGAACCGGGTTTGATTCCCCACTCCCCCACATGCAGCTGCTGGGGTGACCTTGGGTCAGTCACAAGTTCTCTCAGAGCTGTCCTCTCAAGAGCAGTCCTTGAAAGAGCTCTCTCAGCCCCCCCCCCCACCTCACAGGGTGTCTGTTGTGGGGAGGGGAAGGGAAAGGAGATTGTAAGCTGCTCTGAGAGTCCTTTGGGGAGAGAAAGGCGGGGCATAAATCCAGTCTCCTCCTCCTCCGAGTGACGGGCAGGGTACAAATCCAGTCTCTTCTTCTCCCTCCTCTTTATGTGCCAAAAAACCCAACCCAACCTACCTCACAGGGTGTCTGTTGTGGGGAGGGGAAAGGAAAGGAGTTTGTAAGCCGCTCTGAGACTACAAGTGAAGGGCGGGGTATAAATCCAATCTCTCTCTCTCTCTCTCTCTCTCTCTCTCTCTCTCTCTAATGTGGTATACAGATTGTGGATGAGATCAGGTGGGCGCAGTGTCCGGGGATGTGGGTGTGACTGGAATGTCCTCAGACAGCCTGTAGTTGTGCCACTGGCGGACGTGTAGTTCTAAATGTCTTTTTGTTCGGAAGCCAGCACAGCATAGGGTTGGATCCTGTGGATCCATTCTCTTAGCAGAGGTGCCACAAAGAAGGAGGAGGAGGAGGAAAATCAAACCCGGTTCTCCTGGATTAGAGTCCGCGCACTTAACCACTACACCAAACCTAGAACCCAAATGCAAGACATCCGTTCCAAGTGTCTTGCATCAGGAGAGGGCTCCCTCCACCCCCCCCCCCCACCGCTAGTAGTAGTAGTAGTCAGTTTGGTGTAGTGGTTAAGTGCGCAAACTCTAATCTGGGAGAACCGGGTTTGATTCCCCACTCCTCCACATGCAGCCAGCCGGGTGACCTTGGGTCAGTCACAAGTTCTCTCAGAGCTGTTCTCTCAAGAGCAGTCCTCGAGAGAGCTCTCTCAGCCCCACCTACCACACAGGGTGTCTGTTGTGGGGAGGGGAAGGGAAAAGAGATTGTAAGCCACTCCGAGACTCTTTTGGGTAGTGAAGGGCAGGGTATAAATCCAATCTTTTTCTCTTCCTCCTCCTCCTCCTCCTCTTCTTCTTCTTCTTCTACTACTACTAATAATACTACTACTAATAATAATAATAATAATTTGATTTCTAAATCAATTTCCTGCAATGTAAGTCTCTAGAGCAGGGGTGGCCAAACTTGCTTAACAGTAGGAGCCACACAGAACGAACGTCAGATGTCTGAGAGCCGCAAGACTTGATCAAATATTACGCACGTGCTTTTATTGAAAAATATGCAAATTTGCTTTTTATGAACATTAAACAAGTCTGCCAAAAATAAAAACAAAAGGGATGAAAACATACTGGTAATGATATGTATTTGTCCAATGATATTTGTAGATTTTGGGGGGCTTTGAGAATGCATTTAAAGTTGCTTTCTTTCTCTGCTCCCCCCCCCCCCCCGCCTCAAGCCTACCCGGGGAGGCGAACAGTGACATGGCTCCCCTTTGCTTCCCCGGCCGCCCTGCCGGGAGCCGCACAATATGTGTGAAAGAGCCGCACACGGCTCCCGGGCCACAGTTTGGCCACCCCTGCTTTAGGCGACATACAGCCATTAAAAACAAGTTAGATACAAGACCCCCAAAACAATGACTACATTATATCAGAAGGCGTCAGACCATTTCCTTGCTACCCCGCTCTGGACTGTGTCACTGACTTGTCCCTCTTCCATTGGCTCTGTGGGATCTAACCCATCGTGGCTAGCAGCTGAGAGGCAGGAGGGCCTCCGTTTGAATGTTGCCTGGGCCACCGGCTCATCAGTTGGCCACGCTCTCCTGAAATCTTGGCTGCCGCGACCCACACAGCTTTGTCACAGCGCTTGGCACTGTTGGACTTCGTAATGCTGTGCTTTTGATTGCCGCGAGCCGCCCCACGGCTTTTTGCAGAGGGCTGTCAACTGAATGAGCGAAGGAACAGATGAAGGGGAGGGTCGTGGGTCAGCAGAAGAGCCTCTGCTTGGCACACGGACGGTCCCCAGTTCAATCCCCGGCATCTCCAGTTAAAAGGGTCACGTAAGAGGGGATGGGAAAGACCTCAGCCTGAGACCCTGGAGAGCCGCTGCCAGTCTGAGTAGGAAATACTGTCCTTTATGCACCGAGGGCCTGATTCAGTATAAGGCAGCTTTGTGTGTTTCCCACTCCCAGGAAAGTCGTTTTAGGATTGCACTGTTAACTGCGGTGCGTTTGAGTTGTTTTTCCCGATCGTAATAACCAAACAGAATCTGCAGACCGAACGGCTTATTCCCTAAATCCTAGTAAGCGTTTGAATTGCCTCGCCCTTGATCTTTGCTAAAAGGCTGCAGAGCCTCACCATGTGGCATTCTTTTTTTTAGAGGAGGAGGAGGAGGAGGAGATTGGATTTATACCCCGCCCTTCACTGCCCGAAGGAGTCTCAGAGCGGCTTACAAACTCCTTTCCCTTCCCCTCCCCACAACAGACACCCTGTGAGGTAGGTTGGGCTGAGATAGCTCTGACAGAAACTGCTCTTTTTCAAGAACAGCTGTGCCAGAACTACAATTTGCCCAGCCCAAAGTCATCCAGCAGGTGCAAGTAGAGGAGTGGGAAATCAAACCCGGTTCTCCCAGATTAGAGTCCGTGCACTTAACCACGACATCAAACTGGTGCATTGGTTTTATTTTCGTTTTCCATATGATACAATTATCAAATTGAAAGACATCCGTATTCAGTTACAATAAAGAAAGTAAACAATGTGACATATATTCTATACGCTGTCTTTACATGTAGTGTATTTCTTGAGTCTGAGTTTCTAATTTAGTGTCTAACCATACCTCCACACTTGACCATCTTTCCCAAAACAAATCTTCGTTTTTAGTTTGCCATTTTAAATTAAGTCTGTCCATCTCAGCTATATCTAATATTTTGTACACTACCTCTTCTCTTGAGGGGAGTCTTTCTAGTTTCCAGATTTTTGGCGATCAAAATTCTCGCAGCAGTTAAGTATATATGCTATTAGATAAGCCTCTGTCTTAAAGTCATCTGGTATTCTGTTTAGTAAATAAATTTCTAATTTCATTGGTATGCTAACCTTAAGTATTTCTTGTAATAGATTGTATATTATTTGCCAGAATTTCTGTAATTTTGGGCACCTCCGCCACATATGGATATAAGATCCTACATTAGATTTCCATTTCCAACCATTATTAGAGCTGTTAGTAAAGCATTTCAAAATTTTCTCTGGGGACCAGGGCCATCTATAGAACATCTTAAGGATATTTTCTTTATATGGGATCGATCTCAGGTAGTTCACTGCTCTCCAAATTTTTGCCCGACTATCAATATTTACGGTGTGTCCTATATCTTTCATCCAGTTTACCATCGGCGGTTTAATAGTCTCATCCTGCGTCTAACAAGTGATTGTATATTTTCTTTATCAAATTATTGTTAGAAGAGATCAAAATTTTATCTGGTTCATGATGAATGAACCATGTGGGATTCTTTTTTTTTTTTTTTTGTAAAAAAATTTTTATTTTTCAAAACATTAAAATTATCTTATACAAATCCTTTTTTCTATATTATATAACATTTTGTTCTATTTGTATAATCTTGTTTTTATCTTGTATTGGCGGTTTCCCACCACATCTGAAGCATAACACGTTTTCCACTTTATCCAAAATAGTAATACTTATATCTATGTTTACGTTTCTGGTAACGGTCATATACCTTAAAAATACTTATATACTAATTCTTACTTTCTATATTCTTATATAATTCTAAAATAAAAAACAACTTCATTATCTAATTATCCTTAATACATTCACATACTCTAATTCTATTGCTTTATGTTATTATAACCATGTATAAATGTAATTTTTCATGTCCCAGTATTTTTCAACATATTCTTTCAAATCTTTCCAATCTTCTAAAAAGGTCTCTGAGTACAGCTCATTTAACTTTCTAGTCCATTTATCCATTTCAGCCATATATAACAATTTTTTCAACCATTCCCACACATCTGGTATTTTTTCATTTTTCCAATTTTGTGCATACACCATTCTTGCTGTTGTTATCATATACCATATTATTGTCCTTTTCTTTACATTTATCTCTTCTAATTTAAGTCCAAGCAATAACATTTCAGGCAACTTCTTAAATGTACATTTCAAAAATTTTTCCATTTCTGCATGTATTATAGACCAATAAGTCTTTGCTTTATCACAAGTCCACCACATATGATAAAAAGAACCTTCTTTCTTTTTACATTTCCAACACTTATTAGACATATTCTGATTAATATTTGCATTTTTTAGGTGTCATATACCATCTGTACATCATTTTAAAACAATTTTCTTTTAAGTTATAACATGTAGATATACCCATAGCATTTTTCCATAAAAATTCCCAAGATTCCATTTCAATGTCTTTGTTAAAGTTTATCGCCCATTTTACCATTTGTTCTTTTACCATTTCTTTGTTAAGTGTTAAACCATTTTAACAAAATTTTATACATTTTAGAGATCATTTTTTCCCACCTTCCTCCCAAACTTGTTCTATTTCATTATTTTTTTCTCTAAAACCGGATTTTTTATCACTTCTATACATGTCATATATTTGTCTATATCTTAGCCAACCGTAATCAAAGTCCATCTGATGCTGCTCCTTGAATATAAAGTCTTTACCATGTCTTGTTAATAAGTCTCTATACTTCAACCAATCTTGTCCTTTGTGACGTGATACTGGATTTAAAGCTTCTGCGGGTACAATCCACATAGGTATCTCTTCTGGAAAAAAGTTTTTATATCTTGTCCACGTATCGATTAATGTTCTTCTCAAATAATGATGCTTAAACATATTATCCATTTTTGTTTTACCATAATACAAATATGCGTGCCACCCAAACCTAAGTCATGACCTTCCAGGAACAATAACTTTCTATCTTGTAACATAGTCCATGTCCCTACCCAAGGCTGAGGACAGACTGGCAATCTGAAGCGGAGGCAAAGCGGAGGGAACTGGAGCGGGGGGAAAAACCCACGAAGCTGGCCGTTCACACTGGCCAGAGCAATGCGGATCAGCGGCGATACGGAGCGTTCAGACTGCCACGGAGCGTTCAGACTGCCGCATAGCCAGCGCGCGTGGCTTGCACGCACCGCTGCACTTTTTTTTGTTTTCCTTTGATGTTTTTCGCATGTGCGCACATGCGCACATGCGCATATGCGCAAAACTTTTTGCCGGTGCGTTCACACTTCCTCCGAATGCCTCCCGCTTCTTCCAGTTCACACTGTTTGGAAGCGGGAGGCATGCGGAGGAAGGCCCCTGAACACCGGGAAAAACCAGTGTCCGGGTAAAGCGAAAGGAAAGCGACTGGAAGACGGGTAAGTACGCAACGGAGCCGACGGACAGATGCGCATGTCTGAACGTGCTCCTTTCCTCCGTTTGCAAAGCGTGCCTGCCCCGCTTTAGATTGCCAGTCTGTCCTCAGCCCAAGTCAAACATACTGCATCATGATATAGCCTTAAGTTTGGTAACTGGAACCCACCTCTCTCTTTAGCATCACACATTATTTTCATCTTAATTCTTGGTTTCCCCCCCACACACACACACACAAACTTAGTCAGTTCCTTCTGCCAGCATTTGAATGTTTTTACATCTTTCACAATCGGAATAGTTTGAAACAGAAACATTATTCTTGGTAGCACATTCATTTTAACCACTGCAATTCTACCCAACAGTGACAAATTTAATACATTCCACCTTTTAATATCTTGCATAATTTGCTGCCAAAGTTTCTCATAATTATTCTTATACAAATCAATATTTTTCATTGTTAGGTTTACTCCTAGATATTTTGTCTTTTTCACCACTTCACATTCTATACGATTTTGTAATTCAATTTGCTTCTTATTTGACATATTTTTACACATCACTTTCGATTTGTTCTTATTTACATAAAACCCAGCCAAATCACCAAACTCTCTTACTCTCTGCAACAAATATGGTAGTGTAGTCATAGGGTCTTCGGCTATAAACATCACGTCGTCTGCAAAGGCTCTATATTTAAAAGAAAAACCTTTTATTGTTAAGCCTTTAATTTCTTTATCTTCTTTCAAATTTAGTAGCAAAACTTCCAAAATCCAAATAAATAGCAACGGCGAAAGTGGGCATCCTTGTCGTGTTCCTTTTTCAACTTTAAAGTAATCCATTTTTTCAGTATTAATTATTAAAGAGGATTTCTGTTCACTATATATTGACTTAATAAGATTAAGCATATAGTCTCCAATTTCAAGATGTTCCAGCACTTCAAACATAAAATCCCAATTTAAATTGTCAAACGCTTTCTCCGCGTCTAAAAAAAGAAAGCCCACTTCCTTCTCCGGATGTTTATCATAATACTCTATAGCATCCACTACTACTCTTAAGTTGTCTCTTATTTGGCGATTAGGTAAAAAACCTGCTTGTTCAGTCTGTATAGTCTCTTTAAGGTGTTCCTTAAGCCTATCAGCTATAATCTTGGCAAAAATCTTATAGTCATTGTTTAACAAAGAAATTGGTCTATAATTTTTAACATCGGTTAAATCTTGACTTTCTTTCGGAATGAGTGAGATGGTTGCTTCTTTCCAAGTCTCCGGGACCTCACCTGTCACTCCTATGTCATTCATTAATAGCAACAACACTGGTGAGATCGATTCCTGTAGCGATTTATAAAACTTAGCTGTAAATCCGTCTGATCCAGGTGCTTTCCCTAGTTTTGAGTCATTTATTGCATTTTTAATCTCTTGTAGTGATATTGGGCTGTTAAGTAGTTCTTTGATTTTCTCTGTTGGTTTTGGTAATTTTAATGACTGTAGGTATTCTTTAATCCTTTTTCTGTCTTTATTTTCCTTCTTAAAAAGCTTTGCATAGTATTTATAAAATTCTCTTTTTATTCCCTTATTGTCTATTATCTCAATATTGTCCCGTATCACTTTAGTAATAAATTTATTTTCACGTTTTTTCTTTAATTGCCATGCTAAATACTTTCCAGGTTTGTTTGCACCTTCAAATGCTTTTTGTTGCAATTTCTTCAGGTTCCAGTAAGTCTCTTGATTCAAAATAGCTTTTGCTTGGTCTTGTAACATCCAAATTTCCTTTTGCAGTCTCTTTTTTCTTGGTCTGTTCTTCAGTTCCTTTTCTTTTACTTTAATGGCTTGCACAATATTTTCATATTGTTCTCTTTTCTTTTTATTGTCTTTAGCATTCAGTGATATCAGTAATCCTCTCATCACTGCTTTGTACGCATCCCACACAGTTTGAATTTTTACTTCTTTTTGTATGTTCGCTTGGAAATATAAATCTGTCTCTTCCTGTAATTTTTTAACTGTTTCTTGGTTGTCTAATAAGTCTTCATTTATTCTCCATCTCCCTCGTCTTTTTGTCTGCCCAGAGGTCCATAGACAAGGATTATGGTCTGAAATTATTCTAGGTAGAATTTCAACTTTTTTTTGTCTTAAGTGTTAAATTAGTAGACATCCAGATCATGTCAATTCTTGAATGTGAACCATGCCTGTTGGAGTAAAAAGTATAGTCTTTCCCTTGTGGGTTAACCTTCCTCCAAATATCCTCCAGCTTTTCCTGTTTTATCAATTCAAAAATTTTTTTTGGAAGTTTCCCTAGTGTGTCGTCTTTTCTTTTTGAGCGCCTATCTATTTTATTATTCACAGTCCCATTAAAGTCTCCCAACATCATGATTTGATCATAGTTTACACTGTCCAGTTCCGTTTGTAGTTCTTTAAAAAAAAATTCTTTAGCTCCGTTGGGGGCGTAGATATTCACAATCAAAGTCTTCTGTCCATGTAAAAAAATGTCAATAGCTAAGTATCTTCCTTCTTTATCTTTAAATATTAGTTTGGGTTCCAAGTCTTTTTTAACATATGTTACAACTCCATGTGGGATTCTTAAAAGGTGTATTTCCCCCCTTCTCCGATGGTGATAAGCTCCCCTGGACTGCACAGGCTTTTTGCTGACTTGGTGCAAAAAAACCCAGATTGAATGCTTCCTGACATCATCATCATCATCATAGATTGGGTTTATACCCTGCCCTTCACTCACCTGGAGTCTCAGAGCGGCTTACAAACTCCTTTTCCCTTCCCCTCCCCACAACAGACACCCTGTGAGGTAGGTGGGGCTGAGAGAGCTCTTTCCCAAACTATCCTTGAGAGAACAGCTGGTACAGAGCTATGGCTTGCCCAATAAAAGAAACCCACATGCTTTCGTAGTCAGAGGAGACAATACCAACCCTGAAGGACCGAGGGTCTGGTGGAGAATAAGGCAGCTTCGGGTATGTTCATGAATGACATGGGGGTAACCATAGTGCCCACACAGCAGTACAAGTGAGGCCAATAATGTCTGAGGAGCGCTCAGAAGATTTGGAAGAATGCTACATAAATCCTAAGCGGTGGTTATTCTTATTGTTGACACTGGGCTCTAGGCAGGAAACCTGAGGAACTGAAGGGTGTGTGTGTGGATGAGGGCCAGTTTGGTGTCGTGGTTAGGAGTGCGGACTCTGATTTGGGAGAACCGGGTTTGGTTACCCACTCCTTCACATGTGGCTGCTGGTGTGACCTTGGGTCAGTCACGAGTTATTTTCAGAGCTGTTCTTTCAAGGGCAGTCCTCGAGAGAGCTCTCTCAGCCCCACCTACCTCACAGGGTGTCTGTTGTGGGGAGGGGAAGGGGAAGGGGATGGTAAGCTGCTCTGAGACTCCTTCAGGTAGTGAAGGGCGGGGTATAAATCTCTTCTTCTTTAAGTATTTGAAGGGCTGTCACTTAGAGGACGGCAGGGAGCTGTTCCTGTTGACACAGAGGAGAGGACTCGCAAGAATGGGTTTAAATGAAGGGCGGGAAGGTACCAGCTGGATCTTAGGGAAAGACTTTTTTGACAGTCGGAGTTGGGCTACAGTGGAATCAGCTGTCCAGGGAGGTGGTGAGCTCCCCCTCCCTGGCAGTCTTCAAGCAGCGGCTGGACAAACCCTTGTCAGGGATGCTCCAGGCTGAGCCTGCACTGAGCAGGGGGTTGGACTAGATGGCCTGTAGGGCCCCCTTTCAACTCTGTGATTCTGTGATTCTAAGGACACGGATTCTTTTTTATTTTTGAAAAAAATGTACCCTCTCAACATTCTCTGTCAAAGCCTTAACACTATAGAACATGACACATAATATAGTCTAGTTCCTTGTACTTTATTCAGGGCTCTTTTTCTAGCAGGGACTCCTTTGCGTATTAGGCGACACCCCCCAATGTAGCCAATCCTCCAACGGTTTACAGTAGCCCTGGTAAGAAGAGCTCTGTAAGCTTTTGGGGGATTGGCTACATTAGGGGTGCGTGGCCTAATACGCAAAGGAGCTCCTGCTAGAAAAGGAGTCCTGCCGGCTATTAATCTTCAGAACATAGAGACGAGGGCTCTGGTGTACTTAGCGCTTCCAGCCTGTCTGTACCCAGCCTTGGCTGGGAGGGTGGGGTATAAACTCAATGAATGAATGAGCAGGGCTCATTTCGTAGCAGGAGCTCCTTTGCATATTAGGCCACACACCCCTGATGTAGCCAATCCTCCAAGAGCTTTCAGTAGCCCCGGTAAGAAGAGCTCTGAAGCTCCTGGAGGATTGGCTACAGTGGGGGGGGGGTGGCCTAATATGCAAAGGAGCTCCTGCTACGGAATGAGCCCTGTTAGTGAGTGAGTGAATGAATGAATGAATGAATGAATGAATGAATGAATGAATGAAAGGGCGGGCCAAAATTCTCAATGGCAATTCTGAGGAGGTGAGCGCAATGACTGGAAGAAGATCTCATTGTCTCCTGTCAATTGCAATTCCATCTTCCACGATCGAAGAGGCGGAAGGGAAGAAGAGGGGTGTAGCCAGATCACCGGGAGGTCTTGCCCTGAATGAGGGCGGGATCTGTAGCGCTCAGTGGATTGAACCTCTTAACTTGTGATAGGCTAGTGCAGTGGAATGGGGGTGGGGCAGGGGGGCGCTAAACTAAAAAAAAAAGATATTGGAGGTCCAGGTACAAATCCCTCCTCATCCACAAAGCCTGTTGGGTCTCCTTGGTCCAGTCACTCTCACGGCCTGAACTACCTCGCAAGGTTGTTGTGAGGATCAAATGGGGGAGGAGAGAACCGTGAGCACTGCCTGGGGCCCCTCGGAGGAATGGTGGTATTGCCTTTTGTCTGTCCGGAACCTACTGCCCGTCAGCTTCGTTGGATGCCCTCGAGTTCTAGTCTTTGGGAGAGGGGTGGTACATAGTGGTGGCAGCACTACTCTCAGCTCGATATACTGGCCGGGAATGGGTGCGCAATTGGGACTGGCAACTGAGCATGGACAGTGGAAGGGATTGAAAGTGGGAGAAGCAGGGGTCATTTCGTAGAAAAAGAGGTGCAGAAGCTCATTAGCATAACTCATTAGCATAACTCATTTGCATATGCCACACTCCCTAACATACCGGAAGTGTGTCAGAAGGCAACACCCACCCCTCAGGCTCCACTCCACAGGTGAGTGAAACTGACCTGCTCTTCCTCCATTCCCTTCCCCATCCAATACTTTGTGCAATAAAAAGAAGCGTCAAGAACACACCCTCGTTCTCTTCCTGCTCCCTTGAAACCACCAGGTTTCAAGTAGACTTGAGATACCCAGGACATGTGCACCACCCATCCCTTCCCCTTCCCCTTCCCCTCCCCACAACAAGACACCCTGTGAGGTAGGTGGGGCTGAGAGAGGTCTTTTGAGAACTGCTCATGAGAGAACAGCTCTGAAAGAACTTGTGACTGGCCCAAGGTCACACCAGCAGCTGCATGTGGAGGAGTGGGGAATCAAACCCGGTTCTCCCAGATTAGGGTCCAACTCCTGACCAGTACACCAAGCTGATGGGGTGGAAGCTGCTGAAGTGTTGGTGAAATTTCTCCAGGACTTATGTGCCGTGTGCCCAGATAAAAAATGGTATACTTAGAAAATTTATATGCCACCTTGAGCAAGTCTCTGGAAAAGCAGCACACAGTCATAAAAGGAACAATGATAAAACTATCAATATCAAAACAAAACATTAAAAACAATAAAGACCCTAGCAGGGCTTTCCCCGGGGCGCTGCGCCTCTGCACTGCTCGGGGAAGCCGAGGAGGGGGTGGGGCTTGGTCATGTCCCCGCCCCCTGGGCTCCTCACTCCCGGAGCTGCGCTCCTGTGCACTCCCGCTCCAACAGACCCCTGGGGAGAAGGATCCGTCGTGGGGGGCATGGAGGTGCAGGGGTGGAAAGGAAAGCAGGGGGGAGGCCAGTGGTGGGCAGAGGGGAGTCCCCGAGCACTGTCTACCCAGACCGATGCTCCCTCTAAGCTGCGGAGTCTTGTGAGCAACATTTCTACTTTATGAGCTGCTGGCATTAAAGTCGTGAGCGAGCGATTTGGCCGCTGCATCAGTTAGTTTGCTCTGGAGCCCTCCTTCCTGAGCTAAGGCAAAAAATGGGTGAGCCAGAGGCTAAAAAACTGGGAGCTGGCTCACACTAACTCAGCCTAGAGGGAACATTGACCCAGAGCCCCCCAAACTTGAAACCGGCCCTTCTAAAGGTTCCCTAATGATACCCTACAGAGACAACCTTTCTAGGATGCTTCCTAATAGTCCGTCTTCTGCACACGATGGCAAAGCCTCAGTTGCAAGATTTTTTTTTCTCCTGTGGACCAGAATTGAAACACAAAACAGCCACGCTTTTGTTTTGCAGGATAAATAATCTTTTTAATTGCTGTTTAATATCATCTCTCTTTAAAAGGCATTTAAGAGGCCCTTCGACTTTATTTTCCATTAGCTGCGCTGAAGAAAAGAGATCTTTGGTATTGGGAGAAGAGAGGGAGGAGGGGGGCGACGGACTGCCAAGGGAAAGAGCTGTCGTCTCTCATTTAGAAACAGGAGCATTAGGAATATCAGCCTCTAACCACCAAAATGGGGCTCTTGCCGATTTCCAAGGTTGGCGACAAACGAGTAACAACAGAATGAGAGTTGATTGAGAACCCCCTTTACTCTGCAGGCTAAATGATGTGCTGGAGAAAGGGCTGGCCTTGGAGTGGAAAGACCTGGGTTCGAATTCCTGCACAGCCTTGGAATTCACCATGACCAGGCGCAAGCCCCTCCCTCTCTCAGCCCAACCAACTTGACACAGAACCATAGCTACGGTGGGCCTTCTAAGGGCTCTGCCCCCTTTCTTAAAAGCACAGCCCCACAAGAATTTCTCACGTACATTTTTTTCAAGCATTTTAAAAACATTTTTTTAAGGCGTGCACTCCTTTAAGCAGAGTGGGGTGCTGTAGCTGGCTGATTCCTGCACTGAGCTAGGGGGTTGGAGTAGGTGACCTCTAGGATCCCTTCTCACTCTGAGTCAAGAAACTGGTCTCCTTTAGTCAGGTTTCTCTGCCTAAGTGTTAGCTTTCTTGACTATAGAAGTCCTCGCCCCCACCTGCCGGCTTGTTCTCAGAACTGCTGCTTAGGCTGACAGAAGTGATTAACTTGCAGCAGCTGGGAACTGTCATCTCAAGCGGTTGACAGCTTGCAATGTAGAGATCTATCCTGGTCACGGCTTTCTGTTGGGTACATGGTTTTTCTTTCTGCACTGAGAACCTCAGCCCCACCAGAAGAATATTTGCCCCACGAGCCACAAAACCCTTGCTATGGGTCTGGTGATCGGATTTCCTTTAGATTTTTCTAAATAGGGACCATGGAGAAGAAGGAAGGATTGGCAGTGTGGCATGGGTTTCACCCCCCTGCCTCTGAAGCCTTTTGACAATATAAGTATGTTGCTATGGGCTAATTGCCCCAATATGAATAACCCAGGCTAACCTGATCTTATCAGATCTCGGAAGCTAAGCAGGGTCGGCCTTGGTCTGTATTTGGACAGGGGACCACCACGGAAGTCGGGGGTCGCTGCGCAGAGGCAGGCAAGGGCCAACCACTTCTGAATGTCTCTTGCCTTCAAAACCCTACAGGGTCGCCCTAAGTCAGGTGTGACTTGACTTCCCAATTATGATTTCTACGGAGGCAATTTAGACCTACAGGAAGGTGATTTGGCAATGAAGACAAAGAAGAAGAGATTGGATTTATATACCCTTGCCTGAGCAGAAAGCTTTCTATTTACTTAAACAAAGACTCCTGGAGATAGAGGGGCAAGAGCTGAGAAGGCTGGCGCACAGACATTGTTCCCCTTTGAGTTTGGGACTTTCCTTTAGTCACATCTCTACAGGTTACCTGACTACCTTGTTCCAGCCCCACCTCCATAGGGCTTTTATGCTAGCTTGGTTTGACGTCTTGCCCTCAGCTGTACTTTCGGGAAGATTCAAAAAAATCCCCTACAGAGAGAGATTTTGCTCATGTGGGATGGGGGAAATCGAATCTATTGGTCATGTGCTTTTACACTGTACTTCTCATAACGATATCCGTCTCGCTTATATTGAAGCAGTGACCGCCCCCCTCCGGGATCAATCCGAGGAGTTCATTATTGATACTTTGTTGTCATCTCAGAGAGCTGAGATTCTTGAGACTGTAGCAAGTTTTTTATATGAGGTCTCTAGGAGGAGAGCCTTGTATTAGGTTGGACTGGAAATCTTGCTTTACCTGGCTATTTTGTGGTATATCGCCGGGTGCATTGTATCGTTTTTAAGCCAATAAAGGTATTGTTGTTATTGTTGATTGGATTTATACCCCGTCCTTCACTATCTGTAGAAGCCTCAGAGCGGCTTACAATCTCCTTTCCTTTCCCCTCCCCACAACAGACACCCTGGGAGCAGTGTTCCCTCTAAGCTGAGTTAGTGTAAGCTGTCTCACAGTTCTTTAGCCTCCGGCTTGCAGATTTTTGCCTTCATTCAGGAAGGGTGGCCAATCCAGGGGTCCCGCCAACAGGGGGGTCCCGCCAACATCCAGCAAATGGCTCTTTCCCGCGCTCCCAGATGTTAGCCATGGCTGCCTTACAAAAAGGAACTGTGGGACTTCTGCTAGGGAAACCGGCGCTGTCACTGGAACGGCTGAACCGCCGTGTTTAGTGTGCCTTCGGTGGCACAGGCACACCCACAAAAATGCAGGGCGGCAAACCCAGCTCTGAAACACTCTCAAGGGCAGCTCTGCCCAGAGCACATTACATTCTCCTGGCCTTGAAAGGATACGAGCATGAATGACGGTTGCTAAGGTGTTCGCAGGGAGCTGCCAGGGCGTCGGAAAGAGGTCTTCTGTCATCTTTTTCCCATGAACCAGCACTGGAGTAGATTTCCTGCAGGTACTCATCTGCGGAAGGGCGGGGGGAGGGAAAAGTCTGCATCAGAGCACGCTGGTCCCTATGGCTCTTTTTGATGCGTGGAGATGAAACTCTGCTGTGCACGCAGTGCTCCAACAAGCTACTGAGCCTCTCCGATGTGCTGTTTGTGCCATTCGAGGATCTTGTTGATGCTGGATAGAACATGCAACTAGAGAATCACAGCCCAAAAGATCAAAAATATGAAGAAGAAGAAGAAGAGGAGGGGGAGGGGGAGATTGGATTTATACCCTCCCCTTCACTACCCAAGGGAGTCTCAGAGCGGCTTACAAACTCCTTTTTCTTCCCCTCCCCACAGCAGACACCTTGTGAGGAGGGTGGGGCTGAGAGAGCTCTGACAGAAACTGCTCTTTTTTCAAGAACAGCTGTGCCAGAGCTATGGCTTGCCCAAGGTCATCCAGCAGGTGCAAGCGGAGGAGTGGGGAACCAAGCCCGGGTCTCCCAGATTAGAGTCCGCGCACTTAACCACGGCACCAAACTGGCGTGGTGACAAAAAAACTGGGTGGTGCACATAAATATACTTAATTATGACCCAATTACCAGCGATTACAAAATATACAATGCAGAAATTATACAGATAAATAGTGGTCCTCTCCAGCTGTAATACGGATTTGAATAGTTGCTTGATGAACTGTGACGAAATTTTCCGGAACGAACTTCCATTTCAGAAAACCTTCCTCTGAACTTGGACCAATTAAAAAGGCAAATCTCTGCAGACATTTCTTTTTTTTTAATGACTTTTTAATTGCTTTTCTACAAACTATAAAAACTATCCCTACAACTACAAAACTATCCCTAATGAAAGCAAAGAATATAAGTCGTTTTTTTTAACATATATGAATGAAATTCCCCATATTGCAAAGTACAATATACTGAAACGTGATAAGAAGTTTCAAATAATGAAGAAGAAGAAGAGAGAAGAGATTGGATTTATACCCCGCCTTTCACTCGGAGTCTCAGAGCGGCTTACAAACTCCTTTTCCCTTCCCCTCCCCACAACAGACACCCTGGGAGGTAGGTGGGGCTGAGAGAGCTCTTTCCAGAGCTGCCCTTGAGAGAACAGCCATGCCAGAACTATGGCTTGCCCAAGGTCATCCAGCAGGTGCAGGTGGAGGAGGGGGAATCGAACCCGGTTCTCCCAGATTAGAGTCCGTGCACTTAACTGGCTATGCATATGTAGACTCAAGCATGTGGCAAAATGAATTTCATAAACTTTCAAGTTGTATACAAAGATATTTCCCCCCCTCCTCCCTCTTCTTTTTGGTTTAGCAGGTTCCCTTTGGACTGGCAGTTGTTTAGGGGCAGCTGCCCCGAAATGTCATCTATTTCGTCAAGCAAGTATTCGAATCAGTATTACAGCTGGAGAGAACCAGTATTGATCTGTATAATGTCTGTATTATATATTTTGTAATCACTGATAACTGAGTCATGGTTAAGTATATTGATGTGCACCGCACAGATTTTTTTTGTCACCTCATATTGTTGATGCAGGATAGAGCTCAGAACAGAAATCGGATCGACCCTTTCGAGCCAATGTTTGTTTCACATTCTGAATTATCCTCGAGGCAGAGAGAGTTGACAGTGAGCTTTCATCCCTCTCCCAAAATACTGGAACTCTGGTGAAGCTGGTGGGCAGTAGGTTCAGGACGGACAAAAGGAAATACTTCTTTACACAGCGGGCGGTTAAAACGTGGCATTCGCCGCCGGAGGATGTAGAGATGGCCACAGGAATAGACAGCCTTAAAAGTGGACTAGACAAATTCATGGAAGAGAGGTCTGACAGTGGCTACTAGGCATGGTGACTAAAGGGAACCTCCACGTTCAGAGGCAGTCAACCTCTGAATCCCAGTGTCAGGAGGCAACATCAGGGGACGGTCTCGGCCCCTACACCCTATTGTTGGCCGTCTAGAGGAACTTGTTGGCCACTGTGTGAGACAGGATGCTGGATGAGATGGACCCTCACTGGTCTAATCCATCAGGGCTCTTCTTACGTTCTTATCAGGGGAAGGCCTCGGCCTCTCTGCCCTGTTGTTGGCCCTCCAGAGGAATTCATTGGCCACTGTGTGAGACAGGATGCTGGACTAGATGGACCCTCACTGGTCTGACCCAGCAGGGCTCTTCTGATGTTCTTCTCAGGGGAATGCCTCGGCCTCTCTGTCCTGTTGTTGGCCCTCCAGAGGAACTGGTTGGCCACTGTGTGAGACAGGGTGCTGGACTAGATGGACCCTCACTGGTCTGATCCAGCAGGGCTCTTCTTATGTTCTTCTCAGGGGAAGGCCTCGGCCTCTATGCCCTGTTGTTGGCCATCCAGAGGAACTGGTCGGCCACTGTGTGAGACAGGATGCTGGACTAGAGGGACCCGTGGTCTTATCTAGCAGGGCTCTACTTATGTTTTTAAGGGGTTTTTTGCTTTTGTTCTTTTGTTTTTTGCAGTCAGGTTGCAGCCGACTTGTGGCGACCCTGTGGGGTTTTCAAGGCAAGAGACGTTCAGAGGTAGTTTGGCATTGCCTGCCTCTGCGTAGCAAGCCTGGGCTTCCATGGCGGTCTTCCATCCAAGTCCTAACCATGGCTCGCCCTGCTTGGCTCCTGAGACTCCTGAGATCCAGGTCAGGCTTCTAAAAACAGTCCAGCGCAACCACAAACCCCTTGAAAACCTTCTGCATGGAAATGCACGGAAAGAGTGCCCAAATCCACTGCTACGTTGGAAGTTAGTTTTGCCAGATGCTGGACTGGATTAGAAAATGGAAGATGCAAATGTGGGATCTGCCAGTTAGCGGCTGCCTCCCTTTTTGAGGTGAATGGCTGTCAGAAGAAGAGGAGGAGGAGGAGGAGGAGGAGATTGGATTTATAGCCCACCCTTCACTACCCAGAGGAGTCTCAGAGCGGCTTACAATCTCCTTTCCCTTCCCCTCCCCACAACAGACACCCTGTGCAGTAGGTGGGGCTGAGAGAAGACTGCTCTTGAGAGACCAGCTCTGAGAGAACTTGTGACTGACCTAAGATCACACCAGCAGCTGCACGTGGCGGAGTGAGGGGTCAGATTCTCCCAGCTTAGAGTCTGTGCTTCTAACCACTGCACCAAACTGGCTCTTTTTCAGATGCTAGGAACGTAAATGTAGATTCTTTCTTCCTTTCCAAGCCACGCCACGCTGTTGCCCTCTGAGGCTTCTAGAGGGCGAATCCAGGCTTTCCCGAATGCAGGGAGGCAGAACGGCCGATCTATGAGCAGATGTGAGCAGCGTGAAGCTATGTGGCCAGACCATGCAGTGACAAGTGGGAGTAGCTCTTTTGCAGCCCGGTCAGGGATGGCATGATTGGGTATCTGTTGAGGCCGGCCACAGATTGCCGGCCACAGATTGCCGGCCACAGATGTTTGGTCAGTGCACTCTGAGTAGGAAATGGGAGATTGACCCCAGAGGTCTGTGTTACATCTGGGACGCTCTCTCATTTCCTGCTGGGAGATGGATGGTGGGGGAGCAGCCGGCTGTGAGTGTTTCTTTAAGCTAGTCCGGGAGGGCTCGCAAAACATTCTGGCACTGCTCCCTTGTCCGATGTGTGCGTCAATGGGGGTGGCGTGTGGAAGCCACAATTGTGCAAAACCACAGCGCGGAGACTGGAACCTGGGGGACAGATTCAGCAGGAACTGGTCTCTTTCGCCTAAACAACCCGACTAGCTCTTTTGTAAGGCTTGAATACAGATGGAAAGGAGGATAAGAATGGTTTTAAACGTTCTTCGGAAGAGGGGATTTCAGGGGGACATCGTTTCTCCTCCCTCGGTGGCACTCGTCATTCCATTTTCTGTGCAACATGTGAAGCGGCCTTCTACTGGATCATACCATCAGTCCATCAAAGTTAGTATTGTCTACTCAAACTGGCAGCAGCTTCCTTAGGTCTCGGGTAGAGAGGTCTTTCACATCATCCGCTACCAGGTCCTTTTAATTGGAGATGTCGAGGATTGAACCCAGGACCTTCTGCATGCCAAGCAGATCCTATACCAATGAGCCACGGACCCTCACATGAATCTGCCTGGCATGGAATCAGGCCCTTGGTCCATCAAAGTCAGTATTGTCTACTCAGACAGGTAGCGGCTAGGGGTGGGCACGAAGCGGAGAAATAGAAGTTCGTTGGAGGTTCGTGGTTCAGGTTTTTCACGAACTTCCGTTGAACTCCTCCATTGCACGAACCAGTGCATGGTTCAGGGAGTTCGGCCCACCCAGAAGAGAGATCTATTTTTCCCCCTCTCATTTTCGTTTTTTTTTTTTTAATTGTAATTTCTTTTTGGATTAAGATCATTAATATAACATAGCGCATAGAAACTCAGCAATATCATTCATTATACAGTAACTACAAAGTGGAAAATTGCAAATACAATTAAAAGAAGTGTAATATCTAAAGTTACAGCTACAAATGAGTAAAAGCGCAATAAACAACACTATTACCTAAGTTGCCCGTTTAAAAGCTCCAAAATTCGGATAGCCAGATAGTAATTGTTTGGTAACTTGGCTAGGCGGGATCTAAATAAATAAATACATACATAAAGGCACAGCAGGATAGTTGACCTTATAGTGCAACGACGTAGTTTATGATGAAGTAACAAAAAAGATAAAATATTAAGAAATTCGGAGAAGTGCACCACTATTCCAGGAATATTTGTGTCCAGAAGTTGTACAGTTTTGATCAGTTATAGAGGAAATGAGTGCTCACAACCACTTCTGAAAGTCAGACCAACTAGGAGGTACAAAGCCATCTTTAGTCAGAAACGCCAATACTGGGCCCCGTTTTGTCATAAATGTAGAATCTACTGGGGATACAGAAGCGTTGTTGAGTTTGTTTGTAACACAGTCCATGAGGAGCTGATCCCACAATTTGCAGTACCAGAGATGGATTGTAGGGGGTTTAGGATCTTCCCAGCAGGTAGCTATGGATGTTCTTACTGCAGACATCATAACACTTGATTCGATCATTCGATCTTATCCGCCAGCCACTGTGACCAGCCATAAGGTTTGCATCTGGACACTGCTATGATATACTGAGCTGAAGATACGCCATTTGTATAGTGTTAATTGTTTTAAATTTTAATGTTTTATGATAGTACTTGTTTTTATGTTTGTTGCAAGCCGCCCTGAGCCGCCGTCTGGCGGGGAGGGCGGGATATAAATCTCCAAAATAAATAATAAATGAATAAATAAACACCCAATGATTTTTTTTAAATCTATGGCATTTGATATGTTGTGGCCATATTCCAAGAGAAAGGTTTCCCGGAAGTGAGCTCTGAAGGCCTTTGAGATTGTAGGAACAATGCCAGTGGGGAATTTAAACCCTCCCCCACAGCTAGGGTTGCCAATTCCAGGTCGGGAGATTCCTGTGGATTTTGGGGTGGAGCCTGGGGGAGTAAAGTTTCAGAAGGAGAGGAATCTCAGTAGGGGTTGTCATGCTGTTGAGTCTACCATCTGAAGTTACCATTTTCTCCAGGAGATCCCTGCCATCTGAAGGCCATTGGTAATCCCAGGAGGAAACACATGAAGCTGCCTTCTACTGGATCAGACCCTTGGTCCATGAAAGTCTGTATTGTTGACTCAGACTGGCAGCGGCTCTCCAGGGTCTCAGGCAGAAATCGTTCCTGTCAGGGGTCATTTCGTAGAAAAAAGAGGTGCAGGAGCTCATTAGCATAACTCATTTGCATAACTCATTTGCATATGCCACGCCCCCTGACATACCGGAAGTGTGTCAGAAGGCAACACCCACCCCTCAGGCTCCACTCCACAGGTGAGTGAAACTGACCTGCTCTTCCTCCATTCCCTTCCCCATCCAATACTTTGTGCAAGAAAAAGAAGCGTAAAGAACACACCCTCATTCTCTTCCTGCTCCCTTGAAAACACCAGGTTTCAAGTAGACTTGAGATACCCAGGACATGTGCACCACCCATCCCTTCCCCTTCCCCTCCCCACAACAAGACACCCTGTGAGGTAGGTGGGGCTGAGAGAGGTCTTCTGGGAACTGCTCATGAGAGAACAGCTCTGAGAGAACTTGTGACTGGCCCAAGGTCACCCCAGCAGCTGCATGTGGAGGAGTGGGGAATCCAACCCGGTTCTCCCAGATTAGAGTCCAACTCCTGACCACTACACCAAACTGATGGGGTGGAAGCTGCTGAAGGGCTGGTGAAATTTCTCCAGTACTTATGTGCCATGTGCCCAGAGAAAAAATGGCATACTTAGAAAATTTATATGCCCCCTTGAGCAAGTCTCTGGAAAAGCAGCACACAGTCATGGAAGGAACAATGATAAAATTATCAATATTAAAACAAAACATTAAAAACAATACAGACCCTAGCCGGGCTTTCCCCGGGGCGCTGCGCCTCTGCACTGCTCAGGGAAGCTGAGGAGGGGGCGGGGCTTGGTCATGTGCCCGCCCCCATGGCTCCTCACTCCCGGAGCTGCGCTCCTGTGCGCTCCCGCTCCAACGGACCCCTGGTTCCTGTCACCTACTTCCTGATCCCTTTAACTGGATATGCTGGGGACTGGATCTGGGACCTTCTGCGTGCTAAGCAGGTCATAGAGTTGGAAGGGGCCGTACAGACCATCCAGTCCATCCGCCTGCCCAATGCAGGACCAGCCTCGAGCATCTCTGACAAATATTCGTCCAGCCTCTTCTTGAAAGCTGCCAGCGAAGGGGAGCTCACCACCTCCCTAAGCAGCAGATTCCACCTTTGAACCACTCTGACTGTGAAATTCCCCCCCCCCCCCCAATATCCAGCTGATACCTTTCTGCATGCAATTTAAACCCGTTGCTTCGGATCCTCTCCTCTGCTGCCAACTGGAACGGCTCCCTGCCCTCCTCCAAACGACAGCCTTTCAAGTATTTAAAGAGAGCAATCGTGTCCCCCCTCAATCTCCTCTTCTCCAAACTAAACATTCCCAAGGCCCTCAGCCTTTCCTCGTAGGGCTCCGTCTCCAGACCCCTGTTCATTCTCATCGCTCTCCTCTGCCCCCTCTCGATTTTGTCCACATCCTTGTTGAAGTGCGGCCTCCAGAACTGCACACAGTACTCAAGGTGCAGCCTGATCAAGGCAGTAGACAGAGGGGCTGCGACCTCCCTGCGATTTCGATGCTACCAGCGGTCAACCAATGAGAGACAGCCCCTCCAGGCCCTACCTGGAGAACTCCAGGCCTGAGCTGTAGGTTCTGCAAGCCCACTGACAGATCCGGTCTGACTCATACAACCTGAATCAGACTCCCCCCCCCCCCCCCCCCCCCCGCAGCTACTGTGTCCTCAAGAAAAACGAGCTAGAGTCTGGTTCCTCATTTGGTCTCTTGAGCTTGACTTTTCTCTGGAGCACCCATCGATTGTCTTGAAGGAAGTGTCACCTTAGGTGGGGGGTCTGAATTAAAGCCAGGTGGGAGAAGAATGGATGCCCCGCGATCCATTTGCCTTGTTTTTTCCCAGCCGCTCCAGAGCTGGGAGTTGTTTTGGAGCCCATTTCTCTCTCTCTCTCTCTCTCTCTCCTTCCATACAGAATTGTAGTTGATGGTATAGAGGGCTGTCTGATGCGAGGGGCACAGCCTTTCCGCCGAACCCTGACCCATCTTCTTACCCCTCCTCTTTTGGCAACCTCCCCCCACCCGGACGGTTTGCTCCGAGGGTTTATTGAATTTCCAGGAGTCTTGCCGATGCCAGCCGCAATCTGTCTCGCTGGGAGCAGATTGTGTACATAACGCAAAATGCTAAAATAAGCAATGTAAACCCAAAAGTAAATGGAATCTCGACCCTGCGCATGACGGAGGCAAAACGGCAGATCCCAGAGCAGAAGGCTTTTGGAACTGGGCCGAGCTTGAGCCTGTGTTGTTGAGACCAGCCAAAATAAATGCAGCTAATCAGCCACGGATCGAGATAGGGAGGGGGAGCTGAGGATGGCCAGAGCCCCCTCCCCAAAACCCATGCACTCTAATGTGCAGATTGCGCCAATGGTTTGCAAAATGACCTTCATCGACCCCACTCGCTGTTGCACTGCTGACCGGCTGCTCTTCCTCTGTGGCTGGCCGCTGCACCCCAGAAGCTGGGGAGGGTTTAAAGCACGGCTCGCCAATGTGGCACCCAAGGGTCTACACCTTTCCTGATTCCCACCACTTGTTTTTTAGAAAGTGGGTGGGTTTAGACAGAGCTGTTGCCTACCTCTTTGACTGACCGGTGGAGGTCCGGTTGGCTGTGCAGTTTTGTGAGCTTTTTGCCCTTTGCCAAGATTTCCCCCTGCAGGCCACAGCAAGGCTTGCTGGAAACAGAGGTGGCAAACGATTGTTGTTTAGCATGCCGGCAGGCGAGCAGTTGCTTGTGTATCACGAAGCGAAGGGGCATCAACTGCCTCCGGTCTTCAAGTTTACCAGGCGATCTCAAACTGAGTGATACCCTTTTAAGCCCACAAACGTCAATGGATTTATTTCTTTTTAAATAATGTTTGAGATTTATTTTCTACCCACTACAAACAAGACTATAACTAAAACCTAATCTCCCCCTACCTATACAGGGACCACGTCGTTACAATACGGTACAATATATTGCTTCATTTGCAATATATTGCTTCATTTGTTCAAGAAAAGGGTTAATATATCAAGGCATAGCATAGCTTTCTAAATAGTCACATACCCTAAAGATTTAAGTCAAATGAATAGCTGCATATTCACTGGTGCGGTTGCTGCTTGGGTGAGGAACATAAGAACATAAGAGAAGTCATGTTAGGTCAGGCCAGTGGCCCATCCGCCCGGTCCTTTTAACTGGAGATGCCGGGGATTGGATCTGGGACCTTCTGCATGCCAAGCAGAGGCTCAACCAATGAACCACGGACCCTCTAGGCCCTACCTGGAAAACTCCAGGCCTGAGCTGGAGGATGGCAACCCGACTGACAGATCCAGTCTGATTCATACAGCCTGAATCAGCCCTTCCCCCTGCAGTATTGCTGCATAAGAGAAGCCATGTTCGATCAGGCCAGTGGCTCATCCAGTCCAAAACTCTGTGTCACATGGTGGCCAAAAGCCAGGCTTCATCGGGAGGTCCACCGGCAGGGCCAGAATTCCAGAAGCCCTTCCACCGTTGCCCCTCAAACCCCAAGAAGACAGAGCATCACTGCCCCAGACATAAGAACATAAGAGAAGCCATGTTGGATCAGGCCAGTGGCCCATCCAGTCCAAAACTCTGTGTCATACGGTGGCCAAAACTCAGGTGCCATCAGGAGGTCCACCAGTGGGGCCAGAACTCCAGAAGCCCTTCCACTGTTGCCCCTCAAGCACCAAGAAGACAGAGCATCCCTGCCCCAGGCATCTATACCTTGTGGCGAAGAGCCACTCATGGACCTCTGCTCCAGATGTTGATCCAGTCTTCTCCTCAAGCTGTCTATGCTTGTAGCCGCCGCTTCCCGTGGCAGTAAATTCCACATGTTCATGACTCTTTGGGTGAAGACATACTTCCTTTTATCTGTTCTAAGCCTGCTGATTATTAATTTCATTGAGGGCCCACAGATTCTTGGATTGTGAGAAAGGAAGAAAAGGACGTCTTTCTCAGGTTTGAATCCCCACTCGTACCATGGAGGCCTGCTGGATGTTCTTGGCCTGCTGTCAGCCTAGCCGACCTCAACGAGTTGTTGTGAGGATAACATGGAGCAAAGGCGAATTATCTCAGCCGCATTGGGGAGAAAGGTGGGGTATAAATAAATAAATATATCCCCGGTATAAATTTCCCCCCACTACAAAGAGAGAAGAAGAAGAAAAGAAGAGATTGGATTTATACCCCGCCCTAACCTAGCAGTTTGAATGCAAGAAATTGCAAGTCGATAAACAGGTACCACTTTGGTGGGAAGGGAACAGCGTTCCATGCGCTTCGGCATCTAATCATGCCAGCCACAAGGCCACGGAGATGTATTCGGACAGTTCTGGCTCTTCGGCTTGGAAATTGAGATGAGCACCACCCCGTAGAATCGTATTCAACTGGCTTTCGAGCAAGGGAAACCTTTACCTTTACCTTCACTACCCGACCGAGTTTCATAGCAGCATACAATCTCCTTTCCCTTCCCCTCCCCACAGCAGACATCCTGTGGGGTGGGTGGGGCTGACAGACCTCTTTTGAGGACTGCTCCTGAGAGAACAGCTCCGACAGAACTTGTGACTGACCCAAGGTCACACCAGCAGCTGCCTGTGGAGGAATGGGGAATCAAACCCGGTTCTCCCAGATTAGGGTCCACGCACTTAACCACTACACAGAACTGGCTCACAAACTTACTGACTAGACTCAACCAAACCATGGTCTCAGTCTCAGCCAACAATATGGGGCTAATAACGCTTTACAGTATAGCTGGAAGAATTGCAGCAAGGTAATTTTGAAGACCGGGAGTGCTGTGATATCATTGAAGTAATATCATTCAAGCCAAACCTTTCACAAAATTAGGTCAAAGCGAAGGCTCCCAGCCTAATTTCTTTCGAGAGTCATTTCCATTTCCATCAGCAGTTTCACATCTCTGGTCTTGTCACGATCGGTTTTATAGATTCATCAGTAAGTGTGTGCCTGTTATCCATTAGTGCGGCAATTTGTAGAGTATTTATGGAGGCTTCTTGCAGCATTTATATATATATGTATTATGAAATGCACAGGGAGATACATCTAATCTTGCAAAATGCATGCGTTCAAAAGGAAGAATTGGGTGCCGGGAGACAGACGGTCGTGTGAAAATAGACTCATGGTTTGATTTGCGAAAGAGAGAGGATCAAAAAGAAAAGGGCGGGGGGGGGGGGACTGAACCCTGAAAATTAACCGAATAGCCAAGAAGGGTTAATTAAGCAAAACCTCAAAAGAAAAAAGAATAGAAAAAGAAAAGGGGAGAAACAGGAGGAGGAGATTGGATTTATACCCCGCTATTCAGTACCCAAAGGAGTCTCAGAGCGGTTTACAATCTCCTTTCCCTTCCCCTCCCCACAACAGACACCCTGTGAGCCGTGTCCCCTCTAAGCTGAGTTCGTGTGAGCTACCTTGTAGTTCTTTAGCCTCCGGCTCACAGATTTTTGCCTTAGATTAGGAAGGATGGCTCCAGAGCAAACTAATTAATGCTGCAGCTAAATCATGTGCTCACAATTTTTTAATGCCAGGAGCGCAGAAATTAGACTTTTTGCTCGCAAGACTCCACAGCTTAGAGGGAGCATCGCCTGTGAGATACCTGAGGCTGAGACAGCGCTCTTGAGAACTGCTCCTGAGAGAACACCTCTGACAGAAACTCAGCCCTAAGAACAAATCAAATAGCCAAAAAAATAGGATTAAATGAGCAAACCTCAAAGTTGGTTGAAGACAGCTGTATCCCATGCTCCCACTAAGCCGTGGAGTCTTGTGAGCAAAGATTCTTCTTTGTGAGCTCCTGGCATTAAAGTTGTGAGCGAGCGATTTGGCTACTACTGCATAAATTAGTTTGCTCTGGAGCCATCCTTCCTGAGCTAACACAAAAATGTGTGAGCCGGAGGCTAAAAAACTGTGAGCTAGCTCACACAAACTCATCTTAGCGGGAACACTGGTTGTATCATATTTATTTATTTGATTTATACCCCACCCTCCCTGGCAAGGAAACCTCCAGGTAGTGGCTGGAGATTTCCTGGGATTACAATTGATCCCCAGGCAACAGAAATCCATTCCCCTGGAGAAAATGGCCTCTTTGGAAAGTGAACTCTACAGCATTATACCCCTTTGAAGTCTTTCCCTTCCCCAAACCCCACCCTCCTCAGTCTCCATAAGAACATAAGAGAAACCAATGTTGGATCAGGCCAATGGCCCCTCCAGTCCAACACTCTGTGTCCCACAGTGGCCAAAAAACACCAGGTGCCACCAAGAGGTCCAGGAGTGGGGCCAGGACACTAGAAGCCCTCCCACTGTTGCCCCCCCCCCCCCAAGCACAAAGAAGACAGAGCATCACTTGCCCCAGGTCTAGAGTTCCTATCTATATCTCATGGCTAATAGCCACTGATGAACCTCAGCTCCATATGTTTATCCAATTCCCTCTTGAAGCCATCCGTGCTTGTAGCCGCCGCCACCTCCTGTGGCAGTGAATTCCACGTGTTCATCACTGTTTGGGTGAAGAAGTCCTTCCTTTTATCTGTTCTAACCTGATTGCTCAGCAATTTCATGGAGTGCCCACGAGTTCTTGTACTGTGAGAAAGGGAGAAAAGGACCTCTTTCTCGACCTGCTCTATCCCATGCATAATCTTATAAACCAAAATCATGTCGCCCCTCAGCCATCATTTCTCCAGGCTAAAGAGAAACCCCCAAAATCTCCAGGAATTTCCCAACCCCGAGCTGGCAACCTTTATCATATTCTTTGACCAACAGTGTATGTTTAGTAGGGCAACGTGTATGGTATTTATGTACCCTTTGGGTAATTAAAACTTTTCAAGTTTTTAAAAATTATGTTTATTTTGAGATAAATCCAGGTGGTCAGCTGGGTTAGCTTGAAGCAGTAAAACAAATTTAGAGTCAGTGGCACCTTTAAAGCCAACAAAGTTTTATACCAGGTATGAGCTTTTGTGTGCAGGCACACCTTTTCAAATACATTGGAATGGTAGGTAAGGTTCAGACTTATAGATGAGCTGAACAGTAAAATTAACATGTAACACAATGAAGATGGGCAAAGACAAAACTGTATAACAAGCTAAGGTTTATAAGGTCAACAGTTGTAAAGCAATAAACGTGTCAAAATAGCAGATAAATGTGTAAAGGTATCTTTTCCTAACTGTGGGAAGTAAACTGATCCTCTCCATTCTCTTTTCTCAGGCGTGAAGGTCACTTAACAGCGTTTCTTTTTTCTTTTTTGTGGTGGATGCAGCAAAACATCCCAATATTCCTTGTATTACATTCAGTATTCTAATATACTATTCTGAAAAGGAAATGCACTGAAATACAGAGGATGTATAGAACTCGTTGCGAATACTTATGTGAGGACTGAATGAGTTGAGGATTGCTTCATTCATCCTTTTGAGGGACTTGATTTGTTTTTAGGGTTGAGGTGTGTCCCCCCCCCCCCTTCCTTTCTTCTCATTTTGAAGATTGTAGAAGAGAGAACCGCAGGGACCAGAAATCTGACCATGTTCTTAGAGAAAATCTGCAGGTTTCCCCCCAGAACTTGCTTTAGTAGAGGGGGAAAAAATTTTTAGAATGGTTCCCGGCAGCACGCTCTCTCCACCGCCCACAACCACAAAATGTAGCATCTGTCTCTTGATTCTCAGAATCCAGGCATTTAAAATAATTAGATTCCACTGTTGGTTGACTATTTTTTTTTCCATTTTAGTTCCCTTTTCACCCTGATTGGGGATTAATGCATTTTATATGAAGGATAACCGGGGGGGGGGGGGTATTGGGGGGCTGAAATCGAATCTTTGCAACGCTCATTGTCGTCAGAGGGACAGGGAAATGTGTGTTGTCTGAAGAACAAATGTATGCAAATTTCAAGGGGCTCTGTCTTTCCCCGGCTCTTTCATGTAGGTCGCTGAGAATTTGTCAGCCACGGTGAAGCGAGTTCTAATTAGGCGATGGTTCTGAGCAAAAACACCCCCCCCCCCAAAAAAAAACCAATACTTTGCCCCCGAAGCTATTTTCAGATGACTTGAATTCGGAACATGCTGTGAAACTTAACCAGAGCTGTCTTTTTTACAAGTAGCTGGCCTTCAGGCGGTTCTAATTATTTCAGGCTGTGTTCGGCACCTTTCGGCTCCTGTACTATTTGTGGGAGTTTTTCAGTCACAGCTCTGTCCACGCTGTTATGATTTCCCATTAGCTTCTCCTATGTTTTAAGGAAGTGTCTCATTCTGACAGCCAATTTTCTTTTTTGCACTTTTGGAAACTGTGCATTCTGAAGACGAAACGGCCAGTCAGTGCAGTGGCGAGGGAGTTGATTAGGATCTGGTGCTCCCCATGTTCCAGTCCCCATGCTGCCGAGCAGGGGTCATTTCGTAGAAAAAGAGGTGCAGGAGCTCATTAGCATAACTCATTTGCATATGCCGCCCCCCCTAACATACCGGAAGTGTGTCAGAAGGCAACACCCACCCCTCAGGCTCCACTCCACAGGTGAGTGAAACTGACCTGCTCTTCCTCCATTCCCTTCCCCATCCAATACTTTGTGCAAGAAAAATAAGCGTAAAGAACACACCCTCATTCTCTTCCTGCTCCCTTGAAAACACCAGGTTTCAAGTAGACTTGAGATACCCAGGACATGTGCACCACCCATCCCTTCCCCTTCCCCTCCCCACAACAAGACACCCTGTGAGGTAGGTGGGGCTGAGAGAGGTCTTTTGAGAACTGCTCGTGAAAGAACAGCTCTGAGAGAACTTGTGACTGGCCCAAGGTCACCCCAGCAGCTGCATGTGGAGGAGTGGGGAATCAAACCTGGTTCTCCCAGATTAGAGTCCAACTCCTAACCATTACACCAAACTGATGGGGTGGAAGCTGCTGAAGGCTTGGTGAAATTTCTCCAGTACTTATGTGCCATGTGCCCAGATAAAAAATGGTATACTTAGAAAATTTATATGCCACCTTGAGCAAGTCTCTGGAAAAGCAGCACACAGTCATAAAAGGAACAATGATAAAATTATCGATATTAAAACAAAACATTAAAAACAATACAGACCCTAGCAGGGCTTTCCCCAGGGCGCTGCGCCTCTGCACTGCTCGGGGAAGCCGAGGAGGGGGTGGGGCTTGGTCATGTACCTGCCCCCTAGGCTCCTCACTCCCGGAGCTGCGCTCCTGTGCACTCCTGCTCCAATGGACCCCTGCTGCCGAGTAGGTTGCTGGGTGATTTGGGATCAGTCACCATCTCTGTCAGCCTATCCCTACCTCACAGGGCTGTTGTGAAGGTAAGATGGTGAAAGGAGAACCATGTTCGTATTGGGTTAAATTTGCCTTGAAAGCACAGAATCGTTACACAGTATCCCCAGTCCTCCACATTTCCTGGTTAAGGGAAAACGCTGTTCAGTCAAATGACAAAGATGACCTGACTCCAATGGTAGCAAGAGAAAGAAATTTTTACTTATAAAAATAGTAGCACATCTTACATGACATATTCATGTAGGTACATTTAACTTATTGCAGAGAGATTAACTTCCAAAAAAGTTAACTTGCTACAGCTCCAAACCCAGGTAAGAGAGAAGAAGAGAGGTCCTATATAAGATGAAAAACAGAAGGCAAGCAAGGGCCAAAGATGGCTCAACGTCACCCATGGCTCTTCACCAATGTTCCCTCTAAGCTGAGATAGTGTGAGATAGCTCACAATTTTTTAGCCTCCGGTTCACACATTTTTGTCCTAGCTCAGGAAGTATGGCTCCAGAGCAAATTAATTCATGCAGCAGCCAAATCGCTCACTCACAACTTTTCATGCCAGTAGCTCACAAAGTAGAATTTTGGCTCAGAAGATTCCACAGCTTAGAGAGAGCATTGCTCTTCACCCATCCCAGATCCTCTTGCATGCAGAGTTACAATAGCCAACAATTCTGAGCTCCTTTCACAAAGGGCAGGGCAAGTGTATAAGAAGAGAAGACGAGATTGGATTCATACTCTGCCCTTCATTACCCAGAGGAGTCTCAGAGTGGCTTACAGTCTCTTTTCCCTTCTCCTCCCCACAACAGATACCCTGGGAGGGAGGTGGGGCTGAGAGAGCTCTTTCGAGAACTGTTCATGAGAGAACAGCTCCAAGAGAACTTGTGACCGACCCAAGGTCACCCAGCTGGCTGCAAGTGGAGGAGTGGGGAATCAAACCTGGTTCTCCCAGATTAGAGTCCATGCTCCTAACCAGTACACCAAACTGGGTCTCTACAAGTGGAAGAGGGATGATCCAGTTTTCACAACTCAGGTGTCCAAACGCGGATTCTATCTGGCTTGCCATGCCCATTCCCTCCCGAGTCAACCACCTCGCTCAGTTGTCTGCAATGCAAAACAAGCCATATTTCAAACAGTTGGGTATCAGTGCCGTGGTACCACTTAGCATGGTGGCGAGTCGGATAGCCTCTGTTGGCGCCTGTATGCAAGTTGCTGGCTTTGTGGGGTACAGTGTGCCCCCAGGTTATCATGAGCAGGCCATTCATCATTTCAGGACAGCTGTGTTGCAAGAATACATCCACCTCTTTGGCCCCTGCGCCGTGCAGAGCATTCATCAGTCATCATACTGCTGTGTGCTTGGAATGTCCTCGACTGCAGAGCGGTTCCCCATCAATTGTGTGAGGACACACACCGTGTCACATTTAGAATACATAACAAAGACATGCGCAGCTTAGAGACCTCTGGCAGGCGAGCAAACTAGATCCGGCTGAAATGCTAGAGAGGGGAATCACGCACCTTCCCCAGATTCCTGGCAAGGAACCAAGGGACAGAGCTGGCCCACAGGTTTTTGGAATCCCACGCACACTAGGAGAGCCAGTTTGGTGTAGTGGTTAAGTGCGCGGACTCTAATCTGGGAGAACCGGGTTTGATTCCCCACTCCTCCACTTGCACCTGGCTGGATGACCTTGGGCAAGCCATAGCTCTGGACCAGCTGTTCCCTCAAGGACAGTTGTCTCAGAGCTCTCTCAGCCCCACCTACCTCATAGGGCGTCTGTTGTGGGGAGGGGAAGGGAAAGGAGTTTGTAAGCTGCTCTGAGACTCCAAGTGAGTGGAGGGCGGGATATAAATCCAATCTCTTCTCTTCTTCTTCTAGTGCCCCCATTCAACATAAAAAGGTAAAGGTAAAGGTTTCCCTTGCTCGAAATCCAGTCGAATTCGACTCTAGGATTGTAATGCTCACATCTCCGTTTCCAAGCTGAAGAGCCAGCGCTGTCCAAAGACATTTCCGTGGTCATGTGGCCGGCATGACTAGACGCTGAGGCGCACGGAACGCTGTTCCCTTCCCACCGAAGCGGTACCTATTTATCTACTTGCAATTTCTTGCTTTCGAACTCCTAGGCTGGCAGGAGCTGGGCCCAGAGACGGGAGCTCACTCCGTCACAAAGCACTCGGCTTTCGAACTGCCGAACTACTGATCTTCCACTCTGCAGTTCAGCGTCTTAACGACTGAGTCACCGCAGCCCCTCCATTCAACTTACTGACAGGGAAATTTTTGAAGGTTTCAGCAAGGGATTCAATAGAGACAGTGGACTTTGGCAGGAAAGAATGTATTAAGTAGTTTGGACTGCAGAGAGAGAGAGAGAGAGAGAGAGAAAGAGAGATCTCCTATCCAGACTTTGAAAAGAAGTGTTATATTGGGTTTTAATAATTGTGATATTTTAAATATCGTATTCTGTATTTATTGTGCCGTCGTAACCATTGCTCCCTCTAAGTCTTGTGAGCAAAAATTGTACTTTGTGAGCTACTGGCATTAAAGTTATGAGCGAGCGATTTGGCTGCTGCATAAATGAAGAACATAAGAAAAGCCAATGTTGGATCAGGCCAGTGGCCCATCCAGTCCAACACTCTGTCACACAGTGGCCAAAAACACCAGGTGCCCTCAGGAGGTCCACCAGCGGGACCAGGACACTAGAAGCCCTCCCATTGTTGCCCCCCCCCCCCAAGCACCAAGAATACAGAGCATCACTTGCTCCAGACTGAGAGTTCCTATCTATACCTTGTGGCTAATAGCCACTCTACTCCATATGTTTATCTAGTTCCCTCTTGAAGCCGTCCATGCTTGTAGCCACCGCCACCTCCTGTGGCAGTGAATTCCATGTGTTAATCACTCTTTGGGTGAAGAAATACTTCCTTTTATCTGTGCTAACCCGACTGCTCAGCAATTTCACGGAGTGCCCACGAGTTCTTGTCTTGTGAGAAAGGGAGAAAAGTACTTCTTTCTCTACCTGCTCTATCCCATCCATAATCTTATAAACATCGATCATGTCACCCCCTCAGCTGTCGTTTCTCCAAGCTAAAGAGCCCCAAGTTCTGGAGCCATCCTTCCTGAGCTAAGAACAATTGTGTGAGCCGGAGGCTAAAAAACTGGGAGCTGCTCACACTGACTCAGCTTAGAGGGAACACTGGTTTTAACCTGCTCTGCACCTGCTTCCGGGGGAGGGAGGGCTACTAGAATCTGGATAAATAAATACATAAATAAATGTTGAACTCGGCCAGTGGTCTGCTTTAGTAGAAGTTAGAGTTGCCAGCTCAGCCGGCAGGAGGGTAGAGGGCGGAGACGTGGGGTGTGTGACATCAGTTGCGTCCAGTTGTTTCCCCCAGAAAAGCTGTAGCAACACAGCCAACATTGCTGCTGTTTAAAAAAAATCTTGCTCTGGGCAGCAGCAGGCAAAGAGGGCTTCCAGCGAGAGGCCTCCTACCTCCGTCAGAGGCTTGGCCAGCCCTAGCGGAAGGCGTATATTCCATTATCTACTCTGGGCTATGTTTGGAGCAGGAGAAAAAGGGTCCCAGTTTCCATCGAAACCTAATAAAGAGTTTTACTCTGGAAGTTTTACTCATCTCTAATTCTAGAAGCAGGAGGGAAGGCGGCCTGGCGTAGTCTGATCTTGTCCCCTCTAGGGACCTAAGTGGAGTTGATACTTGGATGGGAGACCACCAAGGAAGATGCTGCAGAGGAAGGCCATGGCCAACCACCTCTGCTTCTCAGTTACCTTGGAAGTCCCTTGCTGGGGTTGCCATAAGTCTTGGGTGGGAGACCACCAAGGAAAACTTGGCAGAGGAAGGCAGTGGCCAACCATCTCTGCTTCTCACTTGCCCTGGAATCCCCTTGTTGGGATCACCATAAGTCTTGGGTGGGAGATCACCAAGGAAGACTCTGCAGAGGAAGGCAATGGCCAACCATCTCTGCTTCTCACTTGCCTTGGAAGCCCCTTGTTGGGGTCACCATAAGTCTTGGATGGGAGACCACCAAGGAAGACTCTGCAGAGGAAGGCAGTGGCTAACCATCTCTGCTTCTCACTTGCCTTGGAAGCCCCTTGCTGGGGTCACTATAAGTCTTGGATGGGAGACCACCAAGGAAGACTCTGCAGAGGAAGGCAATGGCCAACCACTTCTGCTTCTTACTTGCCTTGGAAGCCCCTTGCTGGGGTCACCATAAGTCTTGGATGGGAGACCACCAAGGAAGACTCTGCAGAGGAAGGCAACGGCCAACCACTTCTGCTTCTTACTTGCCTTGAAAGCCCCTTGCTGGGGTTCCCATAAATCTTGGATGGGAGACCACCAAGGAAGGCTCTGCAGAGGAAGGCAATGGCCAACCACCTCTGCTTCTCACCTGTCTTGAAAGCCCCTTGCTGGGATCACCATAAGTCTTGGATGGGAGACCACCAAGGAAGACTCTGTAGAGGAAGGCCATGGCCAACCACCTCTGCTTCTCACTTGCCTTGGAAGCCCCTTGCTGGGGACTCCATAAGTCTTGGGTGGGAGACCACCAAGGAAGACTCCGCAGAGGAAGGCAATGGCCAACCATCTCTGCTTCTCACTTGCCTTGGAAGCCCCTTGCTGGGGTCGCCATAAGTCTTGGATGGGAGACCACCAAGGAAGGCTCGGCAGAGGAAGGCCATGGCCAACCACTTCTGCTTCTTACTTGCCTTGAAAGCCCCTTGCTGGGGTTCCCATAAATCTTGGGTGGGTGACCACCAAGGAAGACTTGGCAGAGGAAGGCAATGGCCAACCACCTCTGCTTCTCACTTGCCTGGGAAGCCCCTTGCTGGGGTCACCATAAGTCTTGGATGGGAGACCACCAAGGAAGACTCTGCAGAGGAAGGCAGTGGCCAACCACCTCTGCTTCTCACTAGCCTTGGAAGCCCCTTGCTGGGGACTCCATAAGTCTTGGATGGGAGACCACCAAGGAAGACTCTGCAGAGGAAGGCCATGGCCAACCACCTCTGCCTAGGTTTATGGAATTTACCTACAGATGGCTGCAGCACTGCAGTGGTAGGATTTGTGTAGGCTGTCTGGTCTCTGAGGACTACAGACAGGACTAAATGCCCCCCCCAGGGGGGAGTGATTGAAAGCCTCTGAAAAGAAGGGAAACGGAGAGATTTACTGAAGAAGAAGGGATGGCTATTATCTTCATATAGAGATTGGACGTTTTAAAGGGTGACGAAACGCTTTTTAAATGTGCGCTGAACCATCAACCCAGAAAAGCAAGCGCCTAGCTAATAAAGGCGAATCTACAAACCACTCTAAAAGATTACACGGTTGATTAAAATGAGATATGTTTAGGGGGGGGGGGGGCTAAAGTCAGACTATATGATGTATGGATAATTTTAGAATGTTATCTGTGCACCAGATCAGAATCGGAACATCTTTCGTGATGAGGTTGCTCAGATACCAGGAGTAAATTTTAAAAAAATAAAATAGAATCAGAAGTGGAAATTCTTCGGGGAGGTTGGTTAAATGGTGTTTAAATGCACAGACTTGAAACAGGATTTGAAAAGATTAGGCCAACCAGGTTTGTTTGAACTGCAGAACATCTTCATTTCATTTCCAGTCCCTTGAACCATAGGTTGGTGCGGTTATGGATAAAATGGAAACCCAGCAAATCAATGAAACAATATGTACGGAGATCATTTTAAAATGTATGCAAGAAATCTAGCCACAGCTTCCAGCCAGCCCACATAATTTAAAAACAACAGTATCAGCGTAATATAATTACAAGGGCACGGAATGTCAGAGTTGACAATTAGATCCCAATATATCCCACTTAAGGGCCGCGGTGGCTTAGTGGTTCAGACACTGAGCTGCAGACTGGAAGGCCGCTGGTCCAGCAGTTCGAGACCCGAGTGCCGCGTGACGGAGTGAGCTCTCGTTCCAGCTCCTGCCATCCTAGCAGTTCGAAAGCAAGACATTGCAAGTAGATAAACAGGTACTGCTTCAGTGGGAAGGGAACAGCGTTCTGTGCGCCTCGGCGTCCAGCCATGCCGGCCACATGACTACGGGGACATCTTCGGACAGCGCTGGCTCTTCGGCTTGGAAACGGAGATGAGCACCGCAACCCTAGAGTCGTATTCAACTGGCTTTCAAGCAAGGGAACCCTATATCACCCTTAGCTTTAAGAAACAAAGAACGGTGTAACAGCACATGTGAGATGGCATCTATTGCTCCAGAGGCCCAAGAACAGTTTCTTTCAATCCAGGGAACACCTTTAAGAGAGAGAGTACCTTTGAGAGCCAGTTTGGTGTAGGGGTTACGAGATGGAATTCTAATCTGGGAGGACCAGGTTTGATTCCCCACTTCTCCTCCACATGCAGCTGCTGGTGTGACCTTGGGTCAGTCACACGCTATTTCAGAGCTGTGCTCCCACGAGCAGTTCCCAAAAGAGCTCTCTCAGCCCCACCCACCTCACAGGGTGTCTGTTGTGGGGAGGGGAAGGAGAAGGAGATTGTAAGCCACTCTGAGACTCCTTTGGGTAGTGAAGGGCGGGGTATAAATCCAATCTCCTCTTCTTCTTTAAACCTTCATGTGTATTTGGCTGTTGGGAGTGAATTACATCTTGCCCAAAGAATTAAACGTCTGTGTTTGGGGATTTTTTTTATAGTAACCAAATAGTTAGCAACTGCAAAGGAAGTGGCAGGGATCGAGCCCTAATACAAAGGAGAGCCCTTCCTGTATGGACCAGTAAGTAACCCAGACCAACCGTGTGACAAAATGGCTTCGGTTACTGTTTTCAGTAGGTGGTCTGAATAGTAATTCAATAGGTTATCGTCTAACGAAAATCCCAGCTCACACAATTAGTCAAAGAAGGCATTAGCACTTAATGACAGAAACAAGTCTCGCCTCATTAGATGTATCAGCTGACTCGGGGGGCTCTAATAAGAATAATTTTAACCACATCTTAGTGGCGTATTTCCATGTGATTGACTGTAAGGAGCACGGTCCAATTTCTAATCTAATTCCTGAGTTGGAGGCACAGTTGGGAATTCCTAGGATGGTTCAGACGAAGGTGCTTGGCGGCCTCTCAAGATCCGTAGCAATTATGGGCAGCCATAACAGGAAAAGACTGACCACCTTTTGTCAAATAAAAGTTCTTCGAGGAGCCCGAAATGTTGTTGCTTGGTCTAAAGTTAGAGGATGTAAACGTAAGTAAAAGAACATTGATTTGGTATATGGTAACGACAGCAAGAAAGATTTATGCACAAAGTTGGAAATCGGAGAAAACTCCAGGACTATGGGAATGGTTGAGAAAATTGCTATTTATGGCAGAAATGGACAAATGGACAAGAAAACTAAACAATCAAGACTTAGCGAAGTTCTCAGAAGATTGGAAAGAGTCGAAGGAATATATGGAGCGAGAGTGGAATATGAAAGACAATATTTTTACACTTTCTAACTACTGAAATGAGGGACAGAATTATAACACAAAAAATGAATTTTTAGTTGGCTGCGAAACTAAACCTTTATTCTTTTTTAACCAATACAATTTTTAAATGTATAAAAGTTATAATAGCTCAAAATGTTACCTTAGGAGGCAAATACTTTTAAAATACATGTTTACCGGTTGATATATATGAAGGTGCGGGTGGGGTGGGAAGTCATTTAATGATTATATCTTTTTAGCTAACTATGCAATTTTATAGAGAATGGAATATGTATAAAAGCTAATTGCATTTGAGAATAATGGGGGGGGGGAAATAAAAATTCTATTGCAAAAAAAAAGTTCTTCGAGGATACGGACAGAAGCTGAAAGCTACTTATGGTATGTCTTAGATGACTTTTCCATGACCGATTCTACAAAAGCAGTTGTTCCGCCCTCCCATTTCCCCCAGTTGTACTGTTCAATTTTACACTATTTGCTGCACGGCAGCATTTTGACTCACATCTCTCCCTGATTTCCCCCGCATCTTCTTGATCCTAAAGGATCCTAAAGGATCAAGAAGACACAGGGAAATTGGGATCCTAAAGTATCAAGAAGATGTGGGGGAAATCGGGGGGGGGGGGGAGATACAGGTCAAAATGCTGTCACACAGCAAATAGTGGGCAATTGAGCAGTACAACCAGGGGAGACGGGAGACCGAGGGTGGAACAACTGTTTTTGTGGAATTGGCCCATGTCTTTAGAGTGTCAAAACAGTAGCAGCCTTCCGGCTAGATCCAGTTGCAGGTCCTTTTCAGGTTGTTTGTTCCTGAAGTGGGGTCGCCAGCTCAAACTTGTACCCCAGTAGGAGAATTAAAAGGGGGGTAGGGACAAGGCCCCCATCACCCCAGCGGCTCTTTGGGCTGAAGCAAACAGCATGGACGGAGGCAAGAGCCCTTCCTACCTCATGCAGCACTCTCATTTCGAATTGAGCCCCTGCAGTGGCTCAAGGGGTTCAGACGCTGAACTGCAGTCCGGAAGGTCGGTAGTTCAGCAGTTCAAGACCCGAGAGCTGCATGACGGAGTGAGCTCCCGTCTCTGGCCCCCAGCTCCTGCCACCCTAGTAGTTCAAAAGCAAGAAATTGCAAGTAGATAAACAGGTACCGCTTCGGTGGGAAGGTAAGAGCGTTCTGTGCGCCTCGGCATCTAGTCATGCCGGCCACATGACCACGGAAAAAAGTCTTCGGACAACGCTGGCTCTTCGGCTTGGAAACGGAGATGAGCACCGCATCCTTAGAGTCGTATTCGACTGGGTTTCGAGCAACGGAAACCTTTACCTTTACCAGTGCTTTTACAGCTACAATATGACTGCCAGTCCGCGTTAGCAACTTATATCAATGTACAGGTTAGCCCTTGGACAAATCCAGGCAGAGCATTCCTTTGTGCCAATCATTCTACTATTTTGGTTGAATAACCAAATGCAGCCCCCCCCCCACACACACACACACCAAATAGTTGCAAACCAAATCCACTCCTGGCTTAAACTGGTTTACAATTTGAGATGCATTTGAATCTGTCTGTTCTTCCTAAAAGCATCCCTTCAAAAGGGAAGAGATTAAAACAACTACCACAGGCCAATTAAACAAAGAGATTAAACAACTGGAGGACGATAAGAGAGTTTGTAGGGCTCTTGAGATGCTGAGAAGGTTAGACGCTGCGCGCACAAACCGAGAATTCGTTAGGCTTTATCAGACAGAAAATGTCTGCGAGAGGAAATGAACTAAGGAGCTAAGGTGATAAAGGCTTCTAAGATCTGACAAGAGGAAGCTAGCCCGGGCCATCCAGGTCAAGAGACAAACGGGTGGCTTGCTATGGTCTGCCTCTGTGTAGCGGCCCTGGAGTTCCTTGGTGGTCTCCCATCCAAATACTAACCAGGGCCGACCCAGCTTAGCTTCCAAGAAATGACAAGAGCAGGCAGGTGTGGGCAACCGCAGACAGGATGCACCCCCTTTCCCCTCCCTAATTTCATTACGGCTATCTGCGGAGTCATATTCCTTCTTTGCCTCAAATTCACATTGTTCCCCATGGACCTTTGTCCCTTCCTTCGCCACTCGCTACAGATGAGCAAACGTCTCTGGCTCCGTTCCATCATTCTTTTCTGGTTTTATTTTATTTCTTGCATGTAACATTCCGTTCCACAGTCGTTATTCTTTTCTCCTTAGCTCCTCCGCCCCCCTTTTTCTGACATTTTGCTTGCACCCGTGTGCTTGAATGCCAAACTGACTTGGCTGTTCGAAAGTGCGTTTCTTATGCATTCGGTGGTTTGGTGTAGTGGTTAAGTGCGCGGACTGTAATCTGGGAGATCCGGGTTGGATTCCCCACTCCTCCACTTGCACCTGCTGGATGACCTTGGGCAAGCCATAGTTCTGGCACAGCTGTTCTCTCAAGGGCAGTTGTCTCAGAGCTCTCTCAGCCCCATCTACCTCCCAGGGTGTCTGTTGTGGGGAGGGGAAGGGAAAGGAGTTTGTAAGCCGCTCTGAGACTCCCTTGGGTAGTAGAGGATGGGGTATAGATCCAATCTCCTTCTCCTCCTCTTCCTCTTCCTCTTCTTCTTCTTTCTTCCTTCTTCTTGAGATTGTTAACTAAGGGAGGCACCGATCACGCCATCAACAGCCATACTTCTTTCTTCTTCAGGAAGCACCCTAGGGAGCCCATTTGGTGTGGTGGTTAGGAGCACGGACTCTAACCTGGGACAACCGGGCTTGATTCCGCACTCCTCCACATGCAGCCAGCTGGGTGACCTTGGGTCAGTCACAAGTTCTCTCAGAGCTGTTCTCTCACGAGCAGTCCTCGAAAGAGCTCTCTCAGCCCCACCTACCTCACAGGGCTCTTCTTATGTTCATATGTTTTAACGTCTGAGATTGACAGTGGCTGTCCGGCCTGCAAACCCTACAGACTTATGCTCGTTCTGGCACCACATCAAGAGGTAGAGAAATGATTCTGTCAATCGAAATTGGCCTTGGAAAGGGCTGTCAAGTCACAACCCCATAGGTTTTTCAAAGCAAGAGACATTCAGTGGGGGTTTGCCGTTCCCTGCCTCCATGTAGCAACCCTGGACTTCCTTGGTGGTCTCCCATCCAAATACGAACTCAGGGCTGACCCCGCTTAGCTTCTAGCCTGGGCCATCCAGGTCAGGGCAAATAGCAGGGCTCATTTCGTAGCAGGAGCTCCTTTGCATATTAGGCCACACCCCCCGAATGTAGCCAATCCTCCAAGAGCTTACAGAGCTCTTCTTACAGGGGCTACTGTAAACTCTTGGAGGATGGGCTACATCAGGGGTGTGTGGCCTAATATGCAGAGGAGCTCCTGCTACGAAATGAGCCCTGCAAATAGGTCTTATTAAGCAATGATTTCAAAAACAGCAAATCAAAAGAATGAAAGAAAAGAAAAGAAAAAGTCTGGTCTGTTTTCACGTGTTGCGCTGGGCAGATCAGCAAGGAAATCCAGTAGAGAATTTTCAGGTATCTGTGCCCCTCCTTGGCATGGATGCTGCCAAGATATCCCTGGACACAAAGTAGGAGTGGTCTTGGCCAATCCCCCTTCTGTGGGAGACCGCTGACCTCCCCTCCAGCCATTCCTGAGGGACCCCCAGGAGCAGCAGCTTTTGGGGTGTTTGGGGGGCACAACAGGAGGGAGGAATCAGCTAAAAAAAAAACACTCCCTTCTTTGTAACCCACAGAGATCCAGGCGGGATCCAAGCTGTCCTCTTTAGCTCCTACTTCAAACCCATCTTTCCCCAGTTCCTTTCCTTCACCCTGCGACCCCCTCCTCTTTCTGTACTCCAAATCCTTTACATTCTCCACCGTCAGAAGAGCAGGCGCCTAGTGTTTTTTTTTCTCCCTTTGAGTCATTTTTGCCGTTTCCTCCGAAGGTTCCTGTGATGTCTTTGCAAGTTTGGTCATGCAGAAAAGGGGTTTTGTTCCCCCTCGAACGCTGATAAAATAAGCCTACCTGTGCCTCTGTGGAGGTGTGAGCAAACAAAGTTTTAAAAAGAAGATGAAGGAGAAAAGAAAAAAGGAAGGAGAGATAATAACATAAGAGAAGCCATGTTGGATCAGGCTAATGGCCCCTCCAGTCCAGCACTCAGTGACACATAGTGGCCAAAAATACCAGGTGCCATCAGGAGGTCCACCAGTGGGGCAGGAGACTAGAAGTTTGGTGTAGAAGGACCAGGGGTCCGTTGGAGCGGGAGCGCACAGGAGCGCAGCTCTGAAAGTGAGGAGCCCAGGGGGCGGGGACATGACCAAGCCCCGCCCCCTCCTCGGCTTCCCCGAGCAGTGCAGAGGCGCAGCGCCCCGGGGAAAGCCCTGCTAGGGTCTTTATTGTTTTTAATGTTTTGTTTTAATATTGATAATTTATCATTGTTCCTTTTATGACTGTGTGCTGCTTTTCCAGAGACTTGCTCAAGGTGGCATATAAATTTTCGAAGTATACCATTTTTTATCTGGGCACATGGCACATAAGTACTGGAGAAATTTCACCAACCCTTCAGCAGCTTCCACCCCATCAGTTTGGTGTAGTGGTCAGGAGTTGGACTCTAATCTGGGAGAACCGGGTTTGATTCCCCACTCCTCCACAGGCAGCTGCTGGTGTGACCTTGGGCCAGTCACAAGTTCTCTCAGAGCTGTTCTCTCATGAGCAGTTCTCAAAAGACCTCTCTCAGCCCCACCTATCTCACAGGGTGTCTTGTTGTGGGGAGGGGAAGGGAAAGGGATGGGTGGTGCACATGTCCTGGGTATCTCAAGTCTACTTGAAACCTGGTGGTTTCCAGGGAGCAGGAAGAGAATGAGGGTGTGTTCTTGACGCTTCTTTTTATTGCACAAAGTATTGGATGGGGAAGGGAATGGAGGAAGAGCAGGTCAGTTTCACCTGTGGAGTGGAGCCTGAGGGGTGGGTGTTGCCTTCTGACACACTTCCGGTATGTTAGGGGGTGTGGCATATGCAAATGAGTTATGCTAATGAGCTCCTGCACCTCTTTTTCTACGAAATGACCCCTGAGAAGGACACTACACAGTTTGGTGTAGTGTTTGAGTGCACAGACTCTGATCTCGGAGAACTGCGTTTGATTCCCCGCTCCTCCACTTGCAGCTGCTGGATGACCTTGGGCAAGCCGCAGTTCTGTCAGAGCTGTTGGAAAGAGCAGTTCTCTCAGAGCTCTCTCGGCCCCACCTACCTCACAGGGTGTCTGTTGTGGGGAGGGGAAGGGAAAGGAGATTGTAAGCCGCTCTGAGACTCCGAGTGAAGGTCAGGGTATAAATCCAATCGCCTCCTCCTCCTCCTCTTCTTCTTCTTCTTCTGGAGATAGTTAGCTAAGGGAGGCGTTGGGGGCACATATGTCACTGTGCAATTTAAAACAGCTAGGACGGCTTCCAATTTCGAAAGCCAAATGGCCTCTTACTTGAGAAGCCAGGTTTTGCTGTCCCGCTGCAGAGTGTTTTATGGCATTCAGAAGGGTCAGGGTGAATAATGAAAATAATCCATATGCACAAGCTATTTATAAAGGCTGGTGGGAATATTGCCGCAAGCAGATGCCCAGTTTATCTCCACGGGCTGCTTTTGGTCAGGACGAATTCAGCACCGCTTGTCGATCTGGAAATGGTTCTATTTGGGGAAATGATGGCTTCGGAAAGAAATGAGAGACTCGAGGATGGCGGATGCGGTCCTCCCTTACAGAGAGTTCCACGCTCCGCCGCCTCCTTCCAGACTTCCCTGGCTAATTTCTGACTCCGTCTGCCATTAATGAGGAGTGAGTATGGCTCCTCGGAGGAGGAGCACGGGAGATTGAACTTTTGATTACCACATTTCCTCGAAGGACCGTGAGCAGTGTGAAGGGTGGAATATGTTCTTGTGATTGGATAGCATCCAAATTAGGTTGAAACCCCAGGGCGCTCTTCTGGCCACAGAAGAAAACTTCCGTTTGCGGAAGGGCTCTTTCTGCATGCAAAAGACACCTTTGGGCCGAGGCAGCGGACGATTAGGCTCCAGCCGGATAATTAGGAAAAGGGGAAAGTGGGGGAACTTGGAGCGGAATCCCTGCCCAAGCTTGAGTGTGGCTTTGGCAACGTTTTCCTGTAACCCCAGTGGCTGTGGACGGACGTTAAAAGGAAATGGTTCTAACGTCCTCCCTCGTGGGCAGCTGGGCAAACTCTATCTGTGCTCCCCGTTTCCCACTAGTGCTCAGTGGAGAGGCAGGGGGGAAATGAGGGGGAATAACGTAAGGAACACTTTCCCTATGAAGAAAGGTTGAGGCGCTTGGGGCTCTTTAGCTCGGAGAAACAAGGGGTGACAGGATCGAGGTTTACAAGATTATGCCTGGGATAGAGCAGGTAGAGAAAGAAGTCCTTTTCTCTCTTTCTCACAATGCAAGAACTCGTGGGCACTCCATGAAATTGCTGAGCAATCGGGTTAGAACAGATAAAAGGAAGTCCTTCTTCACCCAAAGAGTGATAAACACATGGAATTCACTGCCACAGGAGGTGGTGGCGGCTACAAGCATGGACGGCTTCAAGAGGGAATTAGATAAACACAAGTGGAGACCTGCAAGAAACTTGCAGGATAGTTATCCCATTCCTCACAACTTTGCTTCCTCCCTTCTCCCCCTACCTCTCTCACACTCTTTCTCCCTTCTGCCCCCCTTTCTTACTCTCTCTTTCTGACCTGTCATCATTCCCTTTGTTTTTCTGCCTCCCCACCTCATCACTCTTTCTCTCTCTTTCTGCCTCCCACCTCAAATCCCACCCTCCCCAGGCTTCACCTCTCAAATGTCTGGGAATTTCCCAACCTGGAGTTGGCAACCCTATTTCCTTCCCACCCAACAGCCAACCTACCTTTATCTGTCTTCAGCTTTCTATCTCCACCCCCCTCCCCTGAGCCTCTACCTAGGAAAATTACAGTCTTTCTCCACAATGGGGACTAAAGCAGCTTACATTATTATTTCCTCTTTGTTATCTGCACAACAACCCTGTGAGGTTGGTTAGGCTGAAAGTATGTGACTGGTCCAAAATCTCCCAGTCAGCTTCCACTGCAAGATGGCGATCTGAACCTGGGTCTCGCAGATCCCAGTCTGAAGCTCGAACTGTTGCACCACAATGGCTTTCATACGGTGGCTGCTGATGAACTGTAGCAAAACAGCTGGGCCTAATTAAGTCATGCAAATCAGGTGGTATCAAGCCACACAGAGGGTGCTGCCTAGGGATGCCAGCCTCCAGATGGGACCTGGGGATCCCCTGGGGTTACTGCTCATCTCCAGACTACAGAGATAACTTTCCATGGAAAAAATGGATGCTTTGGAGGGGGGAGTTTATAGCATTGTACCTCACTGAGGTCCCTGTCCTCCCCAGGCTCCACCCCCAAATCTCCAGGAGTTTCCCAGCCTGGATCTGGATCCGCTGCTGGTGGCCAGGGGGGGTACTTGGCAACCCTAGACTGCTGCCAGTACAAACCCTGCTTTTTACTGACAGAAACAGTTAGAGCCTCCCCCCCTCCCCCAAACATTCTAATCTCCTCACAGTTGATGTCTGGAGTTGGTGCCATTTCAAAAGTATTTTGGGGGATTCTACGGTCACTGAAGGGTTTTTTTTAACTTTTCGGATTTTTCTGCACACGGGGGGAGTGCCCCCCATGTGTAGGAAAACCTCCCTGCCTCCCAGGTGCCCCCCCCGGCGCGGATTTAGGTATCCTCACACAGGGGGCGCCTTCGGAATTAGATATATAGATATAGAGCAGAGGTCCATCAGTGGCTATTAGCCACAAAGTATAGATAGGAACTCTCAGTCTGGGGCAAATGATGCTCTGTCTTCTAGGTGCTTGACCGGGGGTGGGGGGCAACAGTGGGAGGGCTTCTAGTGTCCTGGCCCCACTGGAGGACCTCCTGAGGGCACCTGGTGTCTTTGGCCACTATGTGACACAGGGTTGGACTGGATGGGGCTGATGTCTCCTGTCCTGTATGCCTTATCTTGCTCCTACATGGGCTCATTACGCTCCTGACGGCAAAGTTGTTCAGCGTGGTGTTTAGCCTCCCTGCGGACCTGGAAGTTGGCAACTTAGAAACAGCCAAGAAGATCACAGTGTATACAAGAACTGCCTATTTAGGTCTTGCTTGGGAAGGTTTTTGGACATGTATATTTGTTTGAAGCATTAGTGCTTTAAATAAGTTATATTGAGACATATGCCTTTAAGTCAAACTTTGTGTTATTAGACCTTGAGGAGTTTGTCATTTCCACGGGGTATTTTTGTTTTGTCATTGTACCCCCTGGAGGTTGGCAACCCTACACCTCCATGTTCCCGGGGATTGCCAGCTAAGGCTGGACATCCCAAGGAGCTGCCCTCCTTGCGGTGCAGGTTGTAACACCAACTGGGACTCCAGGGAGGAGCAAACGTGATGCAACCAGCACCTCGCAAATCCTGGTTTCAAAAAAATAACCACATAATCTATATATCTAATAGCCAAGGTGCTCCTATTAAAAAAAGCTATGCAGGGGATATTTAATTCCCCCCGAAAAGTAAAAGAGCATTCCCTGCGCACGCGCAGAGAATGCTCTGAGAACTGCCTCGCTGCCATTGCTGACACCACAGGGGTGGGTGGGAGAAGGCTTGGCGGGCCGGCGGCTGTGAGCTGCTCAGCCCTCGCTGCCGCTGGGAGGGGGACGGGAGAAGGCTTGGCGGGCCGGCCAGGCCTCGCCACCACCTCTGCTAGGGGAAGGGGGAGGGAGAAGTGCTGCCGGTGCTGGAGGGGGGAGAAGACTTGGCGGTAGGGCTGCCAAGTCAGCCTGGGGGGCGGGGGACCCCCCGCTACAGGGGTTCCCGATCCGCCGGCCAGCATTCGGCCGGCGGGGGGAACCCCACCCCCGTAATGACGTCACCCGGAAGTGACGTCATTACGTTGGGGACGTTGCCGGGGCGACGCTCTAGCAATCGCCCCAAAACTCTATGGTACCATAGAGTTTTGGGGCGATTGCCAGAGCGTCGCCCTGGCAACACCCCCAACATGATCTCACTTCTGGTGACATCCTTGCGGCACACGCGCAAGCGCGCGCACCGGGGAAGCTCCCGGTGCCAGGAGGACTCCCCCCCGCCGGTGAATAAAAAGGACTTGGCAACCCTACTTGGCAGGCCTAGCAACTGGGAGCCGCAGGGGCCTCACCATTGCTGCCGGAGGGTGGGAGGGAGAGAGCTTGGCAGGGCTAGGGAAGAAGGCTCACCCGCGGCATCTTCCTGCTCTGCATGGAGCTCCACCCCCCCCCCCCGCAAGTATCGTGGGTCCCCTCTTCTTATTTAAAGTAAACTAGTGGTTTTGCTTGAGTTCCATGGCCCATTGAAGACCAACAAAGCTGAATTTTGGGGATAAGCTTTCCCGCCAGCCCTGGGTTCAAACTTTGTTCTGTTGCTTCAGACCAGAGGTGGCCAACCTGTGGCTCGGGAGCCACATGCGGCTCTTTCACACATATTGTGCGGCTCCTGGCAGGGCAGCTGGGGAAGCAAAGGGGAGGCATGCTTTTTCTCTCTTTCTCCCTTCCTTCCTTCCTTCCTTCCTTCCTTCCTTCCTTCCTTCCTTCCTTCCTTCCTTCCTTCCCTCCTCCCTCCCATCTATTTGCTTTCCTAGTTTCTCTCTCTCTCTTTCTTATAACTGGTTTTCCTCATTTGTTTTTATTTTTGGCAGTCCCATTTAACGTTAATAAAAAGCAAATTTGCATATTTTTAAAAATAAAAACGTGTGTGTGATATTTGTTCCTGTCTTGCGGCTCTCAGACGTCTCTGTGTGGCTCTTACGTTTATTCTATGTGGCTCTTACATTAAGCAAGGTTGGCCACACCTGCTTCAGACCAACACGGCTACCCACCTGAAGCAGCGGTTTCGCTGCATGAGCGACCGTGATGACTTAGCCACAGTGATCCATGCGACGGTCACCTCGAGGCTGGATCACTGCAACGCTCTCCACACGGGGCTGCCCTTGGCAGAAATCCGGAAGCTGCAGTTGGTGCAGAATGCCGCGGCCAGGCTGTTGATGGGCCTCACTAAGAGGGACCATGTCCAGCCTGCCCTAGCGGCACTGCACTGGCCGCCTATATCATACCGGGTTCGCTTCAAGGGGGTGGTGCTTACCTTTAAAGCCCTATATGGCCAGGGTCCAACATACCTGAGGTATGTTGGAGTCTCAGAGCGGTTTACAAACTCCTTTCCCTTCCCCTCCCCACAACAGACACCCTGTGAGGTAGGTGGGGCTGAGAGAGCTCTTTCCCAAGCTGTCCTTGAGAGAACAGCTGGTACAGAGCTATGGCTTGCCCAAGGTCATCCAGCCAGGTACAAGCCTATCCCCATATGTACCCCAGCGGGCACTTCGGTCAGGGGCCCAAAATCTACTCTGTGTACCGGGCCCCAGGGAGGCCAGGCTTGCCGGAACCAGGGCTAGGGCTTTCTCGGTGGTGGCTCCTGTCTGATGGAATGAGCTCCCGGAGGAGATCAGGGCCCTGCGGGACCTTATGCAGTTCCGCAGGGCCTGCAAGACGGAGCTCTTCCACCAGGCCTTTAAAGGTACCGATGGTACCACACCGTGATTGTCAGCTGACGACGTGGGCCACCCTGGACGCAGCCCAGGCCCGACGGCCATGGAATGGTCGTACTCTGACCCTGAAGCCACCTGAATTTTATAATTACAATTGGAAGCACTTTAACTGAAATGTTATTGTTGTTAATGGATCTAATTTACGGGGTTTTAAACTGGATTTTAAATGTTATTGTATTGAATATGGCACATGTGCCCTTGTGAGCCGCCCTGAGCCCGTTCGCGGGGAGGGCGGGGTGTAAAACTGAAAAATCAATCAATCGAGCGAGCCAGGAAAGCCGCCAGGAATCCCATACAAAATGCTGGCAATCAGCTGTAACTTGCTCTCATGGCTTTCTAGCTATCTAGACGCTTCTGCAAAAGGGAGCCGCATACACAGGGCTTTTCGGTGGCCTGGCCCCGAAACTGTGACAAGAACAGTGGATTTGAGCGGCTGGAGCTAAGTAGCGACGCGAGCTCCTGCGGCACGGCCAAAGTCTCCGAGCCATTAATACATTCATAACGAGCGCGGTGCAGAAGCAAGCGCGTCTCGGGCGAGAAATAAAAGAAGCGGAGCTTTTAGCGTGTGCCAGCCAAAACGGCTCCCCGGCGCGGCTCACTTTTTGCCTTTGGGGGTAATTGGCGACAGGAGAGGGTTCCATCTGGCAAGCCGCCAGCGCACACACTCTCTGATGCTCAGCAAGAGAGTACAGTTCGCAGTGGGAGTTCGTGCAACACAAGCAATTGCCAGGGTGAAGGAGTGGACCTGCTACTGGGGGAGGATTGCGCCCCCTGTCTACGGCTGAGTGTAAAGACTTCTCGTGGGGAAATTACACCATACGGTAACTCTGACCTAGAGGTGATTTCAAGTGTCTCGCTCTGTTGTCTTGACCGGAAAAAATCCTCGCTTTGATTCCATGTTTCCCTTGTGCAAATCCTTTATTTTTGTGCCACGTCCTTTCCTCCCACGAATTCCCCCCTCCCCGATTAAATGTATACTTTTTTCCTGTGTGATAGAACATTATTGGTGAATCAGTAAATCAGCCCTACGCATTTTACATATATCCTAAAAGGACTCAACTGAGGGCACCGTACTTTCATCACATTGTGAGAAGACAAGCGTCACGGGGAAAGACAGTCGTGCTCGGAAAATCGGAAAGCAGCAGGAAAAGGGAAGGGCCCGACCCGAGATGGATCGGCACAGTCGAGAAAGCCGCAGTCCTCAGTTTGCAAGACCTGAACAAGGACGTTTTGGAGGACATTGATTCATAGGTTTGCCATAGGTTGGAAGCTCCTTAGAGCCAGTTTGGTGTAGTGGTTAAGTGTGTGGACTCTAATCCGGGAGAACCGGGTTTGATTCTCCATATGCAGCCGCTGGTTTGACCTTGGGTCAGTCATAAGTTCTCTCGGAGCTGTTCTGTCAAGAGCAGTCCTTGAAAGAGCTCTCTCAGCCCCACCTACCTCCCAGGGTGTCTCTTGGGGGGAGGGGAAGGGAAAGGAGTTTGTAAGCCGCTCTGAGATTCCTTCAGGTATTTTTATTTTATTTTATTTTATTTTTAGGCTTATATCCCACCCTCCCCGCCTCTCGGCAGGCTCAGGTAGTGAACGGCGGGGTATAAATCCAATCTTCTTCTTCCTTCTGCACTTTCCCAACCCACATATGCATGTACAGGTGCGGACCCGCAAGAAACTTCGGGGCAGCTATCTTTTCCTCCCGTCTTCACTTCCTCCTTTCTCCCTGTACCTCTCTCATACTGTTTCGCTTCTGCCAGCCCTTTTCTTTCTCTCTCTCGCTCCTCCATGCATATCTTCCTCTCTTTCTGCCCCCATCACTCTTTTTGATTTTTCGCCTCCCCACCCCATCGCTCTTTCTGCTCCCCATCACTCTCCCAGCCTCCTGCCTGCTTCCTCCCCATCCCAGCACCACTCCGGGAATCACAATTCATCTCCCAGCTACAGAGATCAATTCCCCTTAGAGTTGCCAGCTCCAGGTTGGGAAATTCCTGGATATTTGGGGGTGATACTTAGGACAGTGATGCTCGGAGAGGGAAGCAACCACCGCAGGGTCCAGTGCCCTCCAAAGCAGCCCTTTTCTCCAGGGGAACTGATCTCTGTTACCTGGAGAGCAGTTGTGATTCCGGGTGAATCTCCAGTCCTCACCTGGATGTTGGCAGTGGTAGTTCTTGTGAAGGAAATGGCTAGTTTGGAGGGTGGCATCTATGGCATTCTACCCTTCTGAGGCCTCTCCCCTCCACAAACCCTGCCCTCCTCAGACTCCACCCCAAAATCTCCAGGAATTTGTCAGGCCTGGCCCCAAGGATCCCTCCCTCAAAGGTCAAAATAGGGCTGGAAAGGGCCCTGCCCCTTTCTGCTGCCTTTTGTGGACAGAACCAAGCTTGGAATATTATGGTTGCCTAGCAACAGCCACTGAGGGACACCTGTGTTTTTAAAGCAACAGGCACTCTTTTTATCATTTTTGGCTTTTTAAAGCTGCCTAGCTTTTTTTTTAAAAAAATGTCACGTTTTCCTGCAAACCTGGGGCCTGTTCAAGTTTTTAGAAAGATTTGTCATGCGCGTTCACAGCTCCAGTCTAGGGATGTGCATTTGGTTTGTTTGAACCGAATGCACCCCCGAAAAAGGCCCATTTGTCCCTCTTTCGGGCAGCCACGGGCCGAATCAGATTCTCTGATCTGATTCAGTGGCAGCCCAAAAAGCGGCTGGAGGGGAGGGGGTTTGAGGGAGAGGCTCCAAACTCACAGGGTAGCTGCTAAAGCCTCTCCCACAAATACCCACCAAATTTCAAGAAGATTGGACCAGGGGGTCCAATTCTATGGGCCCCCAAACAGGTTGCCCCCATTCCCTCCATTGTCACTGCATTTTAAGTATCCAAAGATACCCTGACTTTGGCATTATACACTCCTGACATCCCTCGTCTCCCGCAAACTGTGCTGTCCCCAGGCTCCACCCCCCAAAATCTCCAGGTATTTCCCAGCCCAGGGCTGGCAACCCTACATTAAGCCCCAGAGAGCTGCAGCTCTCACAGACCTATAACTCCCAGTTTTCTCAAGCCGCCACGTTTAAGACTGAAAATGGATTTCACTGTCAGTTGCAGACGCTCTCTAACAGTGCCCAGTGAATCTTCTAAAGTATGAGAAATCAGAATCTATCTTTTCCCCCCTTTACTGATGCGGAGTGATGTTTCAGGTCTATTTGCTCTGAAATAGAAAAGTTCCAACGGGGTTAGACTGTGCCCTTTGCACATGAGTGCTTTTTGCTCCACCAGAAAGTAGCACAAAATGAGTTAATTTCATGATTTATGGGACTTGTGTTTCCAGGCTGAATGAGGCATTCAAAGCCACCGGGCAATACTCTGAGAGTCGGATTAAAATTTGCAAGGTAAAACAGAGTCAGGAATGAAACAGTAAAAGTCATAAGAATGGGACCCTGCTGCTAACGACTTTTACCAGCAATATTTCCATTCTCATTAAGGGCATCATTACGGCTGCTCTTTGTTACCGCTGTTCCTTCACTTCTGTTTTGCCTTTCTAAACGTTATCTTTTATGTAGCGGAGAATGCAGCGATAATTGTAAGGCAACAAAATAAAAAATTACTATGGAAACTACCACCGAGCCTGAGGCACTTGAGAAAGAATGCTTCCCTGTTTTTCTCTGAAATGGGTAAGGTGGGGCAGAAGGCTGCGAGTGAGGCTAGAAAAAGGAACAGACCGGGGGAGCTGCTGGGAAATCCATGAATGGTTCTCCTTTGGAAGTAGCAGCTGTGGGAAGCCCCGAGTCCCATTGGGTCATGCTGAATGGTGGCTGTGAGGATAAAACGGGATTCAGAGAACCAGATGTGCCATCCTGAGCTCTTTAGAAGAAGGGTGGGAGGAACATGTGATTAGGTAGGTAGGTAGGTAGGTAGGTAGGTAGGTAGGGAGATAGATAGATAGATGATAGATAGATAGATAGATAGATAGATAGATAGATAGATAGATAGATAGATAGATAGATAGAGGGGTGGATGGGTGAATGGGTGGATGGGTGGAAAGATAGAGAGGAATGGATGATGGATGGGTAGATAGAGAGGGATGGATGGATGGATGGATAGGTGATAGAGAGAGAGAGAGATGGATGGATGGATGGATGGATGGATGAATGGAGAGAGGGAGATGGATGATGGATGCATGGATAGATAGGGAGGGAGGGAGGGATGGATGGATATATGATGGATGGGTAGAGAGGGAGGGATGGATGGATGATGGATCGATAGGTGATAGAGAGAGAGAGATGGATGGATGGATGGATGAATGGAGAGAGGGGGGATGGATGATGGGTGGGTGGATAGATAGATAGAGAGGGATGGATGAATGGATGATGGATCGATAGGTGATAGATAGATGGATAGGATAGATGGATAGATGGATGAATGGAGAGAGAGGGGGATGGATAATGGATGGGTGGATAGATAGAGAGGGAGGGAGGGATGGATGGATGGATGGGTACATAGAGAGGAATGGATGGATCGATAGGAGATAGATAGGTAGGTAGATAGGTAGGTAGGTAGAGAGAGAGAGAGAGAGGGATGGATGATGGATGAACGATGGATGGGTGGATAGATAGAGACGAATGGATGATGGATGGATGATGGATGGGTGGATAGAGAGGGATGGATGATGGATCGATAGGTGATAGAAAGAGAGAGAGATGGATGGATGGATGGATGGATGGATGGATGGAGAGAGGGGGATGGATGATGGATGCGTGGATAGATAGGGAGGGAGGGAGGGATGATGGATGGGTAGATAGAGAGGGAGGGATGATGGATCAATAGGTGATAGAGAGAGATGGATGGATGGATGGATGGATGGATGGATGGATGGATGGAGAGAGAGGGGATGGATGATGGATGGGTGGATAGGTAGATAGATAGATAGATAGATAGATAGATAGATAGATAGATAGATAGATAGATAGGGATGGATGAATGGATGATGGATCGATAGGTGATAGATAGATGGATAGGATAGATGGATAGATGGATGAATGGAGAGGGGGGGATGGATAATGGATGGGTGGATAGATAGAGAGGGAGGGATGGATGGATGAGTACATAGAGAGGGATGGATGGATTGATAGGAGATAGATAGGTAGAGAGAGAGAGATGGAGAGAGAGGGGGATGGATGATGAATGGGTGGATAGATAGAGAGGGATGGATAGATAGATGAATGATGGATGGGTAGATAGAGAGGGATGGATGATGGATCGATAGGTGACAGACAGACAGACAGACAGACAGACAGATAGATAGATAGATAGATGATGGATAGAGAGAGGGGGGGATGGATGATAGATGGATCAGCGTCGTAACCACATGAGCCACTGCAGCCCCAATATTTCTGTTTGGGGGGCATCTAAATTGTTAAGGGGGCAGTTAAGTTATAGTTAATTAAATTAATCGGACCGCCTGTCTCTAAAAGGGGAAGCTCCAAGCCTGTTTCTATCCCTTCCTTTCAAGGGTCAGGGCAGCGAGTGCATCAGTTCCTGGGGGGGGGGGGGGGGAAGCAGCTCAGAGGGCATTTAATTGAGAGATTAAAATAAACATGCTAACTTCCACTCTTCTAGCAACTTTTCGATTCACCATCGCGGCTTCTTGGAAAGCACCCACCCCACCAAGTACATCAGAATGGAGAAACAAATGCTGGGATCATTTCATTATGGATAAAATAGCGGAGATTGTTGAAGGGCAAAAGTTGACATCTACAAAAAGGCACTCATCTTTTGTTAGTAAATGGTTCTCCTTTGTTACATATATGGCAGACCATAACATTATACCATCTAATCCAAATTACGTCAAGTGGCTTCGCTTCTAAATACTTCTAAATACTCTTAAACATTGGCAAACTTTTTTAAAAAAATACTCTTCAACTCCTCTAATACTTCCCTCAATTCTTTTTCTCAGTTTAAAAGTTCTAATACACTTCAAGATCACCACTAGGCAGAAAGTAAAAGTTAAACAAACAAGATACACGAACAACAGGATTTTCAACTGTTATACATATTTAGTATTTCATACCGATGACACTGTATTCTGTTAATTAAAAATTGGCATATAGTTCTGGTTGTAAAAAACTAGTTTAAAGGTTGATACGGCTTCTTTTTAAAATTCCTGTTCTGTAATTTTGTTTCCCTGTTTTTATTGTATGTATATCTTAGTGAAATAATAACAATTGTAAAAAGAAGAAGAAGAAGGCATTCAAATGCCTTTTCAGCTCCCTTCCGTGGAGCAAGAAAGTTTAGAAAGGCACTCGTGGTACCTTCATCACTTCTCTAGTCCTGCTGTATACCACCTAGGTCAGTGGTGGCAAACCTATGGCACGCGTGCCAGAGGCGGCACTCAGAGCCCTCTCTGTGGGCACGCATGCAGTTTGGGCACTCAATCTCTAAAAGGAAAAAGACGACACAGACTCGAGGCTGGGCTGCTCTCAAACGTACAAAGTGTGAGCCAAGGTTAGACAAATTATCAGCATGCACACAACAGCAAAAATCACATTAATTGTTCAAAAGCAGGCCAAATGCAAACTTTTACCTATCAATAAAAAGTTGTTTGTATAATTGAAAGCTCTGTTATTGTGTTTTTCTTTTAAGACAAAAGATGTTAATGAGTTCTTTTTTCTAAACTAAAACCTCAGGATTCAGGTTAAAGTGTCGTGCTGGCACTTTGCGATAAATAAGTGGGTTTTGGGTTGCAGTTTGGGCACTTGGTCTTTAAAAGGTTCGCCATCGCTGGCCTAGGTCCTGCTGTATACCGCCTAGGTCACGGTGAGTCTTTCGAAAGCATCCCCATGAGCCTTTGGGGAACATGCAGATTTGGAGGGAGAGGGAAACCTGAGGCCAGGCCAAGATGCGGTGCGCTCAACCTGGCTGCCACCAGCAGTGTGGGGGTCTCTGCAAAAATAAGGTTTCGGGCATAGCTATTTGTGGGGCGGGGCTTTTAATTAAGGGGGCAGGGCCCTGGAATGCCCCATTGCAGCTATGGGCCTGAAATTTTCGGGAGACACCCCCCCCCCCTTCATATGCTAAATTAAGCGATCCCGTTCTCCAGAAAGACAGACAGGATTGCTCTCGACAAACGTCAGATTGCTATTCCTTGTAATTAGAGACTCGGTACCCAGCAGCGGGCAATGCATTGCAAGAAACGAGCAGTAATTGCAGCCCTGTGTCGTCTCTGCCCTTTGCCTTCCCTGTCAAAAAGCTCCAGCGCCCCCACCAAAGACTCAGTTCTGTGACTCGCCTAAATTATGCAAATGAAGCCTATTTGCATGTGCCAGCTCCACTGCGTAACTTATTCTGATTTCCTAGTCCTGGGGAGGAACAAGATGTTATGTGACGGTACCAGAGACCCTCTGGCTTCTACAAACCCTAACTCACACATATTTCTAGCCCAGAGTTCAAGAGTTCCCATGAGCAATGCTCCTTCTAAGCTGTGGAGTCGTGTGAGCAAAAATTCTACTTTGTGAGCGGCTGGCGTTAAAGTTGCGAGCTACTGTTTGGCTACTGCATAACCTGGTTTGCTCTGGAGCCATCCTGTCTGAGCTAAGACAAAAATCCGTGGGCCAGAGGCTAAAAAACTGTGAGCTAGCTCACACTAACTCAGCTTGGAGGGAACACTGCCTACAAGCACTGCCCACCTGTAGAAGCAGTTGAGGGACTCATTGTACAGGCAGCAGAGGATAGGACTTGCAATTGTCGGTTTCAATTATGGGCGGGAAGATACAGTCCGGATACTAGGAATTTTATTTTTTTACAGTAAAGAGTTGTGCATCAGTGGAATCGGCCACCTAGGGGGGTGGAGAGCTCCCCCTCCCTAGCAGTCTTCAAGTAGCATCTGGACGAAGACTTGTCAGGGATGCTGTGTTGGCTGATCCTGCACCCAGCTGGGGGTTGGACTAGATGACCTCTATGGACACTTCCAACTCTATGATTCTACGATTACGTGACAGGTTTTATTACCAGTGTAGTCTTAGCGCTGCGTTGTAGCCCCTCGGGGTGTCAGGGTGACACTGAACGCCAGCGTTTGAAACTGCTGAATGAAATGTACATCGTGAACCGCGTCTCACAAAGGAAGCCGATTGAATCCCTCCCCCCCCCCTTCATTATCCTGTCACAGAATGTGCTGACAGCATATTCTTGTCTGCGTGTGGAATAATTAGAGGCCGGGAGCCGTTCGAGATCAGACTCTTCCCCCTTTCTCTCCACAGTGCCTTTCAAATCGCACCCAGAGAGAAGGTTTATGAGGGAGGACTGCCTGAAAAAATAGCAGCACGCTCACATCCCAGCAGCTTTCTTCAGCCCGTGTGCATCCTTTTCCTCCTTTGAATCACTGCTGCACACGTGGGCTTTGAGAAAACGCTGCTGCGACGACAAAACCAGGGGTCATTTCGTAGAAAAAGAGGTGCAGGAGCTCATTAGCATAACTCATTTGCATATGCCACACCCCCTAACATCCCGGAAGTGTGTCAGAAGGCAACACCCACCCTTCAGGCTCCACTCCACAGGTGAGTGAAACTGACCTGCTCTTCCTCCATTCCCTTCCCCATCCAATACTTTGTGCAAGAAAAAGAAGCGTCAAGAACACACCCTCATTCTCTTCCTGCTCCCTTGAAACCACCAGGTTTCAAGTGCACCACCCATCCCTTTCCCTTCCCGTCCCCACAACAAGACACCCTGTGAGGTAGGTGGGGCTGAGAGAGGTCTTTTGAGAACTGCTCATGAGAGAACAGCTCTGAGAGAACTTGTGACTGGCCCAAGGTCACCCCAGCAGCTGCATGTGGAGGAGTGGGGAATCAAACCCGATTCTCCCAGATCAGAGTCCAACTTCTGACCACTACACCAAACTGATGGGGGTGGAAGCTGCTGAAGGGTTGGTGAGATTTCTCCAGGACTTATGTGCCATGTGCCCAGATAAAAAATGGTATACTTAGAAAATTTATATGCCCCCTTGAGCAAGTCTCTGGAAAAGCAGCACACAGTCATAAAAGGAACAATGATAAAATTATCAATATTCAAACAAAACATTAAAAACAATAAAGACCCTAGCAGGGCTTTCCCCGGGGCGCTGCGCCTCTGCACTGCTCGGGGAAGCCGAGGAGGGGGCGGGGCTTGGTCATGTGCCCGCCCCCTGGGCTCCTCACTCCCAGAGCTGCGCTCCTGTGCGCTCCCGCTCCAACAGACCCCTGAACAAAACAATCTTGATGCGCTCATGCACATTAAGGTGCTTGTTGCCCCATGCTGTTGCCGGTGTGTGCCTATGCGTTAGTGAAACACTGTACAAAAGAACTGTAGTAGAGCCATGCACACAGGTTGTGCCAGCATTGCTTGTTTGAAGTGTTTCGTCAATGCGTGCACAAGGTCGGATGTGTAAAATCAAAGAATGCTGCCATCTCCTGCCTGGGAGGTGGGTTGAGTCGACCCTTTACTGCCCAATTTACACCACCCCTCTGAAGTAGTTTGACTGCTGTCTTTTCCTACGCTCATTTCACGCTGGTTTCAGATTTCACTCCCTGGATCTGAAGAGTACTAAGCAACAGGATCTGTTGAAAGCAGGAAAATGCGAGCTTGACCACAGGAGGGCAGTTAACGAATGTAAACAGTAATTTTTAAACTAGAACAAGTATGGCTTGAAACTAGGAACAGATATAGAGGGGTTTTTTAAAAAAACTAGAATGATTCCAGCAGGAAAGTCAGATGTAGATTTGACCGTCAGCACTGTGGAATGTTATGTTATACTTCTCATAAACATGCTTATCGCTCTTCCCCCTGCTTTAACCTTGAGAGACTGAGTACCAGGCCAGGGAGCTTTTCTCCTGTCTGGCTATATGCTTCCCACGTTTTCCTTGGGAACAAAGAACCAGTATTTTAAGCGCCTTTTTCTTGATGCGATGATTAGTTACCTTACACTGCCTGACTTCTCTTGAATTCTGTGCAACTGTACAGGGTCTCCTAGTGCCCGCCATTACTAACACAAGAACTGCAGATGACCATCGCAGACCTTTCTCAATAAAGCTTTCCTGTTTGAGGACACTTGTTGCTGACTGACTCCGTAGCACTCTCACAAATGCACCCAACAGTTCTCGCTCACTTTTTTTTTGGCATTTTTCATATGTGCATGTGTCTGTGAGTGTGTGTGCACTTGGAAGTCATGGCAACCTCTGGTGACTGACAGTGTGTGCATCTAGACCAAATTTAGAGTCCAGTGGCACCTTTAAGACCAATGAAGGTTGATTCAAGGTATGGGCTTTCATGTGCATGCACACTTATTCAAATACTTGATAAAGTGTGCATGCACACGAAAGCCCATACCTTGAATAAACCTTTGATGGTCTTAAAGGTGCCACTGGACTCTAAATTTGTACTGTTGCTTCAAACGGACACAGCTTACCAGCTGGATCTGTGTGTGCGCCTGGAAGTCATGGCGACCTCTGGTGACTGACTCCTACTGGGGGCCTGGAGGATATTCAGAGAGGTGGCTGACTAAAGCGTGCCCCCACCTCCTGACTGCTGGTATTCCAAGGAGGTCTCCCATCCGAATACTAGCCAGGGTCATCCCTTCTTAGCTTCCAAGATCTGACGAGATCGGGCTTTCCTGGGCTAGCCAGGTCAGGGCACACCCAACAGATCTTGAAGCAAAATACCTACAGTCCCATCAAGATGGCCCTTTCAGTCAGGATTTATCAAAGCACGTATGTTCATCAGTACCATAGAAGGGAAACTCCCGCAAATGAGAAGTTGTGAGAAACCATGCATACCTGTTTGTTGTTGTTCAGTCACAAAGTCGAGTCCAACTCTTCGCATCCCCATGGAACACGTCACACCAGGCCCTCCTGTCCTCCGGAGTTTGCTCAACTTCATGTCTGTTGCATCGATGACACTGTCTAACCATCTCATCCTTTGCCGTCCCCTTCTTCTTTGACCTTCAATCTTTCCCAGCATCAGGGTCTTCTCCAGGGAGTGCTCCCTTCTCATTTGGTGGCTGAAGTATTGGAGCTTCAGCTTCAGGATCTGTCCTTCCAGGGAACAGTCAAGGTTCATTTCCTTTAGGATTGACTGATTTGATCTCCTTGCAGTCCAAGGGACTCTCAGGAGTCTTCTCCAGCACCATAATTCGAAAGAATCTATTCTTCAGCGCTCAGCCTTCCTTATAGTGCAACTCTCGCAGCCATCCCATCGCTTTGACCATACGGACTTTTGTTGGCGGGGTGATGTCTCTACTTTTTATTATGCTGCCTAGGTTTGCCATCACTTTCCTCCCAAGGAGCAGGCGTCTTTTAATTTCATGACATGCGTAGCTCCCTATAATTCAGCAAGTGACTGAAGCCGTGGAGAATTTGTACCATTCCTGTTTTGTTTCCGAAACAGCACCAGGTAATCTGAAATTCCAAAATCTGGTGGGAAACTGTGAGAAAGTGAAATGCGGGAGCATACTGCATTAGCCCTTTGGACTTCCTCTATCCCGGTCTTGCTGTATTAGGGTGGTAGAAAAGTAGTATATTCAGGGGTTCGTTGGAGCAGGAGCGCACAGGAGCGCAGCTCCGGGAGTGAGGAGCCCAGGGGGTGGGCACATGACCAAGCCCCACCCCCTCCTCGGCTTCCCCGAGCAGTGCAGAGGCGCAGCGCCCCGGGGAAAGCCCTGCTAGGGTCTTTATTGTTTTTAATGTTTTGTTTTAATATTGATAATTTTATCATTGTTCCTTCTATGACTGTGTGCTGCTTTTCCAGAGACTTGCTCAAGGGGGCATATAAATTTTCTAAGTATACCATTTTTTCTCTGGGCACATGGCACATAAGTACTGGAGAAATTTCACCAGCCCTTCAGCAGCTTCCACCCCATCAGTTTGGTGTAGTGGTCAGGAGTTGGACTCTAATCTGGGAGAACTGGGTTTGATTCCCCACTCCTCCACATGCAGCTGCTGGTGTGACCTTGGGCCAGTCACAAGTTCTCTCAGAGCTGTTCTCAAAAGACCTCTCTCAGCCCCACCTACCTCACAGAGTGTCTTGTTGTGGGGAGGGGAAGGGGAAGGGATGGGTGGTGCACAGGTCCTGGGTATCTCAAGTCTACTTGAAACCTGGTGGTTTCAAGGGAGCAGGAAGAGAATGGGGGTGTGTTCTTTACGCTTATTTTTATTGCACCAAGTATTGGATGGGGAAGGGAATGGAGGAAGAGCAGGTCAGTTTCACTCGCCTGTGGAGTGGAGCCTGAGGGGTGGGTGTTTCCTTCTGACACACTTCCGGTATGTTAGGGGGTGTGGCATATGCAAATGAGTTATGCTAATGAGCTCCTGCATCTCTTTTTCTACGAAATGACCCCTGAGTATATTCTATGTATTCAGACACCACAACCATGTGTTTTTTTCTGATTCTTCCTGAAAACCTTGCTCTTGTTTTCCCAGGGCTACCAAAGCTTTCTGTGCTCTATGAGATACCAGCTCACTATATCTAAAGGTAGGGGGTTTCAGTCCAGTGAACTCTTGATGGACACTTCCAGCATTACAGGCTTGCGTGGGTTGCTCTGTTCCCAGATTCCCTGTGAGTTAGTGACTCCCAGGTACGTGTGCGTTAGATTACAGCTTGAATATCAGAAAGCAGAGCACGCAATGTTTCTTCTCAGCTGCTTCCACAATCCTTGTTCCTGAGCACGGATTCTTAAAAAAGGGCAAGGATTTACTGGTACGCTCAGTCCAAAATCTTCTCATTTAAAAAGTTGGTCCGAGACCATGTTCAAAGCAACAGGCTTAGAACAGATAAAAGGAAATCCTTCTTCACCCAACCAGTAATTAACGTGTGGAATTCACTGCTGCAAGAAGTGGTGGCGGCTGCAAGCATAGGCAGCTTCAAGCAGGGATTGGACAAACATCTGGAGCAGAGGTCCATCGGTGGCTATTAGCTGCAAGGTATAGATGGAACAGTCTGTCTGGGGCCGTGATGCTCTGTATTCTTGGTTTGGGGGAGGAGGCAACAGTGGGAGGGCTTCTGGAGTCCTGGCCCCGCTGATGGACCTCCTGATGGCACCTGGGTTTGGGCCACTGCGGGACACAGAGTGTTGGGCTGGATGGGCCGCTGGCCTCCTGATCTCGATGCTCCCTCTAAGCTGAGGAGTCTTGTGAGCAAAAATTCTACTTTGTGAGCTACTGGCATTAAAGTTGTGAGCGAGCGATTTAGCTACTGGGTAAATTACTTTGCTCCGGAGCCATCCTTTCTGAGCCAAGACAAAAAGGTGGGAGCCAGGGGCTAAAAAACTGTGAGCTAGCTGACACTAACTCAGCTTAGAGGCAATGCTGGATCCAACGTGACTTCTGTGAGGCCCATCCATTTGGTAACAGATTTTCAGCTGGTGAGCCAGCTGCAGCTTTCCTGATCAGGAAAGATCTTGCCACTTCGATGCGTTCCTGGGTAACATCTAGATTAGATTACTACAATGTCCCCTGTGTGGGGCGGGCTTTGAAGACTGCCCAGAAGCTGCGTTTGGTGCAGAATACGGCAGCCAGGACACTAATTAGAGTGCGTCATAGGAACCACATCACTCCAGTCTTGTCCCTTCATGCACAATTCAAGGTGTGGGTAAAGCACTATATGGTTTGGGGCCAGCATATCCTAATGGCTGCCTATTCCTACATGAAGCTGCCAGACCACTCTGGTTATAGCCAGAGGCCCCGCTTTAGGTGCCTCCAGAAATCTCCCTGGGGAGGGAGTTCCAAAGTTTCAACACCATGACCACGAAGGCCCCTTCTTGGGTTGCCACTTGGGTTGGCAGCCTCCAGGTGGCACCTGGAGGGCTCCTACTATTACACAGGGGTCATTTCGTAGAAAAAGAGGTGCAGGAGCTCATTAGCATAACTCCTTTGCATAACTCATTAGCATATGCCACACCCCCTAACATGCCGGAAGTGTGTCAGAAGGCAACACCCACCCCTCAGGCTCTACTCCACAGGTGAGTGAAACTGACCTGCTCTTCCTCCATTCCCTTCCCCATCCAATACTTTGCGCAATAAAAATAAGCGTAAAGAACACACCCTTGTTCTCTTCTTGCTCCCTTGAAACCACCAGGTTCCAAGTAGACTTGAGATACCCAGGACATGTGCACCACCCATCCCTTCCCCTTCCCCTCCCCACAACAAGACACCCTGTGAGGTAGGTGGGGCTGAGAGAGGTCTTCTGAGAACTGCTCATGAGAGAACAGCTCTGAGAGAACTTGTGACTGGCCCAAGGTCACCCCAGCGGCTGCATGTGGAGGAGTGGGGAATCAAACCCGGTTCTCCCAGATTAGAGTCCAACTCCTGACCACTACACCAAACTGATGGGGTGGAAGCTGCTGACGGGTTGGTGAAATTTCTGCAGTACTTATGTGCCATGTGCCCAGACGAAAAATGATATACTCAGAAAATTTATATGCCACCTTGAGCAAGTCTCTGGAAAAGCAGCACACAGTCATAAAAGGAACAATGATAAAACTATCAATATTAAAACAAAACATTAAAAACAATAAAGACCCTAGCAGGGCTTTCCCCGGGGCACTGCGCCTCTGCACTGCTCGGGGAAGCTGAGGAGGGGGCGGGGCTTGGTCATGTGCCCGCCCCCTGGGCTCCTCACTCCCGGAGCTGCGCTCCTGTGCGCTCCCGCTCCAACGGACCCCTGCTATTACAGTTGATCACCAAACGATCAAGATAAGTTCCCCTGAAGAAAATGGCTCCCAGCTCTGGATTGGGAAATACTTGGAGATTCTGGGGTGGAGCCAGGAGAGGGTGGTGTTTGGGGAGGGGAGGGACCTCAGCAGAGTACGTGGCCATCGTGTCCCTCCTCCAAAGCAGCCATTTTCTCCAGGGAAACTGATCTTGGTCATCTGGAGAGCAACTGTAATAGCAGGAGCCCTCCAGGTGCCACCTGGAGAGCTAATTTGGTGTAGTGGTTAGGCGCGTGAACTCTAATCTGGGAGGGCTGGGTTTGATTCCCCACTCCTTCACACTCAGCTGCTGGTGTGACCTTGGGTCATTCACAAGTTCTTTCAGAGTTGTTCTCGAAAGAGCAGTTCTCGAAAGAGCTCCCTCAGCCCCACCTGCCTCCCAGGGTGTCTGTTGTGGGGAGGGGAAGGGAAGGAGATTGTAAGATGCTCTGAGACTCCTTCAGGTAGTGAATGGCAGGGTATAAATCCAATCTCCTCTTCCTCCTCCTCATCTTCTTCTTCTTCTATGCTGAAACTTTGGAATTCTCTCCTCAAGGAGATTTCTCTGTCTCCCTCTATTGTTGTCTTCCACCGGTGGGTGAAGAGGTTTGCATTTTGTTTGGCGTTCCCTCACCAACTCAAGTTAGCCCTCTTCCCTGTTGGTATGTTTGTATATTTGTATATTTTTGTGTTTTCATAGTCTGTTTTATTTAATGACTTTAAATATTTCATATGTATTTGTATTTCAAATGTTTTTTTAATGTCTGCAGTGTTTTACTCTTTTAATGCTTGGGATGTTTCCATGTTCACCGCCTCAGAGACTCTGAGATGCATAGCGAAAGGCATAGAAATGTTTTAGATCAATCAGTAAATAATCTTATTACCAACAGAGCAACCTCCCCAATTTGAAAACTATGGACAGGTGGGCGGCAATGTTTCCTCTAAGGTGTGGAATCTTGTGAGCACAAATTCTACTTTGTGAGCTCATGGGCATTAAAGTTGTGAGTGAGCGATTGGGCTACTGCATAAATCGGCCTGCTCTGGAGCCATCCTTTCTGAGCTAAAACAAAAATGTGCAAGCCGGAGGCTAAAAAACTGTAAGCTAGCTCACACTAACTCAGCTTAGAGGGAACACTGGGGCGGTCTGCATACAATTTGCTTTTGCAACGCAAAAGATCTTGTATGTAGCTTGGCAGATTCAGTTTTAGCTGGTCTGGAAGAGCAGGTGAATTATGGTCGGAAGGTGGTCCTAGGGGAAATCAGTAGACACTGAGGTTTTTTGCGGGGGGGGGGGGGGAGCTGTCTGAAGTTTTGTACAACTTCCAAGTCTGTGTCTGTAACCTCTTGAAGTTTTCTACCCTTTTCTATATCTTTTTGAAGCACTGGGAGAAATGGTTTCCCTCATTATCATCCTTGCAACTTTTCCGACTGCCTTCATGTCCCAAGTAACTTTGTTGCATTTGCTGTCCTTTGCTTTCAGATCATGCTGTTGTTATTACAGCGGGTTTGTGCTGGGTGGCTTTACACATGCACGCACTCGCACACATCTGTAGGATGGTTCTGATCATCAGCAGAAGGGCGCTTCCGTCCCTCTTTTTGTTTTCTTTTACGGTGCCTAGCTAGTGGAGGAAACCGCTGTTTTTTTTTTCCTTTCGGACTGAAGAAAGCCCCGAGCAAAAAGGAATCTTTGATTCTTGGTTTGGTTCCTCCTTTTGAGTTGTTATTGTGTGTGGGGGGGGGGGGGGTTTCTTTGTCGGTTTCTTTTTTGGCTGTCACCATTTTCTCGGGATTAAAGAGCCCTGTAAGACCCAGAGACTTCTCGCTGTTGTGATATTGGCACTTGGTAACCAGAATGCAATTTCGTCTACCCTCTGAGGAATAAATGGAATGTGGTGCTCAGCAGAGCATTCACTTGGTGATAGCAGTTCAATATACCTTCGACACTAAACCATAAATGTTTGTATAATCTGCCCCATTAGATTCCCCCCCCCCTTCCTAAAGCAAAATTTTCCAGTTGGATAATCCCTCTATTTTCTCCTGGTTCCGGATCTCAGGATCACAACTGGAAACAGAGACTTTGGAATCTGTAATTCCGACAACAGTTTGGGGTAGTGGTTAGGAGCATGGACTCTTAATTTGGGAGAACCGGGTTTGATTCCCCGCTCCTCCACTTGCAGCTGCTGGATGACCTTGGGCAAGCCGTAGTTCTGGCACAGCTGTTCTCTCAAGGGCAGTTCAGGAAATAACTCTCTCAGCCCTATCTACCTCACTGGGTGTCTGTTGTGGGGAGGGGAAGGGAAAGGAGTTTGTAAGCCACTCTGAGACTCCGAGTGAAGGGTGGGGTATAAAGCCAATCTCTTCTTCTTCTTCTAGAGAGCCAGTTTGGTGTAGTGGTTAAGTGCGCGGACTCTAATCTGGGAGAACCGGGTTTGATTCCCCACTCCTCCACTTGCACCTGGCTGGATGACCTTGGGCAAGCCATAGCTCTGTACCAGCTGTTCCCTCAAGGACAGTTCTCTCAGAGCTCTCTCAGCCCCACCTACCTCACAGGGTGTCTGTTGTGGGGAGGGGAAGGGAAAAGGAGTTTGTAAGCTGCTCTGAGACTCCCTTGGGGAGTGGAGGGCGGGGTATAAATCCAATCTCTTCTTCTTCTATATTTCCACACCAGATCATGGTTTAGGGGATCCTCCGTGCACGCCCTTGCACTTCGAGAAAAGGTCTCCTTCACCAGCCAAGTTGTGCATTCATTTTTTTTCCTGCCATAACTTCTGCTAATGAGGTTTCCAAAGCGCAGTGTGCTAGCAGACCTAACGGAGCCAGTCTCCCGTTCAAAAATGTTGAACCAAACCCAGTTACCCAGCAGTCCTCAATCATTGCCCTGTAAGGTTGGATGGTTTCATGATCAAATGGAAGGTAGATTATGGACGGAGGTCAGGAAGAGAGAACAGGCTTGCTGACAGCTTCCCTTCTGAGTTTGTGGCAGAAATTAGGTTTATTCGCTGGTGACTTCATTTATACTTTGCTTTCTCCCCACTTCTCCCTGTAACGTGAGCCTGTGGGAGAGAGGTGGTGAAGGGTGGTTGGCACTCGGTGTGAATGAAAAAGGTTGTCACACCTGGGTTTCCCAGATAGCTAGCCTGACACTCTGGCCACTATACCATGCTGGCTCTCTAATCACTCTACTAATCTGGATTTGAACCCAGGACTTGTCAGCCCCTTCTCTCCTTTTCACCTTTTGCTCTCAAGCTGATCGATATATGCTTCGAATGGATGGAAGTGTGCACTTCTAGTTCACACACATTGTCAGAATGTTGGGTTTGAGGAAGTGAAGGAGCGTTGTGCTGGAACTGGGAAGGACCCAGAGAAGCCTAGCAGATACCCAAACTGCAGATCTCAAACCTTCTGATACCTGGTATCTCTTGGAGGTTGCAGGGCTACAGAAGGTCTGAAGAAGTGACTTGTTTAGTCACCCCGAACTCCAGTGGCCAGTTCAATCTTTTCGGTTAATCTCTGCACTGTTTTCCAGCCCTTGATCACTTTCTGAGGGAGCTTCTTCATCCCACAAGGGCTGTTTGGTGTAGTGATTAAGAGCAGCAGACTCTAATCTGGAGATCCAGGTTTGATTCCCCACTCTTCCATCTGCAGCCAACTGGGTGACCTGGGTCAGTCACAGTTCTCTTGGAGCTGTTAGAAGAAGAAGAAGAGATTGGATTTATACCCTGCCCTTCACTCAGAGTGGTTTACAAACCCCTTTCCCTTCTCTTCCCCACAGCAGACACCCTGTGAGGTAGGCGGGGCTGAGAGAGCTTTCTCAAGAACTGCTCTTTCAAGAACAGCTCTGACAGAACTATGGCTTGTCCGAGGTCATCCAGCAGCTGCAAGGGGAGGAGGGGGGAATCAAACCCGGTTCTCCCAGATTAGAGTCTGCACACTTAACTGCTACACCAAACTGGCTCTCAAGAGCGGTTCTCTCAGAGCTCTCTCAGCCCCACCTACCCCACAGGATGTCTGCTGTGGGGAGAAGAAGGGAAGGAGATTGTAAGCTGCTCTGAGACTCCGAGCGAAGGGCGGGGTATAAATCCTCCGCCTCCTCCTTTTCTCAGTGGCAGAGCTTCTGCTTGGCATGCAGAAGGCCCTAGGTTCAATCCTCAGCGTCTCTAGTTAAAAGGACCGGGTATCCGATGATGTGAAAGACTTCTGCCTGAGACCCTGGAGAGACACAGCCAGTCTGAGTAAACACTGCAGGGCTATTTTTGGGCAGGAACGCACAGGAACAGAGTTCCAGCTGGCTTCCTAGTTGGCCACGCCTACAGCATTCCCCCCCCCTTTGGATTCCCCAGCGCCTGGGCAAGCCAAGCCAATCCAGGAAGGGAAGGCAGTTTAAACTGCCTCCCCCCCCCCCACCAGGTTCCCCAGGTGCCCTGCAGCTGTCTGGGGAAACTGATCCAGAAACTGCCTTCCTCCCCTCCGGTTCCTCATGCGCCCTGCAAGCTGCTGATCCTGGGAAAGAGCTGCGCGGTCAGGGGTGTGGCCTAATATGCTAATGCGTTTCTGCTCTTGGGTGTGGCCTATTATGCTAATCAGTTCCTGCTGGGCTTTTTCTACCAAAAAAAGCCCTGGTAAACAGTACCGACCTTGGAGGACCGAAGGCCTGATTCAGTCCAAGGCAACTTCCTGTGTACGTGACCCGACACGCACAGCGCAATTTCATATCCGTGAGTAGAAAAAGAGCCATCAAAGTCATGTTCTTTTTTTAAAAAAAAATTACTCAGGAAACCCAGGCATGGACAAGATGAACGGTAACACTCGATCCAGGGGACGTCGCCCAAACGAGCCATCAGAGTGGATTTCTTGGGCTTTGTGATGATTAATTAATTTTCCTCGAGACGGAGGGACTTTGAATGGCTGCGTTTGGCATCGCTTGGCTTTTGGGCCGCCAGTTTGGTGGAGGGGGGAAACAAAAATGGACTGAAACGGGAAGCAAGCCCTTCTGGGGCCCAGTTCCCCTACAGACAGGGGTCATTTCGGAGAAGGAGAGGTGAAGGAGCTCATTTGCATAACTCATTTGCATAGGGCACACACCCCTGACATCACCGGAAGTGTCTCCGAACACCTACCACTCTGGCTGCACCCCAAAAATCTCCAGGTCTTTCCCAACTCAGAGCTGGCGAGCCCGCTTGACACTCTCACTAAAGACACTTTCGGTTTCCTTTGCTCTTGCAGGGAAGCTACCCGACAACCAGTGTTCCCTCTAAGCTGAGTTAGTGTGAGTTAGCTCACCGTTTTTTAGCCTCCAGCTCGCACATTTTTTTTGTCTTAGCTCAGGAAGGAGGGCTCCAGAGCAATGCTCCTTCTCAGCTGTGGAGTTTTGTGAGCAAAAATTCTACTTTGTGAGCTACTGGCATTAAAGTTGTGAGCGAACGATTTGGCTGCTGCATAGATTAGTTGGCTCACTTGGGAACATTAAGCGTCTCCAGTGTCATTTAGAGCCAAGAAAATCTGTGCCGTTTTGGCCAAAAGGCAAGCAAACAAATAAATCTTATTATAGATTCAAGGTTTCCAGGCAAGAAAAGCAATAAAAGGTTCCTTCATGCATCTGAAGTTATTTCCTAATCCAATTTCAGTGCCCCTTGGTTCTCCTCTGGGACAGGCTGGGACGGCTGATGCTTCCCCTGCGCGAGACCATGCATCCCATCAGCAGCAATCACCCCACTTGCAAATTCTAAAGAAAATGTTCACATGACTTTCTGACGGAAGAATTTATATGGTCCCGTTCAGGTGGGCAGCTGATCCCGCCACTGGCCCAGTTGTAATTTGATCTAGATCTTTTTTATCCAATGTTGCACAACCAGACAGTTCCCCCGTGAATCGCTTTACTGCGCATGACTCCGCGGAGGGTTGTCTGGACAGCATCCACCGTAAGGAGCCGTGCGGTTGGCTTTGTGGAAAAAAATTCTCTTTGCGCATGCGCATATGTGCCTCACCGTGTACTTGTTTTTCCCTTCACGGGCGGACTAAAATGGTAAAAGCACCGCCAGCAGTATCTTCCCGTAGGTACCATTTCAGTTAACAAAGTTCATAAATTTCGCAGGACCTTCAAAAACATTAAATTGTTTGGATCGTTTGAGCGCAACTCTGTTTAAGTGGTTATGCGCACATCGCTAATACTTTTTTAAAATGGCAGCCATTTGGGATGGTCTGGAGACCATCCCTATGGGCTGATTGTGCACTGGTGGAATGACCGGACAGGGGAAAGTCCACCATTGGCCTGTCAGCAAGCTTTGGACCAGACTTTCACCACTATCTTTTAAGTACAGCTTCCCAATAGGGATTGATGGGCTGATCACAGAGCATCGTGCTTTCCAGGGAAATGTGACTGAGCTCTTTGTACTCTCCCCAGCTGTGATGGATTGGAAATTTAGATATTAGTGTTTAGGGGGATTATCCAGTCAGTCTGCATACCCATTGTATCAACTTGGTTACCTATTTTATATTATTATATGCTTCCTGTGCATAAGACCCAGTTTGGTGTAGTGCCTAGGAGCGTGGACTCTAATCTGGGAGAACAAGGTTTGATTCCCTACTCCTCCACGTGCACCTGCTGGAGTGACCTTGGGTCAGTCACAAGTTCTCTCAGAGCTGTTCTCTCATGAGCCATTCTCGAAAGAGCTCTCTCACCCTCACCTACCTCACGAGGTGTCTGCTGTGGGGAGGGGAGGAGGAAGGAGATTGTAAACCACTCTGAGACTCCTTCAGGTAGTGAAGGGCGGGGTATAAATCCAATCTCTTCTTCTTCTAACTCTGCCATAGATAAATAAATAATCATTGCAAATATATCAGAGAATTCCCAAGTGACTGCTAAACTCTTTAAATTTGCAATGTGCAGATTTAATGGATGGCATTTGTATCCAATCCTACCACCCACCACCAGTTAAGAATCTGTCAGCACTGTATTTATAGACCTTGGGTTGTGTGGCTGAAGGGGAGAGCATTTTTCATTTTAATTGCAGTGACCAGAAAGGTAAACCTTTGTCAGAGAATGGCTGGCAAGCGGCGACTCCCTCGGCAGTTCATAATCCATTTAAGTCCTGAGAGGCTGTAAAATAGATTGCAGAAACTAGGAAGCAAAATGGAGTAGGTAAAGGACTAAACTGTAACCTTGGTTGAAACTTCTCCCCCTTTGTAAATGAACTTTGGGGGAACTTAACAAGCCACGGTGCCCCATTCGCTATGTGGGGATAATAAGCTGTGGTTAAGATGCTGAACTGCAGACCGGAAGGTCGGTTGTTCATAAGAGGTTAAGATGCTGAACTGCAGACTGGAAGGTCGGTTGTTCAGCAGTTCAGTACTCAAGTGCTGCATGACAGAGTGAGCTCCCGTCTCTGGCCCCAGCTCCTGCAACCCTATCAGTTCAAAAGCAAGAAATTGCTAGTAGATAAACAGGTACCACTTCAGTGGGAAGGTAACAGCATTCCGTGTGCCTCGGCATCTAGTCATGCCGGCCACATGACCACGGAGACATCTTCGGACAGCGCTGGCTCTTCGGCTTGGAAACGGAGATGAGCAGCGCAACCCTAAAGTCGGATTCAACTGGCTTTCGAGGAAGGGAGCCAGTTTGGTGTAGTGCTTAAGTGCGCAGACTCCAATCTGGGAGAACCAGGTTTGATTCCCCACTCCTCCACTTGCACCTGGCTGGATGACCTTGGGCAAGCCATAGTTCTGACACAGCTGTTCTTGGAAAGGGGAAGTTTCTGTCAGAGCTCTCTCAACCCCCACCTATTTCACAGGGTGTCTGTTGTGGGGAGGGGGAGGGAAAGGAGATTGTAAGCCGCTCTGAGACTCCTTTGGGTAGTGAAGGGCGGGGTATGAATCCAATCTCTTCTTCCACTTCTTCTTCACCTTTACCTAAGACAACACCCATCCAAAAACAAATATATGAAAAAACATTCTTTAGAGCCAGGTGTTGCTTTCTCATGTGATGTGCAGTTGCTACAAGTTTGCATAGTGGACCATGGATAATCTCTCATGGTAACTGCACACGCTCTCCAAATTGTTCTGGTGCCAAATATCCAATATGTCTGGATGCTTGTCTCTTCCATCAAAGGCAGTAATCAAATTTGATATACAGACACAGAGAGTTCCTCAGAGGTTTTTCAGAAAAACGGTGTATGTATAAGACAAAAATAGGGACAAAAAATATAACCACAGTTCTGGCAGATCTATCCATAGGTTTTTATTAACGGTTTCCAAATGTCTAAAAATAAGTCACTGCGCCATTGCTTTCGGTATGCCTTGCATTCAAGAAGAAGAGATTGGATTTATAACCTGCCCTTCCCTCGGAGTTTCAGAGTGGTTTACAGTCTCCTTTCCCTTCCCCTCCCCACAACAGACACCCCGGTGAGGTAGGTGGGGCTGAGAGAGCTCTTTCAAGAACTGCTCGAGAGAACAGCTCTGAGAGAACTTGTGACTGACCCAAGGTCATACCAGCAGCTGCATGTGGAGGAGTGGGGAATCAAACCCGGTTCTCCCAGATTAGAATTCGTTCTCCTAACCACTACACCAAACAGGCTCCTAATTATATATCTTGATTGCCTTGTAACTTTTAAAAAGTGAGTTGCCCATCTTATGCGATGAGAAGAAGAGGAGGAGGAGGAGGAGGAAGAGGAGATTGGATTTATACACCACCCTTCACTTGGCATCTCAGAGCAGCTTACAAACTCCTTTCCTCTCCCCTCCCCACAACAGACACCCTGTGAGGTAGGTGGGGCTGAGAGAGCTCTTTCAAGAACTGCTCTTGAGAGAACAGCTCAGAGAGAACTTGTGACTGACCCAAGGCCATACCAGCTGCTGCATGTGAAGGAGTGGGGAATCAAACCTGGTTCTCCCAGATTAGAGTCCAAGCTTGTAACCACTACACCAAACTGGCTCCTCTCTATCAAATACTAATGGAGTTCTAAGACCCTCAATCCATTGGTTTACCAGAGGCGGGCTTTTGTCTTGCCGATGTGGTGATCCAAGTCTTTTCGCTATAGTAAGGGCATTAATTTCTCAGAGGCTGTCTGAACATGTGGCTGCCTCATACAGAGACAGACCAGGGGTCCGTTGGAGCGGGAGCACACAGGAGCGCAGCTCCGGGAGTGAGGAGCCCAGGCGACGGGCACATGGCCAAGCCCCACCCCCTCCTCGGCTTCCCTGAGCAGTGCAGAGGCGGAGCGCCCCGGGGAAAGCCCTGCTAGGGTCTTTATTGTGTTTAATGTTTTGTTTTAATATTGATAATTTTATCATTGTTCCTTTTATGACTGTGTGCTGCTTTTCCAGAGACTTGCTCAAGGTGGCATATAAATTTTCTAAGTATACCATTTCTTATCTGGGCACATGGCACATAAGTACTGGAGAAATTTCACCAACCCTTCAGCAGCTTCCACCCCATCAGTTTGGTGTAGTGGTCAGGAGTTGGACTCTAATCTGGGAGAACCGGGTTGGATTCCCCACTCCTCCACAGGCAGCTGCTGGGGTGACCTTGGGCCAGTCACAAGTTCTCTCAGAGCTGTTCTCTCATGAGCAGTTCTCAAAAGACCTCTCTCAGCCCCACCTACCTCACGGGGGTGTCTGTTGTGGGGAGGGGGGGGGAAAGAAGATTGTAAGCTGCTCTGAGACTCCTTTGGGTAGTGAAGGGTAGGGCATAAATTCAATTTCTTCTTCTTCTTCTACCTGAGCTTCTTAACTGAAGATGGCAGGGATTGAACCTGGGACATTCTCCATATAAAGCAGATGTCCTCACAATCAGCCATGATGCCTCTCCTATTATTAGGTACAAAATGCTGCAGCCGAGCTGTTGATGGGTCTCTCTATAAAGGAGCACATCCAGACTGTGCTGAAAGCATTGCACTGGCTGCCGATAGCATACCAGATTCGCTTCAAGGTGCTGGTTTTGACCTTTAAAGCCCTTTATGGTGAGGGTCCGGCATACCTGAGGGACCGCCTTTCCCCATATGTGCCCCAGAGAGCACCGTGTTCAGGGGCCCAAAACTGGCCGGCCCTCCTAGGCCCCTAAGATGTCAGGCTAGTGGCAACCAAGGCCTTCTCGGTGGTGGCTCCATGCTGGTGGAATGAGCTCCTGGAGGAGATCAGGGCCCTGCGGGACCTACTGCAGTTCCGCAAGGCCCGTAAAATGGAGCTCGTCCACCAGGCTTTCAACTAGGTTAGGTGAAGGTAAGGGTTTCCCTTGCTCGAAAGCCACTCGAATCCGACTCTAGGGATGTGGTGCTCATCTCTTTTTCCAAGCCAAAGAGCGAGCGCTGTGCAAAGACGTTTCCGTGGTCATGTGGCCGGCATGACTAGACGCCGAGGCCCACAGAACGCTGTTACCTTCCCACCGAAGCGCTACCGATCTATCTACTTGCAGTATCTCGCTTTCGAACTGCTAGGTTGGCAGGAGCTGGGGCCAGAGACGGGCGCTCACTCCGTCATGCAGCACTCGGGTCTCGAACTGCGACTCTGGGCCCCAGTCTTACCATCTTTAGCCTGCCTCACCGCAGAAATTAGTCAATCAGTTGAGCTGCTAGGGAAAATACCATTTGGGCCATGGCTTGCTCTTGCACTTTAATCGAGTACGGCCCTTTACTTGAGCGTTGCTCCGGCCTTTTAGGAGATGTTTATGACTGTTTATACGTGATTTATGGTTGTTTTAGGTATAATTTTAACTGTATTTATATGTGTGTTTAATGTAAGCTGCTCTGAGCTTGCTTTGCGGGGAAAGCGGAGTATTAATTGAACGAAATCATCATCATGATCATCTTTTTTCTCTGAGGAACTTTTGTTTGATACAGTGCAGTCGGAGTTGAGCCAGCAGTCCACGCTGATAGCATTATCAGCATTCAACCTTAGGGAGGCCTCTTAGTCTCCGGTGATATGTTTGCTAAGCACTTGAAGATAAAACTGCTCACATCCATCAGACTCGGATGCCTCTATGGCAGTATAACATTCCCAGAACAGTTCTTGTCGTCTGCTGGCTGGGTTTGCTCAGATGGATTCTAACACCCCTGTGAAGAAATGGCATTTTTTTTCCTTTGGAGGTTTGAAATGAGCAAAACCGTCGCTTTAAAAGGTTTTTTCCCTCCCCTCCCTTGGCAGAGAACAAGCAGGGAGGAGGAAGTCCGTCAATGGCTTTCCAAGCTCACCTCAGCTACCTCTTAAGAAAAGCTAATAGGTCCAGCTACAGGCAACAGAAGGATCCAGTTCCCCCACCCCCTTCTCCTTCAAGCAGGGAACAGAGATTTGGAGGAATTAAATACTAGAGAGACTTCAGGAAAGAAATTTCTGGAGGCTTCAGGGAAAGTTTCTTTTTTGACCCAGCCTGACATGGTCAGTGGGTGTAGAAACAGATATGATTAAAGAAAAAACCTCCTTGCAGCAAGGAAGAACTCTCTTTTGTGCTGAGTAAATCACAGCAGACAGAACTCTTAACTGAGGAGGCAGCCATTGGCCTTGCGCTCACCTGGAGAGCTGGAGAAAGCTTTGAGGTAATGAATCATAGAGTTATAAGAGACCTCCAGGGTCATCTACTCCAACCCTCTACACAATGCAGGAAATTCACAAATACCTCCCCCCACATCAAGGTCAGTAATGTCTATTCAGACCAGAAGCCACTGTCCACGGTCTCAGGCAGAAGTCTTTCCCATCACCTCCTGCCTGGTCCTTTTAACTGGAGATGCCGGGGATTGAACCTGGGACCTTCTGTGTGCACAGCAGAGGCCTCTACCGCTCAGCCACAGTGCCTCCCCACCTTCGTCCAGAAGGGAGTGAATCCTACACCAGATCTGAGTCACTTTTGTCCAGTCTCAGACTCACAAATCTGTGGCAAAGCAATTGTGTACACATGAAGCTGCCTTCTCCTAAATCAGATCTTTGGTCCATCAAGGTCAGTATTGTCTACTCAGACTGGCAGCAGCTCTCCCGGATCTCAGACAGAGGTCTTGTATGCCACCTACTGCCCGGTCCCTTCGATTGGAGATATCAGGGGTTGAACTTGGGGCCTTCTGCATGCAAAGCAGAGGCTCTTGCAGGAGGTGGCAGCTACAAGCACAGACGGCTTCCAAGGGGGAATTAGATAAACATCTGGAGCAGTGGTCCATCAGTGGCTATGAGCCACAAGGTATAGATAGGAACTCTCAGTCTGGGGCAAGTGATGCTCTGTATTCTTGGTGGTTGGGGGGGGGGGCAACAGTGGGAGGGCTTCTAGTGTCCTGGCCCCACTGCTGGACCTCCTGAGGGCACCTGGTGTTTCTGGCCACTGTGCGACAGAGTGTTGGACTGGATGGGCCGTTGGCCTGATCCAACATTGGCTTCTCTTATGTTCTTATATGGAGCAGAGGTCCATCAGTGGCTCTTAGCCACAAGGTATAGATAGGAGCTCTCAGTCTGGGGCAAGTGATGCTCTATATTCTTGGTGCGTGTGTGTGTGGGGCAACAATGGGAGGGCTTCTAGTGTCCTGGCCCCACTGGTGGACCTCCTCATGGCACCTGGTGATTTTGGCCACTGTGTGACACAGTGTTGGGCTGGATGGGCCATTGGCCAGATCCAACATTGGCTTCTCTTATGTTCTTATGTCTGGGGCAAGTGATGCTCTGTCTTCTTGGTGCTTGGGGGGGGGCGACAGTGGGAGGGCTTCTAGTGTCCTGGCCCCACTGCTGGACCTCCTGAGGCCACCTGGTGTTTTTGGCCCCTGTGAGACACAGTGTTGGGCTGGATGGGCCACTGGCCAGATCCAACATTGGCTTCTCTTATGTTCTTTTCTCTTCCCCTGAGCCGCAGCTGCTGCCCGAAGCAGAGTATGTGGGGGCTGTACAGTTCCAGAGGCTTCTAGGTGAAGCCATCTGTATCCTTACCAATCTCATTTCAGCATCTTTTTGGGGTTGAAAGTGCCTTAGCTTTAGGTATGAGCCATACTGGGATTGAGCGGGTGAACCGTATGGACAACTGGAAGGGTGGACTGTGTGGCATCCTGGTATCTTTTGGAGCCGTTTGGCTGTGTTGGAAATCCGAGACACTGCTTTGTGATGGTTCCTGTCCTGTGAGGAAGATGCCAGAAAAGGATGCTGCGCTCTAGGGATGTGCATTCAGTTCGTTTGAACTGAATGCACCCCCCAAAATGGCCCATTCGGCCCCCTTTCGGGCAGGCACGGGCTGAATCAGATTCTCTGATCTGATTCGGCCCACCGCCGAACTGCCGCCGAAAGTCGGCAGCAATTCGGTGGCGGCTTAAAAAGTGGCTGGAGGGGAGGGGGGTTTAGGGAGAGGCTCCAAACACGCAGGGTAACTGCTGGAGCCTCTCCCTGAAATACCCACCAAGTTTCAAGGAGAGTGGACCAGGGGGTCCAATTCTACGGGCCCCAAAACAGGTTGCCCCCATTCTCTCCATTGTTCTCTAGGGTGGTAAAAAGTAATGTTCTTTCCCACTTTTGTGGGCTCCTCCCTCACCCGCAAATGCTCCGAAACATGGCACAATGACATCACCCGGAAGTGATGTCATCACGCTGCAGACGTCACATGGCGGCACTCTAGGTTTGGGGCAAAACTCTACGGTAAACTTGGGCTCAAAACCATAGGTTTGCCCCAAACCCAGAATGTCAGTGCGTGAAGGCTTCCGGACGACCTCATTGCGCCCCACACACTTTGTGCGCATGGCAGAAACTCCCAGTGAGGAGCGAAGGTCTCCACCAGCAGCAGCAAAGTAAGACCTGGCAACTCTAGCTGTACCATGCCTGCTTCCCTCCCCCTAATATACATTGGCTTCTCCTGCAGGGTCTTCCTTGGAGATCTCCTTCCAAGAACTGGCCCTGCTTAGCTTCCGAGATCTGACGTGACTGGTCTATACCATGCCACCTGTCCTACCATGCAAATATCCAGTCATTTCATAGAAAAAGAGGTGCAGGAGCTCATTAGCATAACTCATTAGCATAACTCATTTGCATATGCCACGCCCCCTGACATCACCAGAAGTGTATCAGAAGGCAACACCCACCCCTCAGGCTCCACTCCACAGGTGAGTGAAACTGACCTGCTCTTCCTCCATCCCCTTCCCCATCCAATACTTTGTGCAATAAAAATAAGCGTAAAGGACACACCCTCATTCTCTTCCTGCTCCCTTGAAACCACCGTGTTTCAAGTAGACTTGAGATACCCAGGACATGTGCACCACCCATCCCTTCCCCTTCCCCTCCCCACAACAAGACACCCTGTGAGGTAGGTGGGGCTGAGAGAGGTCTTTGGAGAACTGCTCATGAGAGAACAGCTCTGAGAGAACTTGTGACTGGCCCAAGGTCACACCAGCAGCTGCATGTGGAGGAGTGGGGAATCAAACCCAGTTCTCCCAGATTAGAGTCCAACTCCTGACCACTACACTAAACTGATGGGGTGGAAGCTGCTGAAGGGTTGGTGAAATTTCTCCAGTACTTATGTGCCATGTGCCCAGATAAAAAATGGTATACTCAGAAAATTTGTATGCCCCCTTGAGCAAGTCTCTGGAAAAGCAGCACACAGTCATAAAAGGAACAATGATAAAATTATCAATATTAAAACAGAACATTAAAAACAATAAAGACCCTAGCAGGGCTTTCCCCGGGGCGCTGCGCCTCTGCACTGCTCGGGGAAGCCGAGGAGGGGGCGGGGCTTGGTCATGTGCCCGCCCTCTGGGCTCCTCACTCCCGGAGCTGTGCTCCTGTGCGCTCCCGCTCCAACGGACCCCTGCAAATATCTATCTATCTATCTGTCTGTCTGTCTATCTATCTATTGTATAGGCCGCTCGCCCCGCATGCAGGCTCAGAGTGGCTTACATAGCTTGGCTAGAAGCCAAGGAGCATATATACATTAAAATCAGTTAAAACACAGTAAAAGCAACAGTCATAACAATAAAGTGCTCAGTAAGATGTCAGCATGGCGTGGTATGGATGCCCAGTGTTCTCCAGATGACAGGCTTGATGTAGGGTTGCCAAGTCCTGGTTGGAAAATACCTGGGGACTTTGGGGGCGGAGCCAGGAGAAGGTGGGGTTTGGGGAGGGGAGGGGCCTCAGCATGGTACAACGCCAGAGAGTCCACCCTTCAAAGCAGCCATTTTCTCTAGGGGAGCTGATTTCTGTCAGCTGGAGATCAGTTATAAAAGCAGGAGATCCCCAGGCCCCACCTGGAGGCTGGCAACCCTAGCTTGATGACACCCGCAGCCGGTCCCAGCTTATATGGGCTGGGGTCATTGATAGTCATGGAGTGGGGGTGGGGGTGGCAGCCCTTAGTTGAAGGCCTGGTGGAAGAGCTCCGTCTTGCAGGCCCTGCGGAACTGCATAAGGTCCCGCAGGGCCCTGATCTCCTCCGGGAGCTCGTTCCACCAGTAAGGGGCCGCCACCGAGAAAGCCCTCCCCCTGGTGGCAGCGAGCCTGGCCTCTCTAGGACATGGGATGACCAGGCGATGTTGTGCTGCAGACCGTAGTGCCCTCTGGGGTATATGTGGGGAAAGGCGGTCCCTCAGGTATTTCAGACCCAGGCCATTTAGGGCTTCAAAGGCAAGCACCGACACCTTGAAACGGATCCAGTATGCTATAGGCAGGCAGTGCAACGCCTTTAGCATCGGCCGGATGCGCTCCCATCTAGGGAGGCACATCTATAGCCGTGCTGCGGCATTCTGCACCAGCTGCAACTTCCGGATTTGCTGCAAGAGCGGCCCCATGTAGAGAGCGTTACAATCGTCTAGATTATCTATATGGAGTGCTTTAAATGCTCAGAAACGGTATCGATGTGTTCTCTCCATCCTCCATGCTTTGTGTCAAGAAGGGAGTGGGCGAGAATGAGTTACTTCCTGCCCAGAAACTCCAAAGCGTTCATCGAGCCGGTTTTTAAGGAGGTGGGTGTAAGGGATCGACACTTGTCAGAGCAAAAAAAACCCCAAGCATTATAGAAAGCCACCAGAAAGGCATTCGTGGAATAGAAATTGAAAGGCATTCCCTGACAAACGTTTTTCTAAAACTCAAATATCCATGGCAGTAAGCTTGGTTGAAGGTTGGGGGGAGAGAGAATCGCAGGCCATTTGGGGGAGTGTTTCTCGTCCTATGGTGGTAGGGCCACTGCTTTCTATGCAGAAGGTCCCCGGTTCTATCCCTGGCATCTCCAGTTAATAAAGAACCGGGCAAGAGGAGATAGGAAAGACTTCAGCCTGTGACCCTGAAGAGCCATTGCTGATCTGAGGAGACAATAGTGACTTTGGTGTAGTGGTTGAGTAGGCAGTCCTGACTAGGGTTGCCAGGTCTGGGTTGGGAAATACCTGGAGACTTTGGGGGTGGATCCAGAAGAGGGTGGGGTTTGGGGAGGGAGGGGCCTCAGCATGGTACAATGCCCTAGAGTCCACCCTTCAAAGCAGCCATTTTCTCTAGGGGAGCTGATCTCTGTCAGTTGGGGATCAGTTGTAAAAGCGGGAGATCTCCAGGCCCCACCTGGAGGCTGGCAGCCCTTATACTGACTGTGGTGTAGTAGAGCCAGCTTGGTGTAGTGTTAAGAGTGGTGGACTCTAATCTGGAGAACCGGGTTTGATTCCCCACTCCTCCACACGCAGCCAGCTGGGTGACCTTGGGTCAATCACAAGTTTTTTCAGAGCTGTTCTCTCACGAGCAGTTCTTGAAAGAGCTCTCTCAGCCCCACCTACCTCACAGGCAGTGTTCCCTCTAAGCTGAGTTAGTGTGAGCTAGCTCACAGTTTTTTAGCCTCCGGCTCACACATTTTTGTCTTAGCTCAGGAAGGATGGCTCCAGAGCGAACTAATTGATGGAGTAGCCAAATGGCTCGCTCACAACTTTAATTATGCAGCAGCTCATATAGTAGAATTTTTGCTCACAAGACTCCATAGCTTAGAGGGAGCATTGCTCACAGGGTGTCTGTTGTGGGGAGAGGAAGGGAAGGTGATCGTAAGCCACGCTGAGACTCCTTCGGCTAGTGAAAAGCGGGGTATAAAAACCAACTCTTCTTTATTTGAGGGACCAAGGCAGTACAAGGCAGCTTTATGTATGGATAATGTGTGTATATTCAAAAAAAAAAATTTCCCTTCCTGCAGTCAAACAGGTTTGTCAGGTTTTACGACAGAAAAACCTTCCCAACCTATTTGGCCAGCATCCGCAGTGGGATAAGAGTGTATTCCCCAAGCAGTGCTATCAAACGTAACCCTCATTCCCCTCTGGGGGAAAAATACAGATATATATTTATCAGTCTCCAGCTGAAGAGGCTTCCTCTCCCCTGAATTTCAGCTAATCACCATAAAAATGAGATCCTGTGTACTTCACCTTCCGCATGAATATATTCATCAGCTCGAAAATGGATTTTGCGGCGTTTCCTGCCACTTGCAAAATAATTTGAAAGGGCTGGATTGTGGGTTTTAGAAATTTAATTCCCAAGATTAGAAAAAATAATAATAACTTGTCAGTGGGAGATGTTTTCGATAATTGCAGCAGTTGACTTGATTCAATTTTTTTTAAAACCATGTAATTATCGTAATGATATGCTTGCAGCATGTGTATATAAAGAGAGATGCTCGGATCCCAAGGGCTTCATCTTGATAGCTTTCCTATCCGTTGCTCTCGCCGAAAGATGACAAAGTATGCATTTCTGTCAAACAGTCTTTTACAACTGTAGGCAAACAAATCTAATGTTCAGGGAAGCAATTTGAACACAGTGTATTTTGCTGCGTTTGGCTGAAGGAAATGAAATTTCAGCCGACCCCAACTCGGGAAAAAAAAAGTCCTCTTTTCAGTCCCCAGGGAGCAAATTTGAGATAACTGAAATTGCCAGTCCTCCTGAGTGATAAACTCACACAGGTAGGGGGATACACCTTAAAAAGAGACTGAACATCTAAGGCACCTTCAGCATCTCACAGCCTCAGAAGTAGGGTTGCCACTCTCCAGGTGAAGGCTGGAGATCTCCTGGGATCACAACTGAGATCGGCAGCAATTTGTGCAAGGAAACAGTGGGTGGGTGTGGTCACAAACACCAGATAAAATGGGGGGGGGGGAGTGAGGCTATTTCCTCTGGAGGAATTTGACCCACAGTTACATGATCACACCACCCTTTGAAGCTCCGGGCGCAGCCCGTCAGTGTGTGATCAGACGCAACTGCAGATGAGGCTCTCTTCCCCCCCCCCCCCCCGGTTTGTTTCCCATGCACTTGAACAAGGAATTGATGAACCGCACCTCCGCACTGAGAGCTCCCTATGGAGTTTGTGATGATGTGCATACTGCAAAAGGGAAAAAAGACAACAGTATGGTGTTGGGATGGCCTGATCAGACCATCCTGACAGCTTGAGAGCGTGCCAGAGTGATCAGACAGGGGAAAGTCCATCTGCGGCCCGTTGCAACCCATTTACTACCCGGATTTTCCCCCACGTCTTCTAACTCCACTTCTGTGGCAGAGTGGAATGGGTTGCCGACAGCTGCAGGACGCTTCCCAGATGTTATTGTCTGATCACTCCCTTTAAATCCACCCGGCATTTGCGCCTATGTCGGCTCTAATTGTGTGTATGATCACAGCCAATATGTCAGTGAAATGTTTCCATTTGGCGCAGAAGACTTAGAGTTCCATCTTTGTGAAGAAGCCTTTGGCAAAACGTGGTTTGTTAGCTAGTTTATGCATAAAGAAGAATATCAGAGGGACCTGCATTAGTTCATCCACCAAACTCCAGTGAATCCTTGAACTCCTACGGGACTATTAAAACTGGGAGGTTTGAGTTCCATATTACTGGAGTTTCTGGTGTATGAGTTGATGTATATTCAGTAGCAAAATGCTCCAAATTGTGATGTGTTGAGGAGTATAAAGGACAGGTTTGCATAAAAAAAAAAGACTTCGAGTTATGCAGTTGGTGTCTCTGTGCTGTATACTGAGGCAAGTCCCATTCATCTGTGATGCTCAGTGTGGAACGTTTGGCCAATCATTTTCTCCCTCTTTCAGCCTACCCTACCCCACAGGGTTGTTGGGTCGATGAAATGGAGGAGGTGGCCTTGTGCACCACCTTGAACTCCTTAAAGAAAAAGAGGAAGCATTGGATTTGTCCCCTGCCCTCCACTCGGTGTCTCAGAGCGACTTACAAACTCCTGTCCCTTCCCCTCCCCACAACAGACACCCTGTGAGGTAGCTGGGGCTGAGAGAGCTCTTTCGAGGACTGCTCCTGAGAGAACAGCTCTGAGAGAACTTGTGACTGGCCCAAGATCCCCCAGCTGGCTGCATGTGGAGGTGGAGTGGGGAATCAAACCTGATTCTCCCAAGATTAGAGTCCACCGCTCTTAACCACTAAGTCAAACTGTCTATCAGGAAGCGTGGGATAAAAATGTGACAGGCAGGGGCTGGGACTGTTGGAGTGAGTTGACTCAGCATGCCTGGACATTGGGAGGCGCTATATCACTCTAAATGTCTATAGGTTTTATCTCCTTGAATGGGATGCCTCTGTGTCTTAACCTGGGAGCTGCCCCCTGACAGTTTGGTGTAGTGGTTAAGTGCGCAGACTCTAATTTGGGAGAACCGGGTTTGATTCCCCACTCCTCCACTTGCACCTGCTGGTGTAACCATGGGTCAGTCACAGTTCTCTCAGAGCTGTTCTCTCAACAGCGGGTCTCTCAGCCCCACCTACCTCACAGGGTGTCTGTTGTGGGGACAGAAAGGGAAAGGAGACTGTAAGCTGCTCTGAGATTCCAAGTGAAGCGCAGGGTATAAATCCAATCTTTCTTCTTCTTCTTCTTCTTCTTCCTCTTCCTCTCTCCCTTTGTCCTCTCACTGTCTCCTCATGGCCTTCCATGGAGACACACTTCTCTGCAGTTCTCTCCTGTAGAGACGATGCCCTCATACTCCCACACACGCGATGCCGGACCAGCTGGCCATTTGTGAGAGGGAAAGTGCTCTTTCGATTAGGCGCCTCTCTCTCCTTTCGACTGCAACCTGAATGTGAACTGGATCTATGAATGGGCAAACTATGCTACATTAACCAAATATCCCAATAGAGACCTCTTGCCTTTTTTCCGCTTTTTTTTTTTTAATAATTTGGCCGCTTTTAGTCATTTGACCAAGGGCATCTCTGCCTGGATTCTGATGCCAGAGGATGATCCGATATTCACAACAGAAGGAGAACGGAGAGATTGTCAAATTAATTCATCAGAGCACTAAAAGGGTCTTGCTATTATTATTCGGCTTTCAGAGAAATCCATCCAGAGAAAAACTCAATGTGTCAGCAGGGGGAAGGAAAGAATAATCACGGCTGCTGGGGTTCCCCCCCCACATACACACACACACCTTCCAATACAATCTCATTAGACAAAAGACCACTAATGTTCAGGACAGCTTGTCCAGGCAAAACGATGGCTGGGGACTATTGAGAATTGGGCGAAAGTTCTACTCTTTCTTTTACTTCAGCTTTATAATGTTACATCTCTCCGGGCCTTCTGATTTACACCAAGGTTCCTGACAGGAAATGAGGCTCCTTTTTCGCTCTTTTCAAAAGAACTTCTCTCAAAAGGCCAGTTCACCTTTTCAGTAGCAGGGCCCAACTGGTGGAATGTCCATCCCCTTGAAGCTCTCCTGGAACCAGTTTTACTCTCCTTCAGGGGACAGGGCCAAACGTTTCAGCGTAGCAAAGAGATGACTAAGGGGGGACGTGATAGAGGTTTACGAAATTATGCATGAGGTGGAGAGAGTTGATAAAGTGAAATTCTTCTCCCTCTCCCAAAATGCTAGAAATCAGGGGAATCCAATGAAGCTGACGGGCAGTAGGTTCAGGGCAGACGAAAGGAAATACCACTTTACACAGAGAGCGATGACAATGTGGAATTTGCTGCCAGAGGATGTAGCAATGGCCACTGGAATAAGCAGCTTCAGAAGGGGGTGTGATAGATTCATGGAGGAGGGGTCGATCGGTGGCTACTAGCCCCACCACAACTACAGGGGAATCGGGGGTGGGGGGGCTGACTCAAGTCCACTGGGCTGGGAGGTCCCAGGGCTGGTGAAATGACCCCAAGAGCCAGTGATCCCCAATGTCTCCCAGCCAGGAGTGAGGTCTGTGGCATCACCCAGCCGGTTTTCCCAAGGGACAGGATGAGCAACACTAAGGGAAGGCTGGGGAGGCGGAGTCCTAGGCGGGGCCAGAGCTGACGAGACCCAATGGGGGCTGTGCCAACATGAAGGGCAGCTCTGAGCCCCAATGGCTTCCATAGGGGCAACTGACAGTACTCAGCTGGGGAATGGAGGGCGGTCCTGGCCGAAGGGTTCAGGGTTTAAAAGGGAGCTCTGGTCAGCAAGCCGGGGAGGAAGCAACAGTGAGGAGCAGAGTCACTCAGGCAGGAGGAGGAAGGAAAGGATGAGAATAAACCCCTCCCCTCCTAGTCGGAGGTTTGTGGAGTACCAGATTTCACAGACCAGCAGGATGGCAGTTGGCAGAATGTGGTGTACCCCCAGGGCGTGGCCCAAGTGCGACGTGTAGTTTGGCCCTCATGGGGCAGTTGCTGATGAACTTAACGGTGGAAAGACCTTACAGGTCAGAATAACGTTTCATCTTTCTGGGATGCTCCTGTCTGGCTTTGTTGGGTCCTGTGTGTGTTTTGGGGGAAGGGGTGTCCAGGCGCAGCCCTGGAGTAACCATTAAGCAAAAGAAGCACGTGTTTAGGGCACCAAGGGAAGGGGTCCCCACAGAGGGGGTGTATGGGGTTTTTTGCTTGTATTGTTTCCTGCCATTTAGTGTTAAAAAATAAAATAAAAGGTTATATTTAATATAGCTGTAGTTGGGTCTGGCCTGAGAGATGTCCTGGAAGAAAACTGAATTTTTAATCTCTTATTTCACCTTCAGCACCTATTGAGTCTTGGGCCCTTTCTGCACCTGTATTTTGCCTCGGTTTCTGAGCACACTCTATTTTTCCGTTCTGCATTCCTTCCCACTTTTATTTCTGGTTTGTGTCAGGGCTTTCTCTTGTTTCTGCATTTGTTTTACAGAAATTTGCATTCGGACCGCTTCCAGCACACTGTTGCCGCGCAGCGACCAAAACTCCTTTTGCTGCGATTCTTTGTTCTCACCCACTTTTGAATCGCTAATCCTTTCTAAAGTAGAATTGCTTCTGTGGGTATTTAAGTGCTGCCCACTGCCCTCCCCAGTTTCCACCTCTCTCTCTTTAGGCTGACGCTCCCTCCCTGTTCTGTTTTCTTTCCCTCCTTCTCCAAAAAGAAGCTGCCCTGAGCCAGTGCAGGGCAATGTCAGTGCAGAAAGGGCCTTGATGTCATGTCAGTTAAGCCAAGGAAGTGGGGTTCCCAAGTCACCCCGGGTGGCGGGGAAACCCCCACTCCAGGGGCCCGCTCCCCGCCGGCCCAGATTGGGCTGCCGGGGGGAACCCCACCCCCAAATTGCCAGGCTGCGAAGATGTGCCCGGCGCGATCATGTCGGGCACGTTTCGGGGGGGACGCTCAATGATTTGGGGGGAAAACTCTATGGTTTTCCCTCGAATTAGAGAGGTCCCACTCCAATGTGCCTGACGCGATGACGTCACTTCCTGGTGGAGTACAATGCCATAGAGTCCACTCTCCAAAGCATCCATTTTCTACAAGGGAACTGATCTCCATAGCCTGCAGATGAACTGTAATTCCAGAGGATCCCCAGGTCCCACCTGGAGGCTGGCATAACAGCATAAGAACAACCCTGCTGGATCAGACCAGTGGTCCATCTAGTCCAGCATCCTGTCTCACTCAGTGGCCAGCCAGTTCCTCTGGAGGGCCAACAACGGGGCAGAGAGGCCGAGGCCTTCCCCTGATAAGAAGAGCCCTGCTGGATCAGACCAGTGAGGGTCCCTCTAGTCCACCATCCTGTTTCATACAGGGGCCAACCAGTTCCTCTGGAGGGCCAACAACAGGGCAGAGAGGCCGAGGCCTTCCTCTGATGTTGCCTCCTGGCTCTGGGATTCAGAGGATTAGTGCCCTTGAATATGGAGGTTCCCCTCAGCCACCACGGTTAGTAGCCATTGATAGACTTATCCTCCATGAACCTGTCTAATTCCCTTTTAAAGCCGTTTATTCCTGTCACCATCACAACATCCTGTTGGCAGGGTACAATGCCATAGAGTCTACCCTCCAAAGTAGCCATTTTCTGCAGAGGGACTGATCTGTGTGGTCTGGAGGTCGCTAGTAATTCTGGGAGTTCCCTGGCCTTGCACGGAGGTTGGCAACTCCGTCGAACACCCTTGCCACCCTGTGGCTGTGACGAAGGAACTGCGATTGTCATGCGAGAGGGGAACATATCGAATCATTCCAGTGTCACACAATTTACTTCACACAGTCCCCTGGGAGGAAGTTCACTCTCTTACCCACTTGGGTTGAAAAAAAATATGATGTTCTTCAGAGTTAATGCTTTAGGTCGGTTTATCGCTCGGGTGTCCTGTCCCTCTTTCACTAATGGCGATTGTGTTTTTCTTCCCCTCAGGAAACGCATATCGGGAATGCCTGGGTAACGGGACCTGGGCCATCAAGGTGAACTACTCCCAGTGTGAGCCGATTCTGGACGATGAGGTCGGTATCTCTTCTCGGCGGGTGTTTTTCTTTTTGCCTGTCAAGTTTTGGAAATCTCAAGAGGAGATCATTTGACTCCTTCCCTGCTTTTTGAACACGCCGTCGTGTTCTTTCTGTGACTTGCTGGCTGGTTATTATATTGAAACAAGGGGGGGCGCGATATTCACGGGGGGGGAGAAGCTGACAGCTGCTCCTCCTTCCTCTGCCCCCTTCCTCCCCCCCCCGAGCTGCAGCCTGCCCCGGCGAGGCCCCTCCGGTGCAGAGCCGAATGGGCCTCACCATTCCTCCCCCCGCCGCTGCCCCCCGCGCCATTCCTTCCTTCCCTCCCTCCGCCCCCCTGCACCATTCCTTCCCCCCGCCCCCTTCCCCCCCCCCCAGAGACTCCCGGCGGGCCTCGGCGGCTCTCTACCCCGTCCCCCCTCCAGGCAGCTTCCCCCCCCGCCTTCAAAACGACGGTGGCGGCAGGGAGACAGCCGCCCGCCGAGGCTCCCCCCCCCTGTAAGGCGGTGGCGGCAGGGAGACCACTGCCTGCCGAGGCTCCCCCCCGCCTTCAAAACGGTGGCGGAGGCAGGGACACCCGCCGTCCACTGAGGCTTCCCCCCCTCCCTCCCTGCTTTCAAAACGGCGGCGGAGGCATAGAGACCTACCACCCGCCGAGGCTCTTCCCTCCCTCCCCCCCGCAAATGGCGGCGGCGAGTCCTCGTCACGCCGCTTCCCACCCCCTCCCCTACAGTGGCCACAGCGTTCTCTGCGCACGCGCGGAGAACGCTTTAACTTTTCAGGGGATTTAAAGATTCCCCCGAAAAGTTTTTTAAACGTTTAGGATTTTTCTGCACATGAGGGGAGTGCCCCCCGTGTGTAGAAACCCCACCCCCCAAGTGCCCCCCCCCCGCGTGGATTTAGGTATCCGCACGGGGGAGGGTACTTGGGAATTAGATATATAGATATTGTGTTCGCGTTCTGTTCTCGGTATCCCCTCCCCAACTTGCTGAAAAATTGAACTAAATATTGATAAAAGGAGGTTAGGCTATGGTTGCCAGATCTGGGTTCAGAAATACCTGGAGGTTTTGGGGGGTGGCGTCTGGAGAGTGAGGGGTTTGGGGAGGGAACTCAACAGGGCACGATACCATAGAGTCCACCCTCTAAAGCAACCGTTTTCTCCAGGGAAACTGATCTCTGTCTTCTGAAGGTCAGTTTGAATACTGATATTTGTTACCAGAACAATTTGGCGAGCGTGTGCAGTTACCATGAGAGATTATCTATGGCCCACTGTGTAAACTTTTAGCAATTACACTTCACATGAGAAAGCAACACCTGGCTCTAAAGAAAATCTTTTTTCGTATATTTCTGGATGTCTGTTGTCTTACAATAGTAATATTGACCACTGAGGAAGGCCCTAAGGAGCCGAAAGGCATAGGATCTACTGGTCATAAGATATACCCATCAATTGTATATGTAAAACTAGCAACTCTGTGTGTCAAAAGTTTCAAGAGTCTGATATTTGGACCATTGCTTTTAACCTATTTCATCTTGTACTAATGTGTGCACCATAATAAATATTTGAGTTTTTATAATAACTTATTTTGTTAGCCGGACCCTCTTAGATCACAGCCATATTTTGGGTTGAGCTCCCCCCCCCCCCTTTTCTTTTCCTCTGTTTTTGTCCACCAAGGTCAAGTCCCTGGGAAGCAGCTGTCCTTATCGGTTTGTTTATTAAGGCATTTACATCACACCAGTTTGGTGAAGTGGTTAAGAAAAGCGGACTCTAATCTGGGGGACTGGATTTCATTCCCCACCCCTCCACATGCAGCTACTGGTGTGACTTTGGGTCAGTTACAGGTTCTTTCACAGCTGTTCTCTCAAGAGCAGTCCTCCAGAGAACTCTCTCAGCCCCACCTACCTCACAGGGGAGGGGAAGGGAAAGGAGATTGTAAGCTGCTCTGAGACTCCTTCGGGGAGTGAAGGGCAGGGTATAAATCCAATCTCCTCTTCCTCCTCCTCTTCTACTACTGCTACCAGGGGTCATTTCGTAGAAAAAGAGGTGCAGGAGCTCATTAGCATAACTCATTTGCATAACTCATTTGCATATGCCACACCCCTAACATACCAGAAGTGTGTCAGAAGGCAACACCCACCTCTCAGGCTCCACTCCACAGCTGAGTGAAACTGACCTGCTCTTCCTCCATTCCCTTCCCCATCCAATACTTTGTGCAGTAAAAAGAAGCGTCAAGAACACACCCTCATTCTCTTCCTGCTCCCTTGAAACCACCAGGTTTCAAGTAGACTTGAGATACCCAGGACATGTGCACCACCCATCCCTTTCCCTTCCCCTCCCCACAACAAGACACCCTGTGAGGTAGGTGGGGCTGAGAGAGGTCTTTTGAGAACTGCTCGTGAGAGAACAGCTCTGAGAGAACTTGTGACTGGCCCAAGGTCACCCCAGCAGCTGCATGTGGAGGAGTGGGGAATCAAACCCGGTTCTCCCAGATTAGAGTCCAACTCCTGACCACTACACCAAACTGATGGGGTGGAAGCTGTTGAAGGGTTGGTGAAATTTCTCCAGTACTTATGTGCCATGTGCCCAGATAAAAAATGGTATACTTAGAAAATTTATAGGCCACCTTGAGCAAGTCTCTGGAAAAGCAGCACACAGTCATAAAAGGAACAATGATAAAATTATCAATATTAAAACAGAACATTAAAAACAATAAAGACCGTAGCAGGGCTATCCCCGGGGCGCTGCGCCTCTGCACTGCTCGGGGAAGCCGAGGAGGGGGCGGGGCTTGGTCATGTGCCCGCCCCCTGGGCTCCTCACTCCCGGAGCTGCGCTCCTGTGCGCTCCCACTCCAACGGACCCCTGACTGCTACTACTACTACTATTTCTTCTTCTTCTTCTTCTTCTTCTTCTTCCAGTTCAAAGGCCCTTATCAGTACAGCAGTAAAGGTAACACACTCACCAACAAGACTAATTCAGTGCAAGAAACTTAATGTACTGTCAAAATCCCTCCCTTCGGGGAGAAACCCTGGCATTCTAATAGCAGCCTCTGTTCCCTTGGCATGATTTTTCGGCCCCTCTTGTCAACATGGCAAAAATTCCCGCCAAAGAGCTTTTCCACCACCAGAGGTTTGTCCCCCCCCCCCTTCTGTGCCTACTTAAGCTCTGCGTGGCAGGATAGCTCTGAGGCGTCCTTAGCCAGGCACAACTTGAGCCAGTGCCGAAAATGGTCCCTAACGCCCTCGGTGTTTGCAAGGAATCAACGGTTTCATTTGCCAGGCTCTTTCCAGGCTTACTAAAGTGCTCGATAAATATTAAAGGAGAAGGAATATTCCCCAAATACTTCACAGTTCAAATACTGTGAAAGAAGGGTGGCGTTTATGACCAAGTGTTCCCTCGTAATCCCAGCCTTGATTAAAGCTCAGATCTGCTCTCTTCAAATGACCTTTTATCGCCATTTCGTATTGCCCATTTATTAATCTCCGCAGACGGAACACATCTTCTAGGCTGACTGGATCCGTCTAGCTCAGGGGTGGCCAAACTGCGGCTCAGGAGCCACACGCGGCTCTTTCACACATGTTGTGCGGCTCCCGGCAGGGCGGCTGGGGAAGTGAAGGGGAGGCAGGGGTCTTCCCTTCCCCAGCCAGCATTCCCCTCCCTGGGTAGGCTTGAGGTGGGCAGGGAGCAGAGAAAGAAAGCAACTTTAACTTTAAATGCATTCGCAAAGACACCCCCCCCCCCCGGCCGGCTTGGGAAAAACATTTCTCTTTTTAAATATCATTCTCAATATCTGTTTTTACCCCTTTTGTTTTTCTTTCTGGCAATCTTATTTAATGTTAATGCTAATAAAAAGCAAATGTGCCTATTTCCCAATAAAAACGTGTGTAATATCTGTTCATGTCTTGCGGCTCTCAGACATCTGATGTTACTTCTGTGCGGCTCTTACGTTAAGCAAGGCTGGCCACCCCTGGTCTAGCCTATCTGTAAACGCTGTTGTGTATTGAGCCTGAATTTACTTGCAAAGAGGCTTAGCCTCAAAGACGCTTTGTCCCATATTGTTATGGGACACATAACAATAAATCTCTAGGGTCCTAGAATGGGCCAGGAGGGAGACAGGGATCTTAGAGGAAACCAGTCGGGAAACAATAGAATGTAAATAGCCTATCGTTGGGAGTGGGGTGTGTTTGGGGTGTATCCTTTTCAACAGGGGTCATTTCAAGCAGGAGATTGGGGGAGCGCAGCTCTAGGAGTTGGTGCCAGCCCCTCCCCCCCGCGGGGGAATGCCTGCTTGTGTCATGGCTGCAGCAAAAGGACCCCATCCCCAACCACCCCTGAAGCTCTTTCTTTCTTTCTTTCTTTCTTTCTTTCTTTCTTTCTTTCTTTCTTTCTTTCTTTCTTTCTTTCTCTCTCTCTCTCTCTCTCTCTCTCTCTCTCTCTCTCTCTCTCTCCTTTCGTTCTTGCATTTGACATACTTCTGGTTTTGTCAGGTGGTGTAGCATTTGCAAATAAGTGATGCTAATGAGCTCCTGCACTTCTTTTTTGACAAAATGACCCCGGCTTTTCAGGCATAGATGCTGGGCTTCGGCCAAGGATTTCCAGTCTTCTTTTCTCCTTGCTGTAATCACTAATAAACTATCAGCGGATCACTCTACGCGTCTGAACCCAGTATATTTCAGTAAAATAAAAGTCCGGGTTTATTTATTATCCCCCCCCCGACTTAGTGCCTTAGTCCCCCAAACTTCTCTGATTAAATTTTGACATCTGCTGTCAGACAGGTTTTCTCATGCAGAGGGACTGATGGGGAAGCATTCTTGCTGCATCCAGAAGGAAGGTACCTTTTCTCCTCTAGGATGCACTGAGAAGCAGGGTGGCATAGTGGTTACAGTGTCAGACTGGGATCCGGGAGACTCCGGTTCAAATCCCCACTCTGGCATGGAAGCTGGCTAGGCTCAGGGGTCCTTCTGACCAGCCTTCTGAAGGCTTCAGCCACCACTGAAGCGATCCTCCCAGAATAGCGGTATTTCTAAGGCTTGGATTGATAGCTGTCCCCTCTCTGCCAGCTCTTTCTTTCTTTCTTTCTTTCTTTCTTTCTTTCTTTCTTTCTTTCTTTCTTTCTTTCTTTCTTTCTTTCTTTCTCTCTCTCGCTCTCTCTTTCTTTCTTTTCTTTCTTTCTCTCTCTCTTTCTTTCTTTCTTCCTTTTTTTCTTTCTCTCTCTCTTTCTTTCTTTCTTTTCTTTCTTTCTCTCTCTTTCTTTCTTTCTCTCTCTCTCTCTTTCTTTCTTTTCTTTCTTGCTTTCTTTCTTTCTCTCTTTCTTTTCTTTCTTTCTTTCTTTCTTTTCTTTCTTTTCTTTTCTTTTTTCTTTCCTTCTCTCTCTTTCTCTCTCTCTCTCTTCTTTCTTCCTTGCCTTCTGACATACTTCCGGTGATGTCAGGTGGTGTGGCACATGCAAATAGGTTATTCTAATGAGTTATGCTAATAAGCTCCAGCACCTCTTTTTCTACGAAATGACCCCTGGCTAGGCTAATTAATTAATTAATTTTCATAGGGCACTGTGTGTAGCCTACGTTTCCAGAAAACAGGGTAGCCTCAGGCTACTAATGTAGAAGGAACTGCCCTTCCAGGGCATTCAAAATGGTTTGCAGTAGCAATTATATTTCTATAGGTGGGCCACCAGTAACACTTTTTAGGCTGTTTTTACATCTGACTTTCCCGCTGGAATCATTCTAGTTCCAAAAAAACCTGCCCACACCTCTGTGCGGTGTGAAACCGTGCTGCTACTGAAATGTTTACATCTACTAATTGCCCTCCTGTGGTCAAGCTAGTATTCAACCGGCTTTATTCTGCTTTAAACAATTGCTGTTGATTAGTGCACTTAGACCCCCTGGAGTGAAATTTCACACCACTGTGAAATCAGCACAGGAAAAGACAGCAGTCAAACTACTTTAGAGGGGAGGTGTAAAATGACCCTCAGAAACCGCTCTGTATTAATGCTGAGCTGGTCACTGTTTTCTGGAAACTTATGCCTTTGAAAATATTTACAGTAGGCAATTCCTTCTACATTAATGATCGGAAGCTATACAGTTCTCTGGTACCTTATGCCTTTGAAATACTTAACATAGGTCCCGGTCACATGAGTGAGATAATCCAGGGGGGAAGGGAGGCTATTTGCTCTGGAGTAATTTGATCCGCTGTTGCGCGATCACACAGTTCTGTGAAGCTGCGGGCACAGCCCGCCACTGCGTGATCAAATGCAATCATGGGTGAGTCAGGGTTTGTTTGGGGGTTTTTTTGCCTTTTTTCCTGATGTGCTTAAACGGGGGATTGATGAATCGCATCTCCGTCCTGAGGGCTTCCTATGGCAGTATGCGATGATGCGCATACTGAGAAGGGGGAAAAAACAACGGCATGGCGTCGGGATAGCCTGATCAGACTATCCCCAACGCCATGAGTGTGCACTGGAGTGATCACACGGGGAAAGTCTGTCTGTGGCCTGTAGCAAACCTATTTGATACTGGACTTTCCCTAGTATCTTTTAACTCTGCTTCTTTGGCAGAGAGAAACAGGTTGCCGACGGGTGTGGGATGCTTGCCAGATGTTCTGGTGTAATCGCACCCTTAAAATCCGCATGGCATTTGTGCCTATCGCGTGGCTAATTCTGTGTGTGATCGGGATCATAGATTATCGAAACGAAGTCTTCACTATCCGGATTCTTCGTTGGAAAGAACTGCTTTGGAAAGAGAACTTTTTTTGGAATATTTCGTTGTGTATCCGAAGATTCATATTTAGTGTTACTGTGCTTTTTTGTGCAATGTTTATATTTGTGTACTGCACGTGTTCAATGCTCCCTCTAAGCTGTGGAGTCTGGTGAGCAAAAATTCTACCTTGCGAGCTCCTGGCATTAAAGCTGTGAGCAAACAATTTGGCCACTGCATAAATCAGTTTGCTCTGGAGCCATCCTTCCTGAGCAGAGACAAAAATGTGTGAGCCGGAGGCTAAAAAACTGTGAGCCAGCTCACACTAACTCAGCTTGGAGGGAACACTGCACGTGTTGTATTTGTCCAGTGTATTAACATTGTGGCAAGTTCTATTGTGTCCGGCTTCACAGCTCTTTCACATTGTTGTTACTATTATAATGCTTATCTGTTGCGCATAGTATAGCCAGGGGACCCGCAGGGCTCAGCGTTGGACTCCTTGACACTAGATATGGGAAGCACTGATTGGCTAGTATCTATGTGGGGGTGGCATCAGCATGTTTTCAGGTGGGGCGGCTGTCAGGGCGGCCTGTTGCCAGCTCCACCCCTCGCTTGCCAGGGGTCACCGTCCATGTACTCGGCTGCATGCACGGCCCAGGGGAAAGAGCTCTCAGTGTTCCCTCTAAGCTGAGTTAGTATAAGCTAGCTCACAGTTCTTTAGCCCCCGGCTCATACATATTTGTCTTCGCCCAGGAAGGAGGGCTCCAGAGCAAACTAATTTACAAAGCAGCCAAATGTCTCGCTCACAACTTTAATGACAGCAGCTCACAAAGTAGAGGTTTTGCTCACAAGTCTCCACAGCTTAGAGGGAGCATTGGCTGTGAACAGTAGGGTTGCCAACTCCAGGATCGGAAATTCCTAGAGGTTTGGGGGGATGGAGTCTGGGGAGGGGAGTAACTTCAGTGGGGTACAGTGCCTTAGAGTCCACCCTCCAAAGTGCCCATTTTCTCCACGGGAACTGATCTTTGTCGTCTGGAGATCAGCTGAAATTCTTGGAGATCTCCAGGTTCCACCTGGAGGTAGGTAACTCTAGGGAGGGTGGGAGGGCTTGTGAACAGATGGGGAAGGACACACGGGCAGGTGAGAGGAAAGAGGTCACAAGCAAGGGGGCCTCGTGTTAATTAGAGGGGGCTAGGGATTCTCTGCCCCCCCCCCCAAACCTGGAACCCTCACCAAATCACCCAGCCCCACAGAGCAGTTGTTTGGCTTGAAAACGTTCCCGTTCTATTTGCAAAGCACCGAACAAAGACCCTTCCAGAAGACTGTTTCATAGACGCCAAACGCATCGCCGTTGCTTTCACGTCTCATTTTTAACTTTTATGCACACGGTAATTAAACATGCATTAGCAAATCAAATTAACAATTAACTGTGAATTAAAATTGTAATTACCCATCCAAGGTCTGGTAGAACGGTGTCACGCAAGGGCAGTTCCCGCCGGGGGTGCCTCCCTCGCGGGTGATGTGCACTTTCTAGAATTCTCAATGCCTTCCCACTGTTGCCCCCCCCCCCAAGCACCACGAATACAGAGCATCACTGCCCCAGACAAAGTGTTCCATCTATATGTCTTCCTCCCAGTCCACCCTGCTGTACTGGTTGGAATGCCCCTTCTCCTTTTAAAACTGTTGGGGTCCACTCCTCCCACAATGGCCACTGCTTCCTGGAATGCCCCGAAGAACGTGAGCAAACCCAGTTCTTCTGTAAGGAGCCAATTCTTGATAGAGCTTCAACGTTCAGGAAAAGTATAACAAGAATCGATATAACTCATCTCAGTTGTTCTGAGCACTGAATATGAAAGTTTCTCTCTCTCTCTCTCCCCGCTCCCTCTCTCTCTGCATGTGTCTCTTGATGCCCACCCACCACTGCCGCGCCTCCCCCCGCAGGCCCCCAGCCACCACGGCTTCAAGAAGCCACCGCCACAAGAGCCCGAGTGCCCCCCGTCTGGCTCCCCCACCCAGCTCCCCCGCAACCTCTCGGGGGGCTTTGGGCGACTGCCCAGCATGAAGCCATCACCCGGAAGTGACATCATCACGCTGGGAACATTGCCGGGGCCACGCTCTCGCAATCGCCCTGGAAACTCTATGGCACCGTAGATTTTCAGGGCGATTGCCAGAGCGTTGCCCCGGCAACATACCCAGCGTGATGACATCACTTCCGGGTGACGTCATGACGCTGGGCAGACACCCGGAGCCCCCAGAGAGAGTGAGCGGGAGGAAGGAGTTGGTGGGGAGTAGGGCTGCCAAGTCCAACTTGGGAAATATCTGGGGACTTTGGGGGTGGAGCCAGGAGACTTTGGGGGTGGAGCCAGGAGAAAGGAAGTGACATCATTTTGTGATGTCACATCCTGTGATGTTGCTTCCACATGCTGACACATGAACTCATGAAGTTTCCTAATACTGAATCAGGCCATTGGTCCATCAAGGTCAGTATTGACTACTCAGACTGGTAGTGGCTCTCCAGGGTCTCAGGCTGAGATCTTTAATGTCACCTATGACCTGATCCTTTTTTAGCTGAAGAGGCTGATACCTCCTGCATGTCAAGCAGATGCTCTATCACTGAGCAACGGCCCTACTGAATCCTTCCTCATCTCGGCAGAATATGATTTTCATATCATAAGAACAGGAGAGAAGCCACAGTGGATCGGCCCATCCAGTACAGCCCATCCAGTACAACACTCTGTGTCACAACAGTGGCCAAAAATACCAGGTGCCCTCAGGAGGTCCAGCAGCGGGGCCAGAACTCCAGAAGCCCTCCCACTGTTGCCCCCCAAGCACCAAGAATGCAGAGCATCACTGCCCCAGACAAAGGGCTCCATTTAGACCTTGTGGCTAATAATAGCCACTGATAGACCTCTGCTGGATGGGGACAGAGAGACAGACAGACAGACAGACAGACAGAAAAAAGAAAGAGGGAGAGAGAGAAGGAAAAAAAACTGGCAGAGGCACTTACTTCCATTTAGACCTTGTGGCTATAATAGCCACTGATAGACCTCTGCTGGATGGGGACAGAGAGAGAGACAGACAGACAGACAGAAAAAAGAAAGGGAGAGAGAATGAAAAGACCTGGAAGAGAAACTCACCTTGCCAGCCACATGCAAAAGCAGCTCCTTCAGTCCCTCTGGGCGGACCTCTCTTGCTGTGGAAGCTCTCTTGCTGACTTCTTAAAGGGGAAATGTCTGGCGAGGCTTTTTACTGCAGGGCAGGCTCTCTGCAGACATTTCCCTTTTAAGGCAGCCATTTTGTCCCCCCGGTGGGCAACTTTGGAAAAGCGGGAGGAAGGACTAAAAATCAGTGTTTCCCCCGCCCTATCTGGGGACTTGGCAGCCCTAGTGGGGAGAGGGGTGCGGGGGAGCCAGGCGGGGGGAGAGGCTCTTGCAGCGGCATCATCCCGGCATGTGCACACTTTGCGCGCCCGCAAGGAACTCCTGTTTCCCTCCCCCCTCTGGCCCAGCCCCCCCCCCCCGGGAAATTGGGAAGTCTATGGCCTTGCCCTAACCAACTCTGTTTCCAGTTCCTGAACAGTAGAAACTCGCAGATCTACGAATGCCCAAGCCTTGTGCCTCTTACGATTGCCTAAATTTGCTGAGCGTCGACTGCCGCTTCCTAACCCGATCAGCCGTCCCTTTATGCCTCTGCTTATAGATTCGAGATGACTCGATTGCATTACTCTCCCCCATCTCTCTTTGCAACCTCCAGATGAAGCCCATTCTCCATTACAAGGTCGCCATGATCATCAACTACCTGGGGCACTGCATCTCCGTCGGCGCTCTCGTTGTGGCCTTTCTGCTCTTCCTGTGCTTGAGGTGAGTCTGTCGTTACAGTAATTGCTTCCGTTGGGGTGACCTACAGCCCTGTTTTGGAACAAGACCCTCCTTTCAACCGTGTACAAGTTCAGGAAGACTTGTCAACAAGAGCAACGGAGAGTGAGGAAGGGGGAGGTCGTGTCTCCTGCGCTTTGTGTATCGGTAATTCAAGGACTGGTGTTCTCGGGCCCAGAAACTGGGCCAAGGCACAAAGTTCGGCATTCAGAGAAGCTCATTTCCCCTGTGCGGAGCCAGTTTTGAGCAGTGAAACTGAGAGGAACAAAACAAAAGTTAGGCAGATCACGAGAGGGAGGGCAGGAAGGGTTGTGTCAGTGCTTAGTTCTTGTGGCCCTGTGTTACACGGCCAGGGAAATGCTGGTCGCCACTTTGGGGTCAGGAAGCAATGTTTCTCCAGGCCAGTTTGGCCGGGGAATCCTGGAGGGATTTTTGTTGTCATCTTCTGGGCGTGGAGCAGCGGTCACTGCAGGTGGGGGTTGGACTAGATGATCCTGGAGGCCCCTTCCAACTCTACGATTCTATGAAAAGTTAACCCCCTCCCTTTCCTGCACAGCTCCAAGACAAATTGAGGCTGCAAAAGATGCAGGGACTGTTGCCACTGGGGCAGAGCTTTCGCAGCGTACTGGTCCTCGTGCTTGATAGTTTGTTATTGCTTCCTCGTAAACCACTGTGTCCATATTCAGGGGAGACAGGTGGGGTAAAAATATCCAGGTAAGTAAGTGTGAACAATAAAGGGCAAAGCTCTCTTCAGGCATTCGTGATTGCATGGGACGTCCGCCTCATGGGATGAACTCTCAGGGTTCGGACAGGCGAGACAAGGATCACGCATTTCATTCTCTCTGCGAAAGACAAATGGCAGGCCTTTGCAGTCTCAATTTGTCTTGGAGCCATGCAGGGAAGGGAGAAGGAGTTTAACTCTTCAAACTGAGAGCCATGTTGGCGTAGTGGTTAGGAGCACGGACTCCAATCCGGGCGAACCAAGTTGGGTTACCCACTCCTCCACGTGGAGCTGCCGGTGTGACCTTGGGTCAGTCACAGTTCTCTCCGAGCTGTTCTCTCAAGAGCAGTTCTTTCAGAGCTCCCTCCGCCCCACCTAAGTCACGAGGTGTCTGTTGTGGGGAGGGGAAGGGAAAAGAGTTTGTAAGCCGCTCTGAGACTCCGAGTGAAGGGTGGGGTATAAATCCAAATCTCTTCTCCTTCTTCAAACTCGTTTTCACTGTTCAAAGCTGCTCCTTCTGTTAGCATTTTAAAGGAGGAAAGACCATCAAAACATATGGTTTCTCATTTAAAATGCTAATATCGAAGTACAGGAGCTGGTTTGAAATTGCAAATTCAAGTGAGGTTGAACAGTTATACCCCTCTTCCACTGTACATGGCCCCAAGGGAAACTGAGGCAGCAACAGCCTGCCATTTGCACTCTATGGAAGAAACAAGACGTGCAATCTTTTTGTCTTGCCTCTTTGAGTTTTCAGCCAAGCAACCACAACAAGCTCCATGCCATAAGGACTACTGTTTTGTTTATGAACTCTTCTATTTATAGGATTTTTAAAAATGAGTATATATAAGGCAGTGCATGAGTCTAGAATGGGAAAAGCATTGGCAGGCATGCAAGAAGAATTCCCATTTGTACCAAGGCACCTCTGCGCATGCTCTGTTGTTCTCTGTAAATGTTTAGCCATATCAGCATCTGTCCAAGAGAAGAAGAAGAAGAGATTGGATTTATACCCCACCCTTCACTACCCAAGAGAGTCTCAGAGCGGCTTACAAACTCCTTTTCCCTCCCCCTCCCCACAACAGACACCCTGTGAGGTAGTTGGGGCTGAGAGAGCTCTTACAGAAACTGCTCTTTTTCAAGAACAGCTGTGCCAGAACTGTGGCTTGCCCAAGGTCATCCAACTGTTGCAAGTGGAGGAGTGGGGAATCAAACCCGGTTCTCCCAGATTAGAGTCCATGCACTTTACACCAAGCTGTACGGTGTATGTTATTCTGAATGCAGGAATGGCATTCAATTCACTATACCAAACTGGCCAGCAAGCGCCTCTCCACAATTGACACCCTGTGAGGTAAGAGGGGCTGAGAGATCTCTTTCGAGAGCTGATCATGAGAGAACAGCTCTGAGAGAACTTGGGACTGACCCAAGGCCACCCCAGCAGCTGCATGTGGAGGCGTGGGGAATCAAACCCGGTTCTCCCAGATTGGAGTCTGCACTCCTAACCACTACACCAAACTGTACGGTGTATGTTATTCTGAATGCAGGAATGGCATTCAATTCACTATACCAAACTGGCCAGCAAGCGCCTCTCCACAATTGACACCCTGTGAGGTAAGAGGGGCTGAGAGATCTCTTTCGAGAGCTGATCATGAGAGAACAGCTCTGAGAGAACTTGTGACTGACCCAAGGTCACCCCAGCAGCTGCATGTGGAGGCGTGGGGAATCAAACCCGGTTCTCCCAGATTAGAGTCCGCACTCCTAACCACTACACCAAACTGTACGGTGTATGTTATTCTGAATGCAGGAATGGCATTCAATTCACTATACCAAACTGGCCAGCAAGCGCCTCTCCACAATTGACACGCTGTGAGGTAAGAGGGGCTGAGAGATCTCTTTCGAGAGCTGATCATGAGAGAACAGCTCTGAGAGAACTTGTAACTGACCCAAGGCCACACCAGCAGCTGCATGTGGAGGCGTGGAGAATCAAACCCGGTTCTCCCAGATTAGAGTCCGCACTCCTAACCACTACACTAAACTGTACGGTGTATGTTATTCTGAATGCAGGAATGGCATTCAATTCACTATACCAAACTGGCCAGCAAGCGCCTCTCCACAATTGACACCCTGTGAGGTAAGAGGGGCTGAGAGATCTCTTTCGAGAGCTGATCATGAGAGAACAGCTCTGAGAGAACTTGGGACTGACCCAAGGCCACCCCAGCAGCTGCATGTGGAGGCGTGGGGAATCAAACCCGGTTCTCCCAGATTAGAGTCCGCACTCCTAACCACTACACCAAACTGTACGGTGTACGTTATTTTGAACGCAGGAATGACATTCAATTCATCACCAGATCTTCCTGTAATGTTTGAAGAACTATGCCACTGACTGCGGTCCTAAATGGGTTCTTAGTTTAGGGGCTGCTTTGAAACTTCTGGCGACTTAAATAATGGAAACCGCTAACGGCAGTGATTGATATACGGATGACTAAGATGGGAGAGACAGCTTTTACAATGGAATTGACGCACCAGATAAAATTAACAGCCCACTCCTATGAATATTAACTCCCAAGCAAGCCTTTGCTTATTTCAACAAGAATCACTCCCAGGTTTTGCTGAGGACTCAGCCCCCAGAGAAAAACCAATTAAATTATTAGGGGGAATGCAAGAAATGATTAACCATTGTCAGTATTCCTCATCACAATTTTGAAATCCTACAGTGGCGCAGTTCCTCTTTAAACTGTCTCGTCGTCCCTGTTCAGGATGAGGGAGGGTTTAATGGTGTTTTTTGGTACTTGCTAATAGAACATTTAAAGGGGCTGCAGTGGCTCAAGTGGTTAAGATGCTGAGCTGCAGACCAGAAGGTCAGTAGCTCAGCAGTTCAAGACCTGAGTGCTGCATGACGGAGTGAGCTCCCGTCTCTGGTCCCAGCTCCTGCCAGCCTAGCAGTTCGAAAGCAAGAAATTGCAAGTAGATAAAGAGGTACCGCTTTGGTGAGAAGGTAACAGCATTTCGTGCACCTCGGCATCTAGTCATGCCGCGGGACCACGGAAATGTCTTTGGACAGTGCTGGCTCTTCAGCTTGGAAACGGAGGTGAGCACCGCATCCCTAGAGTCATATCGACTGGCTTTCGAGCAAGGGAAACCTTTACCTTTACCTAATAGAAAATTTATAAACGGCAATAATATTTAAGAGCAACCCGGCTGGATTTTTCTGCACTCTCCTTTTTCTTACTTGTAAGTTCCTGTTTGGGGGGGGGGGGGGGGCTGTCTGTTCTACCTTTGTTGTGCTCCCTCTAGTGGTCGATTGAATATTTCACCAGTTTATGTCTGGCATAGAAACTTGCAGTGTAAATTGGCAGGGACCCACTAGAGGGAGCAAAGTATGTGTGGAACAAGACAAATAATACACGAAGAAACAGACCTGCCCCTATTTTTGCCCTTGGTGTAATTGCCCTGTTGCCCTCCCCCTAGAAGGCAGGTATTTTACTTGACTTAATATGCTTACTTCCCTTATTTATTCCCCAGATATACAACCCACAGTTACAGCATAAGACATGAGGCACAAGTGCTTATATAGGACGGATAATGGAGGCATCCACATGGCAAGGATTCTGTTTCCTGTTATTACAACATAAGAGAGAAGCCAATGTTGGATCAGGCCAGTGGCCCATCCAGGCCAACACTCTGTCACACAGTGGCCAAAAACACCAGGTGCCCTCAGGAGGTCCACTAGTGGGGCCAGGACACTAGAAGCCCTCCCACTGTTGCCCCCCCCCAAGCACCAAGAATACAGAGCATCGCTTGCCCCAGACTGAGAGTTCCTATCTATACCTTGTGGCTAATAGCCACTGATGGACCTCTGTTCCATACGTTTATCCAATCCGCTCTTGAAGCCGTCCATGCTTGTAGCCGCTGCCACCTCCTGTGGCAGTGAATTCCATGTGTTAATCACTCTTTAGGTGAAGAAGGACTTCCTTTCATCTGTTCTAACCTGACTGCTCAGCAATCTCATGGAGTGTCCACGAGTTCTTGTATTGTGAGAAAGGGAGAAAAGGACTTCTTTCTTGACCTGCCCTATCCCATGCATCATCTTATAAACCTCGATCATGTCACCCCCTCAGCTGTCGTTTCTCCAAGCTAAAGAGCCCCAAGTGCTTCAATCTTTCTTCACAGGGAAAGTGTGCCAACCCTTTTATCGTTCTAGTTGCCCTCCTCTGCACTTTTTCCAATGCTATAATATCTTTTTTGAGGTGTGGCGACCAGAACAGCCATGAATGTAGGGGCATTCACACTGGCATCAGAATGACCACATGGAGTTTCCTGCTCTGTCAGCTGCCATTTACCCTGCACTTTTCTCCTGCCATGCCACCAGAGAGCTTCCTAGGAAAAGTGGTAACTACCATTGCACTATAGCGCTGTAATGTTATAATCATCTATTGCTGTGGTCACCTAGTTTCTCTGAATTTCCTGCTGTCATTTTTTCTGAGTCAATATCCCAGGGCTTTTTCTTTTTTAAAAAAAAAAGAGGCACTGGAAGTCGCAAGAGGGAAACGGAAGTTTTCAATCTCCATATTGAAAACTTATGAACTTTTAAACATTTTTCAAAAAATTGTGTCGAAGCGGTTCTGGAACTCTGTTCCGGCGCATTCCCCCAGGATAAAGCCCTGCTCTAGCACCCTTTTGGTTGTGGAGATATAAAAAGAAGCTGGTGGCCACAAGGGGCTAATGAGAGCAAAATGGTGCCAACCTTCAAAAACGCACACTTCCCCCGCCAAACGGCTTGCTCACTTGCTAATTCCAGAAAGATCATATCAAACCCGATTAGAGAAAGAAGGTTGTGATGACAGTGAGAGGACAGAAATTGGACGTCCTTTCTGCAGTTTGGAGGCTAAGGCAGAGAAAAAGCTCCCCAGCTCTTCCTTGCTGGGTTCGCACTCCGGACAAGGGCAATCCACTGGCATTCCCCCTGTCCCCCACTGGCACTCAGTGCGGTGGCAGGGGGGAAATGGTGGGGACAAACAGTCTCACACAATGCCACAATGTCATTTCCATCCAGAAAACCAGAACTGACATCATCACATCACACAACACTCTAGGAATCCCCTGAAACTCTGTGGTATTTCCATAGAGTTTGGGGGAAATCCCAGGGCGTCCTGTGACACGGTGATGTCGCTTCTGTTTTTTGGGGGGCCAGAAATGTCACAGTGTTACATGACTCCATCCATGCATGTCTCCACCCCCAATCCAAATCTTTCTGCTAGTTGTCAACCAATGGAAACACCCCAAGGGCTGGCAACTTTACAAAGGAAAGCAGAAGGAACTCCCGACTAGGGCCAGGATCCAACCAGTGGAAATATTGCCGAACTTTCGGAATCAGCCGATAACGTGTTTTTCTTTCTAGATTGGGCAAGGGTTAATGTTCGGCCTCTTCGGCCGCACCACTTATAACTGGCGTACACCTTCACAGCTAATGAAAGAGGAAATATTTCACTGTAATTTTATCTTCTCTCCCCAGTGACAAATGTTCATAAATGCCCAAATAAACAAGGAAGGAGCAATTTCGTTAATTCCTTCTAACATTACCATTTATCTCGTTTCTAATATAGCAGTGAGTTAGTGACTTCTTAGTTCATTTTCGGCTGTATAAATCCCTCAGCTTGGCTTTTTGACATCTGGACAAAATTGATATAGATTGCTACCTTGAATTAATGCTTTTAAATTAATCCTCCTGTCTCTTCGCTTTAGTAATGCTATGCTGAGCCAACGATGCTCTCTGGGGATCCTATGTATAAGCCAGAAAGCGAGTTTGTTTGTTTTTTCCCATAACAGTTGCAACAATGGTATTAAGAAGGGGAGAAATAGATGAGTAGAAGGCAGCACTGCCGAGGAAGATTATAGGAGGATTTTGAGACGGGTTTAAAAAAACGGAACATAATCCGAGCAACGTGAGACCGCAGCTCGTAAGGCCAGGTTCATTTTGGTGAGGTTAGGAGGAATTATCCTCAACCCAGTGATCCAGGGGGGAAAATACAGAATATTATTTAGTTCATTCATTTGTACCCCACTTTTTCTCCCCAGCGGGACCCAAAGCAGCTTCCGTCAGTTTCCCTCTCCTCCATTTTATCTTCACAACAACCCTGTGAGGTGGATTAGGCTGAAAGAGTGTGACTGGCCAGCGAGCTTTCATGGCATGGGTAAAGATCTGAACCCGGGTCTCCCAGTCTGACATGGGTGGAGAAATTAGGTTCCCAAGAATATCCGTTTTAAAACCAGAAGTGAGTTGCTAGAAGAAGAAGAGAAGAGATTAGATTTATATCCTGCCTTTCACTCACTCATAGTCTCAGAGCGGCTTACAAACTCCTTTCCCTTCCCCTCCCCACAACAGACACCCTGGGAGGTGGGTGGGGCTGAGAGAGCTCTGAGACAACTGTCCTTGAGAGAACAGCTGGTACAGAGCTGTGGCTTGCCCAAGGTCATCCAGAGAAAATACAGACTCCAAAAGTATATACAAAATAAATATCCAACACTTTTCCCAGGTAGTATTCAGTGTTTCAGACTTCTGTCCTTCCTCAGAAAAAAAACAGCTATAGGAAGTCTCATTCCATTTCCTGATAGGCTAATATTATTCAGTTTCTTCCATACTGGGCGAGGTGTCATGAACTTAAGTCAGTTGCTCTAAAGGCTGCTTCTATGTACCAGGACCAACAGATGCCTCAAAGTTTCCAGCATACAGTTTTGTAGAAACCTGTATTTTCTCTTTATGGATTTTGTTGACTTCGGTATTCTCCCGCGATGGATTATGAGATATATTGTTCACTGCATTGAAGTCTCCTTTTGTATATCTTTGCGGGATATTCACCTCACAGTTGTTTTCTGGGGTTTTTGGCTTTCCTTACTGTGTGCGGTACTGTTTGGTGTTACTCAGACTGATAGCCACTCTCCAGGGTCCCAGGCAGAGGTCTTTCACTTCACCTCCTGCCTGTACCTTTTAACTGGAGACGCTCCAGTGCCCTCTAAGCAGTGGAGTCTTGTGAGCAAAAATTGCTACTTCGTGAGCTACTGGCATTAAAGCTGTGAGCCGGTGATTTGGCTACTGCATAAATCAGTTTGCTCTGGAGTCCTCCTTCCGGAGCTGAGACAAAAAAAAAAAATTGTGTGAGCCAGAGGCTAAAAACCTGTGAGCTAGCTCACACTAACTCAGCTTAGAGGGGACACTGCTGGGGATTGAACCCGGGACCTTCTGCGTGCCAAGGAGGTGCTCTGCCACTGAGCCGCGGCCCCTCCCTATCTCCAGATTCAGTCCGCGGGCACCTCTGATTTTAAAAGCTGACCTTTGAACCCTCTGCTTGCGATCCTGGAGAGCTTCTGCCAGGCGGAGCAGACAATCTGGACCTTGATTGACCCAGGTTCCAACTCAGTTTCAGACGTCCCCTCCCCTCCAGCTTTGGCAAAAGGAAAGGGCGGGCTAATCCTCTCCTTCGTTTCCCCAGCTCCTGCCAAATGAGTCCCTTTGTCAGCCTATCTGGGGGGCAGGGAAGGGGCTAATGAGGAAACAAACCCAGCTGTTCCACCAACTGTTGACGGAGTGCAAAAGAAGATGATTAAGTGGCACACGGAAAGCCCACATAAGGGCAGGAGCAGGGGGAGAGAGCAATCTCTGCAGTGGAGCGGGGAGCAGGGAGAAGCAATCTTTCAAACCCTGCCGGCAGAATGCTGAGAAGCGGCTTCATCACCCGCCACTGCATTCTCAATGCAGATCAAGGTTCCACAGTGCGCGCCGGGGAACCGTAGGGGCTAAGACCTCTTTCTCCCCGGGCGGCCTGCTGATGCCTTTTAATTCAGCAGCCCTTGCTCATGCCAAGTTTGGGGGGAAAGCAAAAACTCTGCATCAGCAGCAAGGCTTGCAATCTAGCGAGCGCCGCCGTTATTGCATTTCTCATTTCTCTTTTCGTTCCAACGCAGGATTCGCCTGGCAGGGGAGTAAACGAAAAAATATGCTTTTTAAAAATCAGCCACCGACTTTGTTTGCAGTTTCAGCAAACCGGAGCATGTTAATTACGCACGGTGGGTTGTTCGGAAGGGGTGGGAACACCTCCAAAACGGTGAGCCGCGGTGAGGGAGCCGGGCTCGGTACAGCTTATTAAAGATAGATGCAAAAGTTTTCCTCTCCCAAGGTTCGCAGTAGAGGAGCCGGGGGGGGGGGGGGGGAGGAGAATCACAAATCACTTGGAAAAGAGAGTATACACAACTGGAAAAGGGAATGTACAAAATTCATACAAAATGCCTCAGAAGAAGGTTCTTCTGAACAGACGGGTTTCTGTCTGGGAACTGGGAACATAGCTTTGCATTCCCTTCTGCAACGACACTTGCTTTCGTTTACAAATTGGCCCCAGAAGAGCTCCCTGCCTTTCCGAGCCCCCTCCCCAGCCATTGGCTGAGCCGCTGTGAAATTATAGAATGTTCACAAACATTCTGCATAGGGCAATGAACCTCCAAAGTCAAGACACAGCCCTGAGTTCTCCCAGGATTGCAAGGGATCTCCATGTCACAGAGGTCACTTCCCCTGGGGAAAATGGCTGCTTCAGAGAGTGAATTCTATGGCCAGTTTGGCGCAGCAGTTAGGAGCGCGAACTCTAACCTGGGAGAACCGGGTTTGATTCCCCACTCCTCCACTTGCAGCTGCTGGTGTGTCCTTGGGTCAGTCACAAGTTCTCTCGGAGCTGTTCTCTCAAGAGCAGTTCTCTCAAGAGCTCTTTCAGCCCCACCTGCCTCACAGGATGTCTGTTGTGGGGAGGGGAAGGGCATAGACTCTGAGTGAAGGGCAGGGTAAAAATATCCAATCTCTTCTTCTTCTGCTGCCCCCCCCCATTCCCAAAGTCCACTCTCCCCAGGCACCACCTCTAAATCTCCAGGAATTCCATCAGCTCTAGTCATAAGAACATAAGAGAAGCCAATGTTAGATCAGGCCAGTGGCCCATCCAGTCCAACACTCTGTCACACAGTGGCCAAAAACACCAGGTGCCCTCAGGAGGTCCAGTGGTGGGGCCAGGACACTAGAAGCCCTCCCACTGTTGCCCCCCACCTCCCAAGTACCAAGAATACAGAGCATCACTTGCCCCAGACTGAGAGTTCCTATTTATATTTTGTGGCTAATAGCCACTGATGGACCTCTGCTCCATATGTTGATCTCATTCCCTCTTGAAGCCGTCCATTCTTGTAGCCGCCACCACCTCCTGTGGCAGAGTGAATTCCACGTGTTCATCACTCTTTGGGTGAAGAAGTACTTCCTTTTATCTGTTCTAACCTGACTGCTCAGCAATTTCATGGCGTGCCCACGAGTTCTTGTATTGTGAGAAAGGGAGAAAGGGACTTATTTCTCTACCTGCATAATCCTATAAACCTCGATCATGTCACCCCTCAGCCGTCGTTTCTCCAAGCTAAAGAGCCCCAAGCGCTTCAGCCTTTCTTCATAGGGAAAGTGTTCCAACCCTTTTATCATTCTAGTTGCCCTTTTCTGCACTTTTTCCAATGCTATAATATCTTTTTTGAGGTGCGGCGACCAGAACTGTCCACAGTACTCCAAATGAGGTCACACCATCGATTTATACAGGGGCATTATGATACTGGCTGATTTGTTTTCAGTTCCCTTCCAAATAACCCCCAGCATAGCGTTGGCCTTTTTCACTGCAGTCGCACACTGTCTTGACATTTTCATTGAGTTATCTACTACGACTCCAAGATCTCTGTCTTGGTCAGTCTTGGTCAGTAATGTTCTCTGCACAAGATATGGGCCGGTTTCTTTGGAGTGGGCTTAACCCTATATCTAAAACCATAACATTCACAACAGCAGCATGTTTTTCCAACAATAAATGAAAATCGTTGTGCGAGTATAACACAATAATTTTGATATCGCCTCTGCCATGATATATTCATCCCAATATAGTATGTTGAAAATATGGTTAGCTGAAGTGAAGGATGCTTTTAATGGTCTGGGGTTGGGAAAAGCCTTGGTATAAAAATGACATTGGCTCCTGGGAATTCGATTTTCTCTTTGTTCTATACTGGGTTGGCTCCTCATATTGGATTCCTAATATTTTTCCTAGTATTTGATTAATTGGAAGTCACAATATTTTTTCAGCCTGTTTATTATGCGCGTAAATGACACATGCTGTATGTCTAAATGGTGTATGAATTGCATTAAAGGAATCATATCATGTGCATGCACAATGCAAACCGGTTGCGGATCAGAAAAAGCAGAAAAGCAAAAGAGCAGTCAAAACTAGAATCGAATATAAAAAGAAGGAAAATAGGAGACGTTGACTTAGCTGTAGATGAAGACAGAAAGGTTGAAAACATCTGCTGAGAGCCAGTTTGGTGCAGTGGTTAAGAGCATGGACTCTAATGTGGGAGGACTGGGTTTGATTCCCTCACGCCTCCACATGCAGCTGCTGGTGTGACCTTGGGTCAGTCATAAGTTCATTCAGAGCTGTTCTCTCAAGAGCAGTTCTCAAAAGACCTCTCTCAGCCCCACCTACCTCAACAGGGCATCTGTTGTGGGGAGGGGGAGGGGGAGGGAAAGGAGATTGTAAGCTGCTCTGAGACTTCTTTGGGTAGTGAAGGGCAGGGTGTAAATTCAATCTCCTCCTCCTCCTCCTCTTCTTCTTTATCGAATGTTGCCTCAGTAAGTTCAACAAATGGCTATATACTCTCAGTCTGAGATCCTTCATTCTTTTGCAAAACACCATTGAGAGGGGTTTTTTAAAAAAAATAATTACTTTGGAAGGGATTAGAAGAAGAAGTGATGGCATTTATACCCTGCCCTTCACTACCTAAAGGAGTCTCAGAGCGGCTCACAAACTCCTTTCCCTTCTCCTCCCCACAGCAGACACCCTGTGAGGTCGGTGGGGCTGAGAGAGCTCTGACAGAAACTGCTCTTTTTCAAGAACAGCTCTGACAGAACTATGGCTTGCCCAACATCATCCAGCAGCTGCAAGTGGAGGAGTGGGGAATCAAACCCGCTTCTCCCAGATTAGAGTCCGTGCTCTTAACCACGACACCAAACTGGCTCTTTTGTAAAGGAGCCATTCCCAAAAGTTAAAAGATGTTTTCTCCTTTGGAGGCCACATTTAGTGTCTACTCTAAGGAGACACAAGCAACCAAATGTCTGTTTTGAGTCCATCTCAGTCATTCTACAACTGACCTGGATGTGCTGTTCTTCACGATGTTGCTGAATTTGGGGGCCCGAACCCTCACGATGAAGACCACAGGTCCAGTCCATAAAAATGCAAATGGTAGTCTCATGTAGCCTGGAGTTGTCAATTTGCTGTCGACTGGCAGGAGAGGGCGGGACGCAAAGGACATCACTTCTGGTGAAAACCCGGAAGTGGTGTCACTGCGTCGGCATGATGTTGTAGGATCCCCCCCAAAACTCTAGTTTGGGGAGATCCTAGAACTATGTGACATGGAGACATCGCAGTGGGTCAGTGACTCTTCCCCCCACTTCGGTTTCCCCACCCCCATCCTGCCCAGCAGCGGCAGGGAAAACAGATGGTGGGAGGTCTCCTGTCATAGCGAGAGATCTGCTAATCCTTGTTTAGCATTACTTGGACTAAGGGGGCGGTGTTAAACCTTCAAACTTCACTTGAACTAGCTGCTGGAAACCTTCTCCCCCACTCTGCTGTTAGCACTCTGAAGGAGAAACAAAACCTGCTTTTAAAAGTGTCTCTTCCTTTCAAATGTTAATAGCAGAGGAAGTTTCGAACAGCGAAACCAAGTGGAGACTGAAGGGTTAACACACACACACACACACACACACACACCCGTTGCTTCCATGCATGGCCCAGTGGCAAACCGAGGCTTCACAAGCCTGCCGTTTCCATTTTATAGATGGACGGTGAGTTATTATTTTTATCGCTTCTTGTCGCGTTTGTCTGAGCCCGTCGAGTCTGAGGGGTGAAGCTGGCGGAAGAGTCCCCCTGCCAAATTCTTAACGGCAGATTTTTTCCCCCCGAAACAGCTGCCTTAATTGAACATGCTTATTAATGAAATACAACATGGGATTAGGAGGCGGGTCTCCGAACACCTTCAAAAAGGTCGCTGTTTGCAATTCATTCCACGCGGATATGCCAATGAGCAGGCCATGGCTCTCGCATGCGATTATAATTGCTAATTTTAATTATTTGTGTTCTTGCCAGAACAGGCTTACTTTAGGAGAAGAAGGGCAACACCTTCCCTCAAAATGTAGAACCACCAGGGGTCATTTCGAGCAGGAGCTCGGGGGAACGCAGCTCCGGGAGTTGGTGCCAGCCCCCACCCCTGTGGGGGAATGCCTGCTTGTGTCATGGCTGCAGCAAAATGACCCCGTCCCCTGGAAAGGTCCTTGTTCCTCCGACCAGCCTTCTGAAGGCTTCAGCCACCACTGAAGCTATCCTCCCAGAATAGTGGTATTTCTGAGGCTTGGATTAGTAGTGGTCCCCTCTCTGCCAGCTAGCTAGCTAGCTTTCTTTCTTTCTTTCTTCCTTCCTTCCTTCCTTCCTTCCTTCCTTCCTTCCTTCCTTCCTTCCTTTCTTTCTTTCTTTCTTTCTTTCTTTCTTTCTTTCTTTCTTTCTTTCTTTCCTTCTCTCTCTCTCTCCCCCCTCTCTTTCTTTCTTGCCTTCTGACATACTTCCGGTGGTTTAGCATATGCAAATAAGTTAGGCTAATGAGCTCCTGCACCTCTTTTTCTACAAAATGACCCCTGAGAACCACCATGCATTCTGCATTGCACTTGAGCTGACGTAACACTGGCCATGATCCAGAGTTATGCACTTTTCCTTTCAGTTGATTGGAGCGCGAGAAACGCTTCATCACATGCCTTTGCGTTCCCAGTAAAGCCAGTGAGGCAGAGAGGTGCTTAACTTGGGCTGGGCCGCGCTCATTGGTTGTTTTTTAAATGCAAAAGAAGTCATAAAAGGTACAGAAAATGTGGCACAAGGAAGGCTGCCTCTGCATCTCTGAACGAGTCCCTGCTCTGGCTTGCTTGCTTCCGGTTAGCCTTCACTGGCGGCAAGTCATGGCCCCATCTCTCCATCATATAAGATTGGATCATTTTTTCACTCTGAATGCAGAAAGGCAGCAGGATTGTTCGCTCAGAGGAGGCTGCAGCCGTCTCTCTGCGTGAGTCACGGCTCGGGACTTGCCTCCTTCCGATCAGGAAGTACGTCTCTGTGTGTGTGAAGTGTTGTCAAGTCGCTTATGACTCACAGGGACCCAATGAATTAATGACCTCCAAAACGACCGATTGTTAGAAGTCTTATTCAGGTCTTGCAAACGGAAGGCCGTGGCTTCCATGGTTCAGTCAGACCATCTCAGGTTGGGTCTTTTCCTGCAGCCTTCCACTTTTCCTAGCGTTATTGTCTTTCCCAGTGACCAAGGCTTTTTTTGTGGAAAAAGCCCAGCAGGAACTCATTAGCATAATAGCCACACCCAACAGCAGAAACTCATTAGCATATTAGACTACACCTCTGATGGCGCAGCTCCCTCCCAGGATCGGCTCCCCCAGGTGTCTTGAGCTTGCGGGGTACATGGGGAACCCGAGGGAAGGAAGGCAGTTTCTGAATCACCCTCTCTGGATCGACTTGGCTTCCCCAGGCACCTCGTGGTTTGCGAGGCACCTGGGGAACCCAGGGGGGGGTGCGAGGCTGTAGGCGTGGCCAGCCAGAACTCCGTTCCTGTGCGTCCCTGCCCAAAAATAGCCCTGCCAGTGACTCTCGTCTTCTGATGTGACCAAAGCACAATAGCCTCAATTTAGTCATTTGAGCTTCTAGGGAAAGTTCAGGCTTGGTTTGATGGGTCCAGAGACGCATCGCAGTGAAATCAGCTCATACGTTTATTGACGGTACAAATCACGACTGGAGAACAGGGCTCGGGGGGTTTGCTTAAATGTCCGTCTAAACCGCTTAAATGTCCATCTAAACCATCTAAGAGAGATTGGCTTTATACCCCGCTCTTCACTCCCCAAAGGAGTCTCAGAGCGGCTTACGATCCCTTTCCCTTCCCCTCCCCACAACAGACACCCTGCGAGGTAGGTGGGGCTGAGAGAGCTCTTTCGAGCTCTTTCGAGCTCTTTCGAGGACTGCTCTTGAGAGAACTTGAGACTGACCCAACTTTATGACTGGATAGAAAAGCAATGAATCTGAGGCTCGAAAAGATATACTTTCAGCTCATAAGTTTAGTGATGGTAGAAATCACGACTGGAGAACGGGGCTCGGGGGGTCTGCTCAAATGTCCGTTTAAACCGCACCCCCGGCCTCGCCCAATCTCCCTGGAAGGGTTAATTACAGGTGACCCTACGGCCTAGGTCCCCTGGCGGATCTTGGGAGCCTGATTGGTCTGATTTACAATCTGCCCAGGCTATTGTCTCCCGAAGCGAAGCTCCAGTAGACAGCCCGGCCAGGGGAATTTCTCTGACCGCGTGCGCAGTCGCTATTAGGACATAACACTTACTAGACCAGTAAACTGCACAGAAACTCCGGGGGTAGGCCCTTGCGATGAGAAGAGCTGTACAAATATTTCCTTTTGACATCTTTTTTGTTTCTGAGAGTGCTTCCATTTTGCCCATTTCTCACCGTTGTTGTTTATTATTTATCGATATGCTGTTCACACAAAACACCGTTGCAAATTGCATACATTTAACGGGGAAAATCCCGCACACAGAAACAGAGAACGACGCAGAAATACTGAAAGAAAAATGAGGCAGAAATACTGAATGGGTTCGACTCACTTACGCAAGAAAAGGGATCAAAAGGGGTGTTTTGGAGGGGGAAAGTGGTGGGGTTCTTGAAACTGGTAACACCCCTAGCAATGAGAGGACTATCAATCTTGCATACGCCATACAAGTAAGGACAAAAGAAAAGCCCTGCTGGATCAGACCAGTGGTTCATTTAGTCCAGCAGCCTGTCTCACACAGTGGCCAATGAATTCCTCTGGAGGGCCAACAACAGGGCACAGAGGCTGAGGCCTTCCCCTGATAAGAATATCAAAAGGGCCCTGCTGGATCAGACCAGTGAGGGTCCATCTAGTCCAGCACCCTGTCTCACACAGTGGCCAGCCATGTCCTCTGGAGGGCCAACAGCAGGGCACAGAGGCCAAAGCCTTTCCCTGATAAGAACCTCAGAAGAGCCCTGCTGGGTCAGACCAGTGAGGGTCCATCTGGTCCAGCATCCTCTCTCACACAGTGGCCAGCCAGTTCCTTTGGAGGGCCAGCAACAGGGCAGAGAGGCTGAGGCCTTCCCCTGATAAGAACACCAGAAGAGCCCTGCTGGGTCAGACCAGTGGTCCATCTAGCCCAGCATCCTGTCTCTCATAGTGGCCAATCAGTTCCTCAAGGACGACCCAACAACAGGGCATAGAGGCCGAGACCTTCCCCTGATAAGAACATCATAAGAGCGCTGCTGGATCAGACCAATGGTCCATCTAGCCCAGCATTTTGTCTCTCACAGTGGCCAATGACTTCCTCTGGAGGGCCAACCACAGGGCGCAAAGGCCGAGGCCTTCCCCTGAGAAGAACATCAGAAGAGCCCTGCTGGATCAGACCAGGGAGGGTCCATCTAGTCCAGCATCCTGTCTGACACAGTGGCCAGCCAGTTCCTTTGGAGGGCCAGCAACAGGGCAGAGAGGCTGAGGCCTTCCCCTGATAAGAACACCAGAAGAGCCCTGCTGGGTCAGACCAGTGGTCCATCTAGCCCAGCATCCTGTCTCTCATAGTGGCCAATCAGTTCCTCAAGGACGACCCAACAACAGGGAATAGAGGCCGAGACCTTCCCCTGATAAGAACATCATAAGAGCGCTGCTGGATCAGACCAATGGTCCATCTAGCCCAGCATTTTGTCTCTCACAGTGGCCAATGACTTCCTCTGGAGGGCCAGCCACAGGGCATAGAGGCCGAGGCCTTCCCCTGAGAAGAACATCAGAAGAGCCCTGCTGGATCAGACCAGTGAGGGTCCATCTTGTCCAGCATCTGGTCTCACACAGTAGGCAGCCAGTTCCTCTGAAGGGCCAGCATCAGGGCATAGGGGCCGCTGATGTCGCCTCCTGGCTCTGGGATTCAGAAGTTTAGTGCCCCTGAATGTGGAAGTTCCCCTCAGTCACCACGGCTAGTAGCCCCTGACAGACTTATCCTCCATAAATCTGTCAGATCCCCTTTGAAAGCTGCCTATGCCTGTGGCAATCACTACCTCCTCTGGCAGCGAATTCCACATTTTAATCACTCTTTGTGTTAAGTAAATTATTTTCGGGAGAGGCGTGCCTGCCGTTTTAATTTAGGGGAAAGGGATTCACAGCGATCCAATATTTATGAAACGCAGCTGCCATGATTATGTCCCAGTGTCGCCGTGGGGAAGAGATTTTGGCTGCCTCTCTTAAGACTAGGGATAAGCAAATGTTCTCTAATGCACATTTAAAACTTTTCTTAGTCCTCTGTTATTTCTCCAGAAAATTTCTGTGCCACCTTTCCTGAGGTCCTGCTTGAGGCAGCTTACCAAGCAAAACGCATAGAATTCATTGTTGTTGTTGCTCAGTCACCCAGTCGAGTCCCATAGAAATCATTAAAAAAATAACAAAGTATTTTAAAGCTACCATTAAAAACCCATCCAAGGTATTAAAACAGCATCAAACAACTTAAAACACGTCTCAAAGCGGACCCAAAAAACGATTCTAGAAGATGAATGGCATAATGAAATTCTGGGAGAAAGAAACGCTTTGGCCTGCCGTGTAAAGACTCAGGGTCCCACCACTGAAAAGGCCCCGTCTTGCGGCACTGCTGCCCTTACCCCTGCAGGCAGAGGGGTAGAGATCCGGGCTTCAGAGGAAAGTCGTAACTGGCAGGCTGGACAGTATGGGAGAGGAGGCAGTCCTTCAGTTTGGTGTAGTGGTTAAGTGCACGGACTCTAATCTGGGAGAACCGGGTTTGATTCCCCACTTCTCCACTTGCACCTGGCTGGATGACCTTGGGCAAGCCATAGTTCTGGCACAGCTGTTCTCTCAAGGACAGCTTGGGAAAGAGCTCTCTCAGCCCCACCTACCTCACAGGGTGTCTGTTGTGGGGAGGGGAAGGAGTTTGTAAGCCACTCTGAGACTCCCTTGGGGAGTGAAGGGCAGGGTATAAATCCAATCTCTTCTTCTTCTTCTTCTTCTTCTTCTTCTTCTTCTTCTTCAGGTAACCATGTCACCAAGTCTTAAAGGGTCTTAAAAGTAAGAACCGGCACGCTGAATTATGTTCTGAAACAGACAGGCTACAATTATTAGGGACAGGCACTGGCAAACCACCTCTGAAACGTCTCTTGCCTTCAAAACAAGTCTAGCTCGCCACCTAGAGGTGCATAACTTCTGTCTGCCGGACAATCTTAGGATCTCCTGGCTATTCTACACACACTGCCGTACAATTATTAATTTCCCATTCGAATAATGCTATGACGTTTGAATTTCAGCCTCACTTCAAGATGCTCCAGAGAGTAGGCAAGGCCCTCCCCTCCTTAATTTTATCCTTACGACAACCCTGTGAGGTAGGTCAGGCTAAGCGAGAGAGAGTAACGGGCCCATAGTGAGCCAATGAGGTTCATGGCAGAGTGGGAATTTGAACCCAAGGCAGCCAGATCCTAGTCCGACATTTTAACCGCTACACCACCTTGGCAGTTCCCGTGCAGGCCGTGCATTTTGAAAGGGAAAACCAATTCCTGATGCACGATCCATCTTCCCTGGTCCATATCCCGCGTGTGGCTTTTCTATCATCACCTCCTTCAGCCTCCACGTTAATATATCTTTCCTTTCCCTGTTTCCTTTCACCCGGCTTTGATTGAGCACCGGAATACATCATTATTTTCCTGCCAAAGGCCACACGTGAAGCAGATTCACCTTTGCTGTTTCTTTCCTTGTTAACGCTGTTCTGAGTTTATAAAGGGGAGGGGGAAATCGTGCCCAAAGCAGCGAGGGCCCCCCACAAGAGCCTCCTCCGATCCTGGCGGAGAATTTTGCAAAGCACGATTAAAACGAAAAACGGCGAAATGCCTCCCGGCTCGCTTCAGGCAGGCGTTCCAAAATGTTGTTTGACAGCCGAGTTTCGGGATCCAGTTTTTGCATGACGGTACTCCGCGGGTGAAGCTTCTAAAATATTCAGCCCAGCGGAATACGGCAGGGCAAGGGACCCTCCGAGCTGTTCCCGGACTGGAAGCCCTTTGCATTTAGGGATCGGAAGCTGCAAAGTGAGAAACGAGATGACAGGACCATTAGCCGTGGAGTCCCCGAGAAATGAACGCAATTACAGTGCAGTGGGGCTTTATTCCTAAATCATGCAAGAGGCCATTAGAAGCTATCAAATTCAATGCCCTCTTTACCTGAAAGGAAGGTAGGGGCTGTGGCTCAGTGGAAGAGCATCTGTCCGGCATGCAGAAGGTCCCAAGTTCAATCCCCAACATCTCCAGTTTTAAGAAGGACCAGGCAGTAGGTGATGTGAAAGACCTCCGCCTGAGACCCTGGAGAGCGGCTGCCAGTCTGAGTAGACAAGACTGACCTTGATGGACCAATAGTCCAGTTCGTTACAAGGCAGCTTCATGTATGTTCAAGGAAAACTGCTTTTTCCCACCTGAGCAGTCAAGAAGGAGAAGAGATTGGATTTCTACCCCGCCCATCACTTGGAGTCTCAGAGCGGCTTACAAACTCCTTTTCCCTTCCCTTCCCCTCCCCACAACAGAGACACCCTGGGAAGTAGGTGGGGCTGAGAGAGCTCTTTCGAGGACTGCTCTTGAGAGAACTTGAGACTGACCCAAGGTCACACCAGCAGCTGCGTGTGGCGGAGTGGGGAATCGAACCCGGTTCTCCCAGATTAGAGTCCGCGCTCTTAACCACTACGCCAAACTGTTACAGGATGTAACTACATCCACTGTAATACCCGAACAGATCTGTGACATCAAGGCATAAGCAGACACATGACAAGGGTATTCTATAGTGTTGCCAACCTCCAGGTAGGGCCTGGAGATATCCCAGAATGACAACTAACCTCCTGACTGCAGAGATCGGTTCCCCTGGAGAAAATGGCTGATCTGGAAGGTGGACTGTATGCCATTATACCCCACCGAGGCCCCTCCCCTCCTCCAACCCCAGGCTCCTCAGGCTCCACCCCCAAAACCTCCACAAATTTCCCAACCTGGAGTTGGCAGTCCTAGTGTTCTGCCTCCTGACCGCGTTGCCAGCCAGTGGCTGCATCTTGTGGGAAATGAGGGGGGGTGCCATCACATCAGTGGCAATGATGTCACGTGGGAGTTGAACCCGGAAGTGACATCACGTTGCTGTGGGATCTGGCACACACTCTGTGGTTTTACCATAGAGTTTCCACTGAATCCTAGAGTGTCATGATGTCCTTTTTGGGTTCGCCTGGGAAAGGACACCATGCCATCAATGCTATAGTGGTTTCCCCCCACACCATCTTACGGAGCAGCGGTATGGAGGGGGAGTCAAAGCCTAACCTCCTGAGGAGAGTATTAACAGATCCAAACAGTCCTGTTCATTTCAGCCCACCATGCTGGGGTGTCGTTGTTGTCTGCCTAAATCAGTCTGACAAACAACATGGTCAGCCACCTCAGGGTATTAATTCAGGAGGAGAGAGACGTAGTTCTCCTTTTATGGGCCTTTAAGCCTCACTAAATCTGTCCGCCTTTACTTTAAGCCTCACTAAATCTTTCAGATGCAACATAGACTCCGCTAACATAGGGCAGGCAGGTGACGAAGAACCAAACCAATGCCATTTCCACCGATGAGAGCATTACAAATGGACACCTATATCTCAGAACCTTCTCAAGAGCCACTCTTGATGGATGATGCGGAGACCACCTTCCCTCAGAATCTTCTGGCGTTTCCTCATCCCGGAGCTAATTCAGAAGTCAGCTGTGGGAATTCACGAGGTCTGCCTTGCCACTAAATCCTCGAAGGGCGATCGACTGAATGAAGCAGGACTTATTTCAGTGTAAACACGCGTAGGATTGGATTCTCGTAATGTTCTTTCTTGAGCTAAGTGGTTGAAGTCGAAGCTGGCCCGTTCCCTTCAGCGTTCCGTACTCGGCTTAACCTCCAAGGTCGGGATTTTATTACCAAATTTCAGCATCACATAGAAGTGGGAAGGGGTCATTTAGGAGAAAAAGAGGTGCAGGAGCTCATTAGCATACCTCTTTAGCATAACTTATTTGCATATGCTACACCACCTGACATCATCGGAAATATGTCAGAAGACAAGAGAGAGAGAGAGAGAGAGGAAGGAAGGAAGGAAGGAAGGAAGGAAGGAAGGAAGGAAGGAAGGAAAGAAAGAGAAAGAAAGAAAGAAAGAAAGAAAGAAAGAAAGAAAGAAAGAAAGAAAGAAAGAAAGAAAGAAAGAAAGAAAGAAAGAGCTGGCAGAGAGGGGACAGCTACTAATCCAAGCCTCAGAAATACCACTGTTCTGGGAGGATAGCTTCAGTGGTGGCTGAAGCCTTCAGAAGGCTGGTCGGAGGAACAAGGACCTTTCCAGGGGACGGGGTCATTTTGCTGCAGCCATGGCTGAGGACAGACTGGCAATCTGAAGCGGAGGCAAAGCGGAGGGAACTGGAGCGGGGGGAAAAACCCACGGAGCTGGCCGTTCAGACTGGCCAGAGCAATGCGGATCAGCGGCGATACGGAGCGTTCAGACTGCCACGGAGCGTTCAGACTGCTGCATAGCCAGCGCGCGCGGCTCGCGCGCGCCGCTGCACTTTTTTTTTGTTTTCCTTTGATGTTTTTTGCATGTGCGCACATGCGCAAAACTTTTTGCCGGTGCGTTCACACTTCCTCCGGATGCCTCCCGCTTCTTCCAGTTCACACTGTTTGGAAGCGGGAGGCATGCGGAGGAAGGCCCCTGAACACCGGGAAAAACCGGTGTCCGGGTAAAGCGGAAGGAAAGCGACTGGGAGACGGGTAAGTACGCAACGGAGCCGACGGACAGATGCGCATGTCTGAACGTGCTCCTTTCCTCCGTTTGCGAAGCGTGCCTGCCCCGCTTTAGATTGCCAGTCTGTCCTCAGCCCATGACACAAGCAGGCATTCACCTGCTGGGGGGGGGGGGGCTGGCACCAACTCCCGGAGCTGCGCTCCCCCGAGCTCCTGCTCAAAATGACCCCTGGAAGTGGGGCTATCTGCTTATTTTAGACGCCAAGTGAGCATCGGCGCGCTGTGGGAAATGCAGGCGCTGTTTCACAAAAGGCCGCTTTCCCTCGTCGGGAAATGAAGTGTTTCCAACATTGTTTGGTCGCAACAGAGGGCAGGATAAGGAAATACAGCCATTTATTTATTTACTTATTGTAAAACCAAGTCTGAAACTGGGACTGTCACTACAGACTGTGGAGAGTCAGAGAGGAAAGGAACTTTACGGTCCCTTTGTTCATTAATGTATTTATATCACGTGCTCATATCCCATGTTACAGCTTAAAGATCAGCTTGCAAAGCAGCTTACAGTTAAAATCTATCATAATGTTTAATTAAAGTTGGTTGCTGAAACGTGCAGTTTGTCGTCGTCGTTTCATGCAATAAAAACAAGCTCCACCAAATAAAACAGCATCTCTTTGACCTTATGGAAAGGGGGGAACCTCAGACTGTAAAAATGATGGTGGGGGAGCCCCCCCCCCCAAAGATGTCAGTTCTCCATCCTCGCCAGTGTTCCCGCTAAGCTGAGTTAGTGTGAGCTAGCTCACAGTTTTTTAGCCTCCGGCTCACAGGGTTTTGTCTTCGCTCAGGAAGGATGGCTCCAGAGCAAACTAATTTATGCAGCAGCCAAATCGCTCACAACTTCAATGCCAGTAGCTTGCAAAGTAGCATTTTTTGCTCACAAGACTCCACAGCTTAGAGGGAGCATTGATCGGCACCCTGTAGCTGGGCCGTTGGATGTCCTGGGCTGTTACAAGGGTTCCCTCTTGGAAAGATGTCCCATCAGCAGGGTTACCAGCTCCGGGTTGGGAAATACCTGGTGATTTGGGGGGTGGAGCCTGGGGAGGGCGGGGTTTGGGGAGGGGAGAGACCTCTGCAGGGCACAATGCCAGAGAGGCCACGTTCCAAAGCAGCCATTTGTTCTAGGCGAACTGATCTCGGTCACCTGGAAGTCGTTTGTGAAAGCAGGAGGTCTCCAGCTACCACCTGGAGACTGGCAACCCTACACATCAAAAAAATAAAAAAGGGGCAGTGCAGATGACCTTCCCTTGAAGACACCCAGTAGCTGATAAGACTTAGTGGCCTTTCTTTCTATAGATTGCTATAGCAGTAGGTGATGTGAAAGACCTCTACCTGAGACCTAGAACATAAGAACATAAGAGAAGCCCATGTTGGGTCAGGCCAATGGCCCATCCAGTCCGACATTCTGTGTCACACAGTGGCCAAAGCCCAGGGACCATCAGGAGGTCCACCAGCAAGGCCATAAGAGCAGAAGAGAAGCCATGTTGGATCAGGCCAATGGCCCATCCAGTCCGACATTCTGTGTCACACAGTGGCCAAAATCCAGGGGCCATCAGGAGGTCCACCAGCAGGGCCATAAGAGCAGAAGAGAAGCCATGCTGGATCAGGCCAATGGCCCATCCAGTCCAACACTCTGTGTCACACAGTGGCCAAAAATACCAGGTCCCATCAGGAGGTCCACCAGTGGGGCCAGAACTCCAGAAGTCCTCCCATTGTGGGCCCCCCAAGCACCTGTGAGGCTTCTGCTCAAAGTAGTCAAGGATCAGATCTTTGTTGATGAAACACAGTTCTTTATTTCCAATCTCTACATTGGTACAGGTCCTCGGATTATTGTCAGAGATAACGCATACAATAGAAGCAGGTCTAATATACTCTCCAGTACAATTTGAATTGCCCATAGGTAACCAATCAACAAGGGGAAAAAACCGTGAGTAAAAGATTCTCTGGCCGTTTGCTTCCCACAGGAAAGAAAGCTAGGTGTGAAGCAGTAAATCTCCCTTCCCAAACCAGACCCCTCAGATGTAACCATATTCACATAACAAATGCCTTCCCCAAGGCTTTCGCACGTTGATAAGAAATGGTCCCTGTCCTCCCCTTGTCCTCCCAGCCGGGATGAATGGAATGCGGAGGCAGGAGTGTGAGAGGCCCATTGTTCCCATGCTTTGAAGTTGTCACTCTCCCGGGCAAACAGATACACAGACCAGGCCTGGTCAAAGCCATAAACCTGGGGTCACATAGTATACATTCACCATGGTCAAGCAAATAGCAATAGGCATGATTACATAGTGAGTAGAGGAACAACTAACAGCAATAGGCATGATTATAAAATGGGTACAGGAGCAGGTTATAACATATAGCATGAGATCCCCAAAAATCCTTGTCTGAATCTGCAGATTCTGACAGCACCAAGAAGACAGAGCATCACTTGCCCCAGACAGATTGTACCTTGTGGTTCATATCCCTGACGGACCTCTGCTCCATATGTCTATCCAATTCCAATCCCCTCTTGAAGTGGTCTCGAAACCTGCTGCTTGCAGGCTCTAACACCCGCCATGCAGTCCCCCCCCAACCTCAAGGTATGGTTATGTTTACGAATACGGTTACCAACCTCAAGGTGGGGCCTGGAGTTCTCTTGGGATTTCATTTGATGTCCAGAGGATAGAGATCAGTTCCCCCGGAAGAAGTGGCAGCATTAGAAGGCGGGCTTCGTGGAAATACATGCTTGAGACTGCAGGTGAGAAATAGCTACAGATTACCTATTCTTTTTTTTGTAAAAAAAATTTTATTTTTCAAAACATTAAAATTATCTTATACAAATCTTTTTTCTATATTATATAACATTTTGTTCTATTTGTATAATCTTGTTTTTATCTTGTATTGGCGGTTTCCCACCACATCTGAAGCATAACACATTTTCCACTTTATCCAAGATAGTAATACTTATATCTATGTTTACATTTCTGGTAACGGTCATATACCTTAAAAATACTTATATACTAATTCTTACTTTCTATATTCTTATATAATTCTAAAATAAAAAACAACTTCATTATCTAATTATCCTTAATACATTCACATACTCTAATTCTATTGCTTTATGTTATTATAACCATGTATAAATGTAATTTTTCATGTCCCAGTATTTTTCAACATATTCTTTCAAATCTTTCCAATCTTCTAAAAAGGTCTCTGAGTACAGATTATTCAATTTTCTAGTCCATTTATCCATTTCAGCCATATAAAACAATTTTTTCAACCATTCCCACACTTCTGATATTTTTTCATTTTTCCAATTTTGTGCATACACCATTCTTGCTGTTGTTATCATATACCATATTATTGTCCTTTTCTTTACATTTATCTCTTCTAATTTAAGTCCAAGCAATAACATTTCAGGCAACTTCTTAAATGTACATTTCAAAATTTTTTCCATTTCTGCATGTATTTTGGACCAATAAGTCTTTGCTTTATCACAAGTCCACCACATATGATAAAAAGAACCTTCTTTCTTTTTACATTTCCAACATACAGATTACCTATTCTAACTAACTAGATGGTGTTGGAGGCTGGAGATCATGCCCCTCTTTATGTGCGTGCAAGAGTGAAGTGTGTGAGAGAGAGCGGAAACAGAGGAAACGGCCCCGAAGAGTAGCATTGTGCTTCAAAGAAAAGGACCAGATAGCAGGAAGGAAAGGATGCCCTGTGTGTCCTGACCTCTCTATCTGTCTAAACTCGGTGCCACCTCTCAAGACAGGAGACAGCTCAAAGTCCTCCCCTTCTAACAGCGCCTACTGTAATGAGCATACGTTGAAAATAGGTTTTTGCAGCATGTGGCGAATTATTTTCATAACAAATACAGGGGCGAGTGTCTTCTATTCGATACACGTATTTATGGTTTTGTCACAGCAGTATCCAAGAGGTCTTCATCTTAAGGTAGCACAGAAGTATTGGAGTGTGTGTGTCCCTCGTGGTTAGTCACCATGCGCTAAGTTTGGTGTAGTGGTTAAGGTCAGTATGGGAGCCAGTTGGGTGTAGTGGTTAAGTGCGCGGACTCTAATCTGGGAGAACCGGGTTTGATTCCCGACTCCTCCACTTGCACCTGGCTGGATGGCCTTGGGCAAGCCATAGCTCCATACCAGCTGTTCCCTCAAGGACAGCTTGGGAAAGAGCTCTCTCAGCCCCACCTACCTCACAGGGTGTCTCTTGTGGGGAGGGGAAGGGAAAGGGGTTTGTAAGCCGCTCTGAGACTCCAAGTGAGTGAAGGGCGGGGTATAAATCCAATCTCTTCTTCTTCTTCTTCTTTTTCTTCTTCTAAGGGAGGGGACCTGCCGTGGTTCTGATTATTGATCTGGGCTTCCCTCTCTAGGAGCATCCGATGCCTTCGAAATATCATCCACTGGAACCTGATCACGACGTTCATCCTGAGGAACATGATGTGGTTTGTGCTTCAGATGATTGACCACAACATCCACGAAAGCAACGAGGTACTCATTCCATACGTAACATAAGAAGAAATGCACCAATTTAATTTTAAAGTAGTTTTAAGTCTGTAGCGTAGGCTACAATTACAATAAGGTGGATAAGGCTCCACCCCCACTATGGAAGATTATCTTGGCTATGCAATCAATACTGGTTGTAGTGTTTTGACTTTCTAGCAAAAAGAATGTCTTCCCCCATTGCAAATTGTCCAAGTGCCGGTTTACGAGAGCCAGTTTGGTGGTTTATGAGAGCCAGTTTGGTGATGAGTCTGCTTATCGGGATGAGGTGAAACGGCTTTGGGTGTGGTGTAGGGAAAATAATCTGATTCTTAATATCACCAAGACCAAGGAATTGGTGGTGGACTACAGGAGGAACAAAACGGACATTAAGCCACTGTTTATTGGTGGAGAATGTGTGGAAAGGGTGGCTACTTTCAAGTTTTTGGGAGTGACTATTGAACAAAATCTGACCTGGAGTGCAAACATCACTGCTCTGGTGAAGAAGGCCCAGCAGAGGCTTTATTTTCTCAGACTTTTAAAGAAAAATAATTTGAATGAGAAAATATTGATGTCTTTCTATCGTTGCTCAATAGAGAGCATTTTAATATACCGTATCTGTGCCTGGTTTGCTAGTTGTACGGTTGCAGATAGGAAAGCACTCCAGAGAGTCATCACCACAGCCCAGAAGATAATTGGCTGTCCTCTCCCACTTCTGGAGGAACTGTACAGTTCTCGATGTTTGAAAAAAGTGAAGAACATCCTACAGGATTTATCACATCCTGCATATTCCTTGTTTGAACTGCTGCCTTCGGGCAGAAGATATAGGACAATCAAAACAAGGACAAATAGACTAAAAAACAGTTTTTACTCGAGAGCTATTATTGCCCTGAATGCTGCATGAGACCGAAATCTGGAGGAAACAGTGGTTTGGTTGCTATGTAAATCACAAGGGAGAAGCAGTCGTGAATGTCTGTGTGAGTGCGCATGATTATATGTTGCGAGTCACTGAATGATGGCACTTTTTAATTTCATTGTACTATGTACAATGACAATAAAGTATAAAGTAAAGTAAAGTAAAGATTAGGAGCACGGACTCTACTCGGGAGAACCGGGTTTGATCTCCCCACTTCTTCACAGGCAGCTGCTGGTGCGACCTTGGGTCAGTTACAAGTTCTCTCAGATGCTGGGAACTGAACCTGGCACCTCCGGCATGCCAAGCAGATGCTCTGCCACTGAGCCACGCCCCCCCCTCACAGCTGCCTGAAAGGCAAAGGCAGTAACAAATCGCTCCATATTGCAATCGTATCTGTTTTCAGGGCACGTTGCGGAAAACTCAGAAAACCGTTGGCTTCATCACGCCCTCATCATTTATCTAGCTGTGAGATGTAGCACTCAAAGCACTTTCCAGTGGCCAGGCGGTGTCTCAGAGAGAGCATCTGCTTTGCATGCAGAAGGTCCCTGTCGCGATCCTCGGCATCTCCAATTAAGAGGATCACAGAGCAAATGATGGGAATGAGAGAGTCCTTGAAGAGTGGCTGCTTGTCAGAGTAGACATACTGACCTTGATAAACTTACGCTCTGACCCAGACTTCACTTGTGGGTTTGTGTGACCTTCCTTAGCCTTTGAGCTTGTTTTGGGTAGAGCAAAAGGTAGCTTCTGCAAACCCTCATGCAAGCGTAACAGAGATAGAACTTGACGAAATCTGAACCCACTGGAAAAGTGGGCGGATGTGAACAAGATGCAGTTTAACAAGGACAGGGGTCCGTTGGAGCGGGAGCGCACAGGAGCACAGCTCCGGGAGTGAGGAGCCCAGGGGGCGGGCACATGACCAAGCCCCGCCCCCTCCTCGGCTTCCCCGAGCAGTGCAGAGGCGCAGCGCCCCGGGGAAAGCCCTGCTAGGGTCTTTATTGTTTTGAATGTTTTGTTTTAATATTGATAATTTTATCATTGTTCCTTTTATGACTGTGTGCTGCTTTTCCAGAGACTTGCTCAAGAGGGCATATAAATTTTCTGACTATACCATTTTTTATCTGGGCACATGGCACATAAGTACTGGAGAAATTTCACCAACCCTTCAGCAGCTTCCACCCCATCAGTTTGGTGTAGTGGTCAGGAGTTGGACTCTAATCTGGGAGAACTGGGTTTGATTCCCCACTCCTCCACATGCAGCTGCTAGTGTGATCTTGGGCGAGTCACAAGTTCTCTCAGAGCTGTTCTCTCATGAGCAGTTCTCAAAAGACCTCTCTCAGCCCCACCTACCTCACAGGGTGTCTTGTTGTGGGGAGGGGAAGGGGAAGGGATGGGTGGTGCACATGTCCTGGGTATCTCAAGTCTACTTGAAACCTGGTGGTTTCAAGGGAGCAGGAAGAGAATGAGGGTGTGTTCTTTACGCTTATTTTTATTGCACGAAGTATTGGATGGGGAAGGGAATGGAGGAAGAGCAGGTCAGTTTCACTCCCCTGTGGAGTGGAACCTGAGGGGTGGGTGTTGCCGTCTGACACACTTCCGGTATGTTAGGGGGTGTGGCATATGCAAATGAGTTATGCAAATGAGTTATGCTAATGAGCTCCTGCACCTCTTTTGATTTATTTTTCTACGAAATGACCCCTGAACAAGGATAAGTGCTGAGTTCTACACCTGGGTAAAAGAAAATGAGGAACACACATACGGGATGGCGGATACACTTCTGGGTAGCAGTGTGTGTGAACAAGATCTGGGGGTATGGGTGGATTAAATATGAGCAGCCGGTGTGATGCCGCAACTAAAAAGGCTAACGTGGTCTTGGGGTGTATCAACAGAGGCATAACAACCAGCATCAGGCAGATTTTTGACTCGTCGTGCTTTGAACTTGCCATCTCTCTTCCTTCGAATCTCCCTGGAAAACCCTGTCACGCTTCTTCCCCCAAGGACAGTAACAGCCTTCCTCAGTCTTCCTTTCCCTCCCTCTCTTATTCCCCATCATTTAAATTTCTTTTACACCATAAAAAGCATGGCGTATCACTGGTGCTGTGTGTGTCTATCTAGCCAGCGGTGCAGTCGGGCCATAGTTGTGCTTTCCGCCTGCCTGTCTTGCTCATTCGGGCCTTCACTGTAATTTATGGTGCCCGTCGTCTTCCAAGTCTAGATGGTATCTTGAGAAGGAAAAAAATCCAAAGCATTCATCTTTTGCCCGTTTTTTGGGGGGGACAGGTCCCGTTCCTATAAATAATTTCTGCCTCTCGGACATAGCCCTGCCCTATATAATGGGATTCTGCTAGACTGAATTATGTCCTGCCTCAGAAATATGTTTTTTTTCACCTCCTGCTGACTGATCTCATCTGTTCTTTGCTTTCTCATCACAAGAATGATGTCTCCTCCATCTCTCTCTCTCTCTCTCACACACACACACACACACTCACGCACACACAGAGATGGATTCACACAAGCTTTGTTAAAAACATAGAAGAAGAAGAAGAAGAGATTGGATTTATATCCTGCCTTTCTCTCACTTGGAGTCTCAGAGCGGCTTACAACCTCCTTTCCCTTCCCCTCCCCACAACAGACACCCTGTGAGGTAGGTGGGGCTGAGAGAGCTCTTTCCCAAGCTCTCCTTGAGAGAACAGCTGGTACAGAGCTATGGCTTGCCCAAGGTCATCCAGCAGGTGCAAGTGGAGGAGTGGGGAATCAAACCCGGTTCTCCCAGATGAGAGTCCGCGCACTTAACCACTACA